>OZ024913.1:4793660-5183019 GCA_964017125.1 Flabesymbios commensalis
ACTAAGTAAAATTAAAAATAAGCGTAATACCTCTTTTGATTTAATTTTGACGGGATAATCAACTGCTCGTAATTATCTTGGTGATTCTTCAAGGTCAATATGTCATTTTCAAGATCAAAAATACGAAAATATGATTTTAACAAATACGAATTACGAGTGTAATCGCTCTTTGATGTGCTTTGACAGGATAATCCATTTATGATACTATTGTGATTATACAAGGTCATCTTCAAAGTCAAAATTTTGACTTTTTGAATCAACAATAACTGAAATATTCTAATTAGACCGTAGAAGACTTGCTATGACCTTTATCAGGGTGATCATAGAAGACTTGCTATGACCTTTATCAGGGTGACCGTAGAAGACTTGCTATGACGTTTATCAGGGTGACCGTAGAAGACTTGCTATGACCTTTATCGGGGTGACCGTAGAAGACTTGCTATGACCTTTATCAGGGTGACCGTAGATGACTTGCTATGATCTTGCTATGACCTTTATCACGGTGACTGTAGAATACTTTCTGCGTTATTGCTATGACCTATTTCATGGTGACCGTAGAAGACTTGATGTGACATTGCTATGACCTTTATCACTGCGACCATAGAAGTCTTGCTGTAACATTGCTATGACCTTTATCACTGTGATATAGAAGACTTGCTGTGACATTGCTATGACCTTTTTCAGGCTGACTGTAGAATACTTGATGTGATATTGCTATGACCTTTTTTATGATGACAGTAGAAGACTTGCTGTCACATTGCTTTGACCGTAGAAGACTTGCTGTCACATTGCTATGACATTTTTCATGGTGACCGAAGAAAACTTGCTCTGACATATTGCTGTGACATTTATCACTGTGACTGTAGAAGATTTGCTTAATTGACATATTGCTGTGACCTTTATCACTGCAACCGTAAAAGATTTGCTTAATTGACACATTGCTATGACCTTTATCACTGGGACCGTAGAATATTTGCTGTCACATTGCTATGACCATTTTCATGGTGACTGTAGAAGACTTGCTGTGACATTAATATGACCTTCTTCATGGTAACCGTAGAAGACTTGCTGTCACATTGCTATATGACCTTTTTCATGGTGACCGTAGGAGACTTGCTGTGATATTGCTATATACCTTTTTCATGGTGAGCAAAGAAGATTTGCTGTCACATTGCTATAAGCTTTATCACTATGATATAGAAGACTTGCTTTGACTTTGCCATGACCTTTTTCACGGTGACCGTAGAAGACTTGCTGTCACATTGCTATGACCTCACTGTGATATAGCAGACTTGCTGTCACATTGCTATGACCTTTTTCACGGGACTGTAGAAGACTTGCTGCCACATTGCTATGATCTTTTTCATGGGGACCGTAGAAGAATTGCTATGACATTGCTATGACCTTTTTCACGGTGACCGTAGAAGACTTGCTGTGACATTGCTATGACCTTTATCACGGTGACCGTAGAAAACTTGCTGTGACATTGCTATGACCTTTTTCACAGTGAACGTAGAAGATTTGCTGTGACATTGCTATAAGCTTTATCACGGTGACAATAGAAGACTTGCTGTGACATTGCTATGACCTTTATCACGGTGACCGTAGAAGACTTGCTGTTACATTGCTATGACCTCACTGTGATATAGCAGACTTGCTGTCACATTGCTTTGACCTTTTTCACGGGACTGTAGAAGACTTGCTGTGACATTGCTATGACCTTTATCACGGTGACCATAGAAGACTTGCTGTTACATTGCTATGACCTCACTGTGATATAGAAGACTTGCTGTCACATTGTTATGACCTTTTTCATGGGCTGTAGAAGACTTGCTGTGACATTGTTATGACCTTTATCACGGTGACCATAGAAGACCTGCTGTCACATTGCTATGACCTCACTGTGATATAGAAGACTTGCTGTCACATTGCTATGACCTCACTGTGATATAGAAGACTTGCTGTCACATTGCTATGACCTTTTTAACGGGACTGTAGAAGACTTGCTGTGCCATTGATATGACCTTTATCAGGCTGACCGTAGAATACTTGCTGTGACATTGCTATGACCTTTAGCTGGTGCTCAGTGTGGCGCGCATCAATCTTGGTTTGTCGTACTATAATATATAAGTTAGCTGTTGTTATAAATGACATTATCAACATCAGCATTAGAAATAATCTGGCTGATAAAGCAAACAATGCCACTAGAATCACATCAATGCCGTTGAAAAATGACACTACACAGTTTTCAACCGTTACAGTCTGTGCAGACTCAAATATGCCTGTCTTGCAAATTGTAGCAAAGTGCTCGCAGTTATTTGTCCAGAAATCATACGTATATTGCTTTTTGAATTGAGCATTAAGAGAATAGGCTTGATAAAGAGATTCTGCCATCATGACTGTCTGATCAGGGTCCATCTGCTCTTTAACTTCCAATCTGTAGATATTAGACATATCACCCAAACTGAAGGTGGACAGTGACGTCTTTTTAATCCTTGCTGTCATCTTATTTTTGCTATCACATCCAAAATGAATGACAAACCCGTGTCCTGTGTAAATCCCATGATGGGAAAACAAACGTCTTCTGGAAATCAAGTGGTCTCCTCTCTTCAATCTGGAACAGGTTATCATATAATAATCAACTTATATGTATTAAAAGTTCATATCTGTCACATGGTAGACATGATCCTTAAATGTTAGATATTAAAGGCCCATTCCCAAGTGCCTTAAACTTAAAAAGTTTCATAAAAAGTTTCAAAAATTAAAATTGTGTTACTTAGGCTTATCTTTCTCCACCCTCCATTTGAAAGATGTACCTATTTGTATTTCGGAATGTTCATACAATTTCTAACAACCATCCTTTTATTATATTGGGTTTGACCAAGCCGCTGAGGGTCTAGATGAAGGGTCTGATGTTGATTTGTTTTTTTCTTTGAAAAGTTCAACACTGAGGAAAATCCCTTCCTTTTGCCACTACACCAGCCACGAACATCCCATAAATATTACCTGTGTATTTTGGCGATGTTCACGATGTCCTGCACAGATGTCAATTGGCCAAGTTTAGAGGTGTTGACCCTTCGTTGGGAAAGCGCCTTTAAGCTGTGATTTTCCGATGACATTGTAATTAAACTAGCAACGTCTTTGACAATGTGATACATCTGAGACCTTACATACTTATCCTAATACGAGTTAAGAACTTTTTGTCATAGATTACGGCTAGTAAATTATAGAAAAAACTATCTTTAGAACGAAATAATCAAATCGCTGACTCGATGTCAGTTTCCTGTCAAACATGCAACCCAATTAAAAAACGGGTGGATCTAAAAGACAAAAAAATGTAATGACCGACATTTTGTCATAATTCGTCTTTTTCGAAATCTGATTACGTTGCCAAGAGATGTTTCTAAAAGTTGTAATTTATGGGAATGTTCCCTTCACTCATTTAAACACTCAAAAAGATATAACAGAGCTGAAACAAAAACATGCCATTTGCTAGGTATGGGTCTTTAAATGTTCATATCAGTTACTTTTTGAAGTGATAGACATGATCCTTAAATGTTAGATATGAAATGCTCATATCAGTCACATGATCCTTTAATGTTAGATATTTAGAATCTAGCGGCGATATTGGACAATTACAAAATGGACGCCACTAAAATACATTACTATGCTCACTATGGCTGATATATGAACCTAACCCTTTGCTCACTATGGAGGGGATATATGGCTGATATATGAACCTAACCCTTTGCTCACTATGGCTGATATATGAACCTAACCCTTTGCTCTCTATGGCTGATATATGAACCTAACCCTTTGCTCTCTATGGCTGATATATGAACCTAACCCTTTGCTCACTATGGCGGATATATGGCTGATATATGAACCTCACCCTTTGCTCTCTATGGCGGATATATGGCTGATATATGAACCTAACCCTTTGCTCTCTATGGCTGATATATGAACCTAACCCTTTGCTCCCTATGGCTGATATATGAACCTAACCCTTTGCTCACTATGGCGGATATATGAACCTAACCCTTTGCTCTCTATGGCTGATATATGAACCTAACCCTTTGCTCACTATGGCTGATATATGAACCTAACCCTTTGCTCTCTATGGCTGATATATGAACCTAACCCTTTGCTCTCTATGGCGGATATATGAACCTAAACCTTTGCTCTCTATGGCTGATATATGAACCTAACCCTTTGCTCTCTATGGCTGATATATGAACCTAACCCTTTGCTCTCTATGGCTGATATATGAACCTAACCATTTGCTCTCTATGGCTGATATATGAACCAAACCCTTTGCTCTCTATGGCTGATATATGAACCTAAACCTTTGCTCTCTATGACGGATATATGGCTGATATATGAACCTAACCCTTTGCTCACTATGGCGGATATATGAACCTAACCCTTTGCTCTCTATGGCTGATATATGAACCTAACTCTTTGCTCTCTATGGCTGATATATGAACCTAACCTTTTGCTCTCTATGGCTGATATATGAACCAAACCCTTTGCTCTCTATGGCTGATATATGAACCTAAACCTTTGCTCTCTATGACGGATATATGGCTGATATATGAACCTAACCTTTTGCTCTCTATGGCGGATATATGAACCTAACCCTTTGCTCTCTATGGCTGATATATAAACCTAACCCTTTGCTCTCTATGGCGGATATATGAACCTAACCCTTTGCTCTCTATGGCTGATATATGAACCTAACCCTTTGCTCACTATGGCTGATATATGAACCTAACCCTTTGCTCTCTATGGCTGATATATGAACCTAACCCTTTGCTCTCTATGGCTGATATATGAACCTAACCCTTTGCTCACTATGGCTGATATATGAACCTAACCCTTTGCTCACTATGGCTGATATATGAACCTAACCCTTTGCTCTCTATGGCTGATATATAAACCTAACCCTTTGCTCTCTATGGCGGATATATGAACCTAACCCTTTGCTCTCTATGGCTGATATATGAACCTAACCCTTTGCTCACTATGGCGGTTATATGAACCTAACCCTTTGCTCTCTATGGCTGATATATGAACCTAACCCTTTGCTCACTATGGGGGATATATGAACCTAACCCTTTGCTCACTATGGGGGATATATGAACCTAACCCTTTGCTCTCTATGGCTGATATATAAACCTAACCCTTTGCTCTCTATGGCGGATATATGAACCTAACCCTTTGCTCTCTATGGCTGATATATGAACCTAACCCTTTGCTCTCTATGGCTGATATATAAACCTAACCCTTTGCTCTCTATGGCGGATATATGAACCTAACCCTTTGCTCCCTATGGCTGATATATGAACCTAACCCTTTGCTCTCTATGGCTGATATATAAACCTAACCCTTTGCTCTCTATGGCGGATATATGAACCTAACCCTTTGCTCTCTATGGCTGATATATGAACCTAACCCTTTGCTCACTATGGCGGTTATATGAACCTAACCCTTTGCTCTCTATGGCTGATATATGAGCCTAGTCATTTGGCAACAACTCTGAAAATTCCATTGAGTATTTCAAGTTGGACCATTTGACATGTAACGCAATTCTGAGAATAAACCGGAATGGAAGTTAATGGGTTTATACATGTTATAGAAAAGCGTCATAAATAGATATTTACTACATGTCAATTTTTCTAACGAAATTTTCAGGATCCATGCCAAATGACTAGAAAATAGGGTTTACAAAATTTCATGAAAACGCTTGAGAATTGACTGACTGGATACCGAAAAGCTAACTTTCATTTTGGGCCATCCCCCACCGTCGGACAGACTGTAGGAACCTAACCCTTTGCTCACTATGGGCAATACATGAACCTAACCCTTTGCTCTCTATGGCGGATATATGAACCTAACCTTTTGCTCACTATGGCTGATATATGAACCTAACCCTTTGCTCTCTATGGCTGATATATGAACCTAACCCTTTGCTCTCTATGGCGGATATATGAACCTAACCTTTTGCTCACTATGGCTGATATATGAACCTAACCCTTTGCTCTCTATGGCTGATATATGAACCTAACCCTTTGCTCTCTATGGCTGATATATGAACCTAACCCTTTGCTCTCTATGGCGGATATATGAACCTAACCTTTTGCTCACTATGGCTGATATATGAACCTAACCCTTTGCTCTCTATGGCTGATATATGAACCTAACCTTTTGCTCACTATGGCGGATATATACGTACACAATTTATCACGTCAACAAATAGTGCTATTGCACTGGATTCAAATTGTACAGGATATCTTTACCACCAAGAGAAATATCACATGGTAGAAGTTTATTACTCTACTTTGCTATGTTAGTACATTGATTACATAGGTAGATGTCAAAGGTTATTACAATAATTTTATGGGTATGTGAAAGGTTAACACAATGATAACATGGGTAGATGTAAAAGTTGTACGTGTCTGTAGACGTCAGATTCTAAAGTCGATCTCCGCCTTGTAATAGTAAAAATATTCCTAATATCCGCAGACCCATAACATAGGTATTCAAATGAATCGGGAAAAGCTGATTAAGACATTTTTGATGATTCCAAATTGAAAAAACCTATGGTCTCCATGGATCATACAAATATTATCAGCGCTTTACCTAATCTGACGTCTGTAGACGTCATTATCAGCGCTTTACCTAATCTGACGTCTGTAGACGTCACCTAATCTGACGTCTGTAAACGTCAGATTCTCACGACTAAAGTAAAAATATTTATAATGGCCGTAGACCCATAACATAGGTATTCAAATGAATCGGGGAAAAGCTAAATAAGACATTTATGATGATTTCAAATTGAGAAAACCCTTTGGTTTCCATGGATTTTACATAAAAAAAAGGCGCTTCAAGGGTTAAGGATTAACGGATGAATCATAGGAGGGATCAGCGCTGTACTGGATGATAGCACACTAACCCTTTGAGCGATGAATATTATTTTTTAAATCATGGAGACCAAACGGTTTTTTCAATTTGAAATTATCATAAATGGCTTAGTTAGCTCTTTCCGACTATGTTATGGGTCTGCTGCTATTATTAATATGTGCGGGGAGCGACTTTAGTCGTCAGAATCTGACATCTACAGATCTCAGATTCTGACGACTAACGTCGATCCCATCACTGTGAAGGTTAAAAGACAACTTGGCGTTATTATTGGCAATATTGGACGACCAGAAGATTGTTTGGATTTCTTCTACATATTTTGTTTTACTAATCCATATAATTTACCTACATTGTCAGAGTACTAGCTGTGCTATGTTGTTCTATCAGGGCTATCTATATATTCCTATTGTATTGGCCAGGCTATGTTGTTCTGTCAGGGCTATCTATATGTCCACATTGCACTGGCCAGGCTATGTTGTTCTGTCAGGGCTATCTATATGTCCACATTGCACTGGCCAGGCTATGTTGCTCTATTAGGGCTATCTATATGTCCACATTGCACTGGCCAGGCTATGTTGTTCTGTCAGGGCTATCTATATGTCCACATTGCATTGGCCAGGCTATGTTGCTCTATCAGGGCTATCTATATGTCCACATTGCACTGACCAGGCTATGATGTTCTTTCAGGGCTATCTATATGTCCACATTGCACTGGCCAGGCTATGTTGTTCTATCAGGGCTATCTATATGTCCACATTACATTGGCCAGGCTATGTTGCTCTATCGGGGCTATCTATATGTCCACATTGCATTAGCCAGGCTATGTTGTTCTGTCAGGGCTATCTATATGTCCACATTGCATTGGCCAGGCTATGTTGCTCTATCAGGGCTATCTATATGTCCACATTGCACTGGCCAGGCTATGTTGTTCTGTCAGGGCTATCTATATGTCCACATTACACTGGCCAAGCTATGATGTTCTATCAGGGCTATCTATATGTCCACATTGCATTGGCCAGGCTATGTTGCTCTATCAGGGCTATCTATATGTCCACATTGCACTGGCCAGGCTATGTTGTTCTGTCAGGGCTATCTATATGTCCACATTGCATTGGCCAGGCTATGTTGCTCTATCAGGGCTATCTATATGTCCACGTTGCACTGACCAGGCTATGATGTTCTATCAGGGCTATCTATATGTCCACATTGCACTGGCCAGGCTATGTTGCTCTATCAGGGCTATCTATATGTCCACGTTGCACTGGCCAGGCTATGTTGTTCTATCAGGGCTATCTATATGTCCACATTGCACTGGCCAGGCTATGTTGTTCTATCAGGGCTATCTATATGTCCACATTGTACTGACCAGGCTATGTTGCTCTATCAGGGCTATCTATATGTCCACATTGTACTGACCAGGCTATGTTGCTCTATCAGGGCTATCTATATGTCCACATTGCACTGACCAGGCTATGATGTTCTATCAGGGCTATCTATATGTCCACATTGCACTGGCCAGGCTATGTTGCTCTATCAGGGCTATCTATATGTCCACGTTGCACTGGCCAGGCTATGTTGTTCTATCAGGGCTATCTATATGTCCACATTGCACTGGCCAGGCTATGTTGTTCTATCAGGGCTATCTATATGTCCACATTGTACTGACCAGGCTATGTTGCTCTATCAGGGCTATCTATATGTCCACATTGTACTGACCAGGCTATGTTGCTCTATCAGGGCTATCTATATGTCCACATTACACTGGCCAGGCTATGTTGCTCTATCAGGGCTATCTATATGTCCACATTGTACTGACCAGGCTATGTTGCTCTATCAGGGCTATCTATATGTCCACATTACACTGGCCAGGCTATGTTGCTCTATCAGGGCTATCTATATGTCCACATTGCACTGGCCAGGCTATGTTGCTCTATCAGGGTTATCTATATGTCCACGTTGCACTGACCAGGCTATGTTGTTCTATCAGGGCTATCTATATGTCCACATTGTACTGGCCAGGCTATGTTGCTCTATCAGGGCTATTTATATGTCCACATTGTACTGGCTGGGCTATGTTGTTCTATCAGGGCTATCTATATGTCCACATTGCACTGGCCAGGCTATGTTGCTCTATCAGGGCTATCTATAAGTTCACATTAAACTGGCCGAGCAATGTTGTTTTATCAGGGCTATCTATAAGTTCACATCACACTGGCCGAGCAATGTTGTTTTATCAGGGCTATCTATAAGTTCACATCACACTGGCTAAGCTATGTTGTTCTGTCAGGGCTATCTATATGTCCACATTACACTGGCCAGGCTATGTTGTTCTATCAGGGTCATCTATATGTCCACATTGTACTGGCCAAGCTATGTTGTTTTATGATCAGGGCTATCTATATGTCCACATTGCACTGGCCAGGCTATGTTGTTTTATCAATCAGGGCTATCTATATGTCCACATTGCACTGGCCAGGCTATGATGTTCTATCAGGGCTATATATATGCCCACATTGTACTGACCAGTCTATGTTGTTCTATCAGGGCTATATATATGCCCATATTGCACTGGCTAGGCTATGTTATTCTATCAGGGCTATCTATATGTCCACATTACACTGGCCAGGCTATGTTGTTCTATCAGGGCTATCTATATGTCCACATTACACTGGCCAGGCTATGTTGCTCTATCAGGGCTATCTATATGTCCACATTACACTGGCCAGGCTATGTTGCTCTATCAGGGCTATCTATATGTCCACATTACACTGGCCAGGCTATGTTATTCTGTCAGGGCTATCTATATGTCCACATTACACTGGCCAGGCTATGTTGTTCTATCAGGGCTATCTATATGTCCACATTACACTGGCCAGGCTATGTTGTTCTATCAGGGCTATCTATATGTCCACATTACACTGGCCAGGCTATGTTGTTCTATCAGGGCTATCTATATGTCCACATTGCACTGGCCAGGCTATGTTGTTCTATCAGGGCTATCTATATGTCCACATTGTACTGGCCAGGCTATGTTGTTCTATCAGGGCTATCTATATGTCCACATTGTACTGGCCAGGCTATGTTGCTCTATTAGGGCTATCTATATGTCCACATTGCACTGACCAGGCTATGATGTTCTATCAGGGCTATCTATATGTCCACATTGCACTGGCCAGGCTATGTTGTTCTATCAGGGCTATCTATATGTCCACATTGTACTGGCCAGGCTATGTTGTTCTATCAGGGCTATCTATATGTCCACATTGTACTGGCCAGGCTATGTTGTTCTATCAGAGCTATCTATATGTCCACATTGTACTGACCAGGCTATGTTGTTCTATCAGGGCTATCTATATGTCCACGTTGCACTGGCCAGGCTATGTTGTTCTATCAGGGCTCTCTATATGTCCACATTACACTGGCCAGGCTATGTTGTTCTATCAGGGCTATCTATATGTCCACATTACACTGGCCAGGCTATGTTGTTCTGTCAGGGCTATCTATATGTCCACATTGTACTGGCCAGGCTATGTTGTTCTATCAGGGCTATCTATATGTCCACATTACACTGACCAGGCTATGTTGTTCTATCAGGGCTATCTATATGTCCACATTACACTGGCCAGGCTATGTTGTTCTATCAGGGCTATCTATATGTCCACATTACACTTACCAGGCTATGTTGTTCTATCAGGGCTATCTATATGTCCACATTACACTGGCCAGGCTATGTTGTTCTGTCAGGGCTATCTATATGTCCACATTGCACTGGCCAGGCTATGTTGCTCTATCAGGGCTATCTATATGTCCACATTACACTTACCAGGCTATGTTGCTCTATCAGGGCTATCTATATGTCCACATTACACTTACCAGGCTATGTTGTTCTATCAGGGCTATCTATATGTCCACATTACACTGGCCAAGCTATGATGTTCTATCAGGGCTATCTATATGTCCACATTGCACTGGCCAGGCTATGTTGCTCTATCAGGGCTATCTATATGTCCACATTACACTGGCCAGGCTATGTTGCTCTATCAGGGCTATCTATATGTCCACATTACACTGGCCAGGCTATGTTGTTCTATCAGAGCTATCTATATGTCCACGTTGCACTGGCCAGGCTATGTTGTTCTATCAGGGCTATCTATATGTCCACATTGCACTGGCCAGGCTATGTTGCTCTATCAGGGCTATCTATATGTCCACATTGTACTGACCAGGCTATGTTGCTCTATCAGGGCTATCTATATGTCCACATTACACTGGCCAGGCTATGTTGTTCTATCAGGGCTATCTATATGTCCACATTACACTGGCCAGGCTATGTTGTTCTATCAGAGCTATCTATATGTCCACATTGTACTGGCCAGGCTATGTTGCTCTATCAGGGCTATCTATATGTCCACATTACACTGGCCAGGCTATGTTGTTCTGTCAGGGCTATCTATATTTCCACATTACACTGGCCAGGCTATGTTGTTCTATCAGGGCTATCTATATGTCCACATTGCACTGGCCAGGCTATGTTGTTCTGTCAGGGCTATCTATATGACCACATTGTACTGGCCAGGCTATGTGGCTCTGTCAGGGCTATCTATATGTCCACATCACACTGTTCAGGCTATGTTGTTCTATCAGAGCTATCTATATGTCCACATTGTACTGGCCAGGCTATGTTGTTCTATCAGGGCTATCTATATGTCCACGTTGCACTGGCCAGGCTATGTTGTTCTATCAGGGCTATCTATATGTCCACATTGCACTGGCCAGGCTATGTTATTCTATCAGGGCTATCAATATGTCCACATTACACTGGCCAGGCTATGTTGTTCTATCAGGGCTATCTATATGTCCACATTACACTGGCCAGGCTATGTTATTCTATCAGGGCTATCTATATGTCCACATTACACTGGCCAGGCTATGTTGTTCTATCAGGGCTATCTATATGTCCACATTACACTGGCCAGGCTATGTTATTCTATCAGGGCTATCTATATGTCCACATTACACTGGCCAGGCTATGTTGTTCTATCAGGGCTATCTATATGTCCACATTACACTTACCCGGCTATGTTGTTCTATCAGGGCTATCTATATGTCCACATTACACTGGCCAGGCTATGTTGTTCTATCAGAGCTATCTATATGTCCACATTGTACTGACCAGGCTATGTTGTTCTATCAGGGCTATCTATATGTCCACATTGCACTGACCAGGCTATGTTGTTCTGTCAAGGCTATCTATATGTCCACATTGCACTGGCCAGGCTATGTTGTTCTGTCAGGGCTATCTATATGACCACATTGTACTGGCCAGGCTATGTGGCTCTGTCAGGGCTATCTATATGTCCACATCACACTGTTCAGGCTATGTTGTTCTGTCAGGGCTATCTATATGACCACATTGTACTGGCCAGGCTATGTGGCTCTGTCAGGGCTATCTATATGTCCACATCACACTGGCCAGGCTATGTTGTTCTATCAGAGCTATCTATATGTCCACATTGTACTGACCAGGCTATGTTGTTCTATCAGGGCTATCTATATGTCCACATTGTACTGACCAGGCTATGTTGTTCTGTCAGGGCTATCTATATGTCCACATTACACTGGCCAAGCTATGTTGTTCTATCAGGGCTATCTATATGTCCACATTGCACTGGCCAGGCTATGTTGTTCTGTCATGGCTATCTATATGGCCACATTGCACTGACCAGGCTATGTTGTTCTATCAGGGCTATCTATATGTCCACATTACACTGACCAGGCTATGTTGTTCTGTCAAGGCTATCTATATGTCCACATTGCACTGGCCAGGCTATGATGTTCTGTCAGGGCTATCTATATGTCCACATTACACTGACCAGGCTATGTTATTCTATCAGGGCTATCTATATGTCCACATTACATTGGCCAGGCTATGTTGTTCTATCAGGGCTATCTATATGTCCACATTGCACTGGCCAGGCTATGTTGTTCTGTCAGGGCTATCTATATGACCACATTGTACTGGCTAAGCTATGTTGCTCTGTCAGGGCTATCTATATGTCCACATTACACTGACCAGGCTATGTTGTTCTGTCATGGCTATCTATATGTCCACATTACACTGGCCAGGCTATGTTGTTCTGTCAGGGCTATCTATATGACCACATTGTACTGGCCAGGCTATGTGGCTCTGTCAGGGCTATCTATATGTCCACATTGCACTGACCAGGCTATGTTGGTCTATCAGGGCTATCTATATGTCCACATTACACTGACCATGCTATGTTGTTCTATCAGGGCTATCTATGTGTCCACATTACACTGTCCAGGCTATGTTGTTCTATCAAGGCTATCTATATGTCCACATTACACTGTCCAGGCTATGTTGTTCTATCAGGATTATCTATAAGTTCACGTTGTCACAGTACTAGCCACACTGTCCCTCCTTAATATCGTACCTTTCCATCATATTTTCTTTCCACATTCCGTACTTCCGAATTTCTTTTTTTACCTTTTCCCATCACAATTTCGCATATCCCTCTCGCACTCTCTCGTGTTTGCACTTATTAGACCTACTCCAGTACTTTTGTTGTTTCTGAGTGTGCATACGCTAAAGATGTACGAAAGTGCGATACAAAAAGTGTGAAAAAGCGAGGAAAAGTGTGCAATGCAAGAGGAAAGGATGATCGAGCAATCGTACGTGATAATTCTCTGAGAAGGCGAAAGTGCGAGATGGCCGTAATAGGACTGACAGACAGACGGACAGACGTACAAGATAGACAACCTTTTTACTGCAAATGTGGTTATGTAAAAAACAAATAAAACTTGACTTACCGTATAGTATTCCATATTTCCATACCCATCATCAATTGCCGGATAATCAAACTGAAAGCACATTGGTGGATGTGATCTTCAGGTGACCCGGCCTATGGTAATTAACGCAATCGTCACCATATGTTGCATATCACGGCTCGTCATGACGTGATAAGGGGCGGACCAGACACACGGTGCTATTTCAATAGGCCTATAGTAATCAACCCTTTACACAATCACTCCAATTTCATGGAGATATAGTGACTTGATAAATCATTCATTTTATAATCATTTATTTATGCTGACATTTTTATACTCATTAAACTTTGTTGTAGTGCAGGCGCTACAACATGTCATTAAACTCGTTACATATAGGTGCCAGGAGCACCATCATATTATCATATCAAACGTTTTATACTGAATATTTTAGTGCGAACATGCTGTTATTAACTTTGTATTTTATTTATCTCTTTTACTATACAATATAGGATATTGTAATACTTGGCATTTTCACTTAAATGGCCACACTGGCCGAAAAGACATTTTACTGACCTATAGTAATCAACCCTTATCCTGCTGATCACGACTATTGTCGTTTTTTAATCTGTTTTATTAGTCGATCAAGCCACTGATATTGGGAACAAAATGTGTGGATTTGCAAAGGAAAGATCTCAAATTAAACTATTCTGTGAAGCTCAATGACCTCGCCCTCCTTTGTTTTCACCGAGCTGGCTGATACAATGAAGTATGGGGGAGGGTTCTTATATAACCTTGTTTTCACCGAGTGACGTTACTGCGTTTCACAGAATAAAGTATGGGGGAGGGGGTGTTATATAACCTTTTTTTCACCTAGTGACGTCACTGCGTTTCACAGAATGAAGTATGGGGGAGGGGGTGTATATAACCCTGTTTTCACCTAGTGACGTCACTGCGTTTCACAGAATGAAGTATGGGGGAGGGGGTGTTATATAACCTTGTTTTCACCGAGTGACGTCACTGCGTTTCACAAAATGAAGTATGGGGTGTTATATAGCCTTGTTTTCACCGAGTGACGTCACTGCGTTTCACAGAATGAAGTATGGGGGAGGGGTTGTTATATAACCTTGTTTTCACCGAGTGACGTTACTGCGCTTCACAGAATGAAGTATGGGGGAGGGGGTGTTATATAACCTTGTTTTCACCGAGTGACGTCACTGCGTTTCACAGAATGAAGTATGGGGGAGGGGTTGTTATATAACCTTGTTTTCACCGAGTGACGTCACTGCGCTTCACAGAATGAAGTATGGGGGAGGGGGTGTTATATAACCTTGTTTTCACCGAGTGACGTCACTGCGTTTCACAGAATGAAGTATGGGGGAGGGGGTGTTATATAACCTTGTTTTCACCGAGTGACGTCACTGCGTTTCACAGAATTATCAGTAATTTTCAGCCACTTGAAGTTGTGGATCGCGGTAGCGAGACACAACTTCAAGTGGGTGAAAATTTAAATAAATTAACTTAGCAGGATACGTGTAAACGCAGTCTACACCATTGTTACCTATCAGGCTCACTGGGTACCGTCTCGCGGCCGAAGTGAATCGGCAGCACTCGGAGTGTGTGTGTATATATATATACCCAGTGATCAGGCTCATCCTGACATGATAAGGGGCGGACTAGACGCAACGGACAGGGGTCATTTCAAATGGAGAGGGGATTTGAATTTTACTGTTTTGCAGTTGATGATTTTATCAGACAGGTGGCGCCAGTCAACTTCCGAAACACGCAGATAACTCATGTTATCTTCACTCGTCATGACATGCTAACTACTGACGTAACTAATTCCCATGTCATGATGAGCAAAGACGCAGGTAACTTATGTTATCTTCACTCGTCATGACATGCTAACTACTGACGTAACTAATTCCCATGTCATGATGAGCAAAGACGCAGATAACTTATGTTATCTTCACTCGTCATGACATGCTAACTACTGACGTAACTAATTCCCATGTCATGATGAGCAAAGACGCAGATAACTTATGTTATCTTCACTCGTCATGACATGCTAACTACTGACGTAATTCCCAAGATGAATACAAATGAACTGATTTTATAAAACACCCAATTATAATATCTAAAATGAAATATTTATTTTGGTGGACTATAACATTTCCTTGCGTATATACGGAATACGGCGTTAGCTCATCGGTGTTGGCTCTATCACTGAAGTTGAGCAACGCCGGGCCCGGTCCATAATTGGATGGGTGACCGCCTGGTGCTACCAGGTGCCGTATACTCTAGGACATGCATGCAGCGATGTCGTGTCGTGGGGCTCAGAGAACCACGTAAATCAGATGGCTCGTTTATAATGGTAAATTTAATGTAGCAAAACATGATTTATATGATCGTGCAAACCGTGCTATGTTTGCCCTTTTACGTAAGGTGAAGAAATTATTTTTACCTATTGATATTCAATTGCAATTATTTGATGTATTGGTGGCCCCCGTGCTACTATATGGCTGCGAAGTTTGGGGGCATGAAAGTTGCCCAAAACTCGAACAGTTGCAATTACGTTTTTGTAAATACATTTTAGCGGTTGGTAAAAGAACATTTAATTATATGGTGTATGGAGAGTTAGGAGTATTTCCTTTAAACATTAAAATCAAAATCAGAGCTGTTACATACTGGGCAAGGTTACTAAATACTGATTATAACAAGTTATCATCTAACATATATAAATTGTTGTATCATCTAGCGATTAAAAACTCATATGTATCACCATGGATATTGTACATACGTGGGATTTTAAATGATTGTGGATTTCCTTATTTGTGGCTTAACCAAGATCTAAACTGTAGTGTAGATTGGTTTAAATCTGTTATTACCAATCGGTTAAAAGACCAGTTTATTCAGTTATGGAATGAAACTATTAATCGGAGTGGAAAATGTATTAATTACAGAATGTTCAAATCCGAATTTAGGTTAGAGAATTATCTTATCAATTTACCATTTCCAAGCAGGAAATTATTAGCTAAATTTCGCTGCCGTAATCACAAACTGCCTATTGAAAAAGATTGTCATCTTGGTCTTCCACGAGAACAGCGACTATGTAAAAAATGTGACTTGAGTGAAATTGGCGACGAATTTCATTACCTATTTAGATGTAATTATTTTGTGAAAGAGAGAAGGAAATATATTAAATGTAAATATTATAATTTCCCTTCAACATTAAAGTTTGAAGAGCTTATGTGTAAGCAAGACATGCCTAGTATGCTTAACCTGTGTAGATTTATTAAATTTATTATGTGTGTGTAACATTGCTGTTCTATTACAATTATATAATATTATGTTATGTTATTTTATGTTATAATTATTGTATTGTATTGTATTTACCTGGCATCTGCATGTCTCTTAAATGAGACCATCAGAATAAATTCACTTGTTCACTTGTTCACTTGTTCACTTGACTGAACTAGAGTCGGACGTGAAAGAACCTCAATGGACGTAGGCGCAGTTCCCATCCGGCGAGACCCCCAAAATCTACAATGTGGTGCGATAGTAGGCCTACCCGTGGCGCGATAGCACCATAGTGTGTACTGCCACGTAACAGATACAGATACAGAATGCGAGTCAAATATGTATTTTGTATAAATTTACATCTAAAACGCTGATTTTTCGTATTTGCATTTTTTAATATATTTTTACAGGGACCCTTATCAAGCCATGTGAACGAACAAACATGCGAAATTGTAAGAGTGGAGAACTGTAAGAAATTAATGTGGAAGTGGTGCCGCTTCGACAACAATTTTCACGTTTTTAAGGTGAATTTCTCAGGCAATATTGCAACGATTTTCACGCGGTTTTTTCCCCATAAGTATTACAGTGTAGACTCAAATGTTTACCTTTGTCGTTTCGCCGCTAGTTGATCCACAAACCGACCAATTGGACGATATTTTGTCGAAATCGGCCGTCAAAAAACATTGTTTGAGCTTGTATTTTAACCCAGATAACTGCTATTAAATCCATTTGCTCTTAAATTATGTCATTAAAACGTGAAAATAACTATCCCAACGCAATCAGTGTAACCAAATTAGTCGAAAATTAAGTATTAGACTCTACATCTGTTATATCAAAAGTTAAAATTCAATATGGCCGTAATTTTGGTTTTGACCTCAACATGACCTTGAAAACTAAAATATCAATTGCATTGCAATCAGCGTCTTTAAATTATTGAATAAAAATGGAATATTTAAGCGAATTATATGGGCCTATAATTTCGAATATAACAATGAAATAAAAATCAATCAATCGGGTCTGGGTCACTATTTTCCGAAGACAGCCATGACTGGGTCAGAATAAAATCGGGAGATTATTTATTAATTCAGTAAAATAGGACTCTGTTATGGTCTTAATTAGTTATAAAGGTCCAGCAAACACGAGATGTTGATCCAATGTTGTTTTAATGTTTGCCCACCGTTTTCGACGTCGGCCCAACATTAAAACAACATTGGGTCAACGTCTAGTGTTTGGTGGGCGTATTTACCGACGTATACAAGGTGATTTAGTACCACATGTTCTGAGATCTGTACACAGATTCAATGCCGCGGAGAGGTGAACGACAGTAGCTATAGCTACTCAGTAGTTATACGTCTCCCAGAAAACACGAGGGGTTGGCCCAATGTTGGGCTGACGTTGGCCCATCGTCTACGACGTTGGCCCAACGTCACCCCATATTGGGCCAACGCCTCGTGCTTGCTGGACTGTATGATTGTCCTTGCACACATACATTGTGAACTTGTGACCTGCTTAATACTACTAACACACTAGTAGACATCAATACTGTGTGTATAAACCATAACAGTACGGTACATTGAAGCCACTAAGGAATCTATAGCACATCGTTTTTTATATTTACTCTAGGTATGTATTTTACTGAAAGCCTATTTTTAACACACATGCAAAAATATATATTCGCTAGCGGATTTTAGTTATTTATTTATTTATTTATTTATTTGACTTCCAGTCAAGAACATGCAAAAATGGTACATTATAATTATTATTATCATTTTTTGAACATGGTATTAACTTTGGTTGACGGGAACAGGTCGAGACGACCTCTACAATGCCTGTCAACCATATAAGTGAATTAAAATTATAGAATAAAATAATATCCATTGTTTAAAATAGCAAAAGCAATTTGAAAATGTACATAGTATAGATTATAAAGTTTACTATTTGTACACATAAAATAAAATAACCGACAATTGTCTGTCATCTGTTTCCCGCACCAAAACCAGAGATAAAATAGCCACACTGTGCTCTACACCGTGTAGCAAAAAAGGACACTCTGGAAAGCGTAGAAACCTAATTAAAACCTCTAAATGCTTTAGTTGTCTATTATATCAAAGGACATACAACTAGGATATGGGAAAAGGAAAAACAGTAAAAACTTATGGCACTCTTAATTTTAACATAGGCCTACATACATCCCTAAATAAAAGTAATACTATAAACCTAGAATACATATACTGACGTCAGCTCATATAGCCGTCGCGCAGCCGAAATATGCTGAGTAGTACCACATATGCAATTTCAGACTGGAGGAAAAATAATCCTAAACTCAAGAAGTAAATCAGTTAATTAGAGATCTTTGAAATTCAGCATAAGGACCCACCTGGTCTGGAAACAAAGGCTACTGAAAAATCACTAAACCTGAAAATAAAACAGAAAAAAGACAAATAATAATTTTGAGGGGAACAGCCATCCATGCCATGTGGTAATACTCTAAGTCAGATCATGACAAGCGTGATCATGTAGAGTGATGTCGGTCTGCTCCGAACAGTATCAGAGACTGTCTCCGGCCTGAATTCGAGCCAGGCAGACAACACAATGCAACATTCACAGATTATCGTTCATAGGTCGATCACTTAAGGTGCCATTTGTGCTAAATATATAGATATATATTCAATACACGAGTATAAGTAAGGCGGGGCGGTTTGTCATCTGCCAACACATGCGTATCGACAACGGAGCCCTCCGTCCTTAGTCATGAGTGGCTGGTGACGGCTCAAATAGCCGTCTCACAGCCGATTCAAATTGCACAGGTAGTTTAAGACAAGAAATGTTCCGCTATATTCGACAATTTACACAAGCACAAGCCAGGCTCCAGGTACATCGATTATTCACATCAAATAAGTTTACCATGGCGAGATATAATTCATTCAGGTTCTTCTTAAAAATCTGCAAGCTACTAGCATCTCGGATAACAAAAGGTAAAGTGTTCCATAAGCGAGCAGTGCTGTTGAGCAGATCTGAGGCCATTATGCGGACAAGCTAACTCAAAATTACTAGAGTAATCACAAGATAGTTTACCGTGAAGGTAGCTGTATAAAAAACAAAAGTCGATTATTTCTCGACGGAAGCACAAAGGCAAGATAGATAATGCTGTGCATCTTTCGTGATAGGGTGAAACATAATCATTAAGAATGAATTTTGAAGCTTGACGTTGCACCCGTTCTAATTTGATTATGTCTTTAACATGATTGGGACTCCACATCGGACTACAGTACTCAAGAATACTTCTGACATGGGCCAAATATAATTGGCGCTTAACATCAATGGGGCTATTAAAGCCAACAGAACGTTTTATCATTCCTACCATAGAATGGGCTTTTGATGAAACAGTTTTCACATTCTCACACCAAGATATTTTACTAGTGATGGTTATTCCAAGATCATTAAATTCAGTTACTCTAGATAAGATATTATTATCAATGGAGTAGTCAAAATCTATTTTTACTTTACGGCATATCGACATGAATTTACATTTTGATATGTTGAAGTTCATTCTCCAAATTTTGCTCCACTGAAACAGTTGCAGAAACAGTTAGATACAGTTAGATACAGTTATGCAGAAAACACAACACCTAATTGACCTGTCGTTGTCTTTATGTGGGCCACCAGTGGCTGTCCCGGGGGGGGGGGGGGGGCGCCGTATGCCACCCCCCTCTGTGTCTCAAAACAAGCCATACTATACTATATTTGGGCCGAAATATGCTCTAGAATGCAACATTTGCAACATCTACCCGGGATCTTCTACTGCCCACCATCTATTCAGGATGCACCACATTCACCCGAGAACCACCCCCGCCACCATATTTAAAATCGTATTCCATTGAATACGTAATTATAATTATTTTAATATTTCTTCAAGTATAAACGATATCTCGACCGTTTGAAATCTTTGCATTACATATCGGTGCCTTGTTTTATACTATGACATTGACTAAACCAGACATAAAATATCTAAGTATCATTATGTTGGTGTTTTGTGATATCAAAACTCGCTGTATTATGCTATAATTAAGTTATGCTTATATTTCACTATTAGCCTACTATGACGATATACAGACCACTTGCGCACGTAGATGATAGATATGGGAATGTAGATTTGTTGTTTAGTTATATTTAATTGTAATTTCTCCATCACCACCACCAGATATAACCACCTTGTGAAATCAATGACGTCAGAGCCACCTGGTGAAGATGCCGTGCGTTTCGGCAGTGATTACCAGGATTACTTCTCCCCGTCCGCCTACTGTGATGCCTACTACACCACACCAGATGGCGCTGCTGAGGAGAAAGAACTGGGCATTACTATGTCAACTAACTGGTACACCATATTATCTAATGGTTGGTATAAACTGTTTTTTATCCGAGTGAATGGTATGTGAGGTTAATTAAAAAAAATCCTTTTAACCTTACAATCTACCATACCTACATCTTTCATAAATTTGCATATGTCTTCGATCCCATCGAGTCTGATTGGATATAGAGATTACTTATATGATTCTTCTTTTCCGCCTAAATCATTTTATGGTACGTTTTTTCTGATGGTGCGTTGGAAAATGAAATGAATGTCTGAGGCCGATCACGCTAATTAACTCTCGGTCACGGAGGTTCCCCACAATATTGAATCTTCACAGGTGAGCGGGGTAAAAACATTTTGTTTCTTTGAAACATTAAGGCCAGAGTGGGGTTCGAACCCGCGGTCTCCGACTTTCCAAGCAGGCAGCTTTAACCACCGCACCAGGGACCCCGCCCTGATGGTGTGTTGGAAGCCATTTTGCACGATACATTAATGTATCAAAAATATATACAGTGCTATAAATGTGAGATACAAAACTTCTCACTTTCACAAAATGGTGGATGTTGCAGTGATACGCTTGATACGCTGCATAACGCTGAACATTCATCAAGTTGCTGTCGATATTACGTTGTAAACCGCATAATACATCAAATCTATAAATCCGTGCTAAGTACTCGATGTCTGATCATTCTCAGAAGCTGAATGACCTTTAAGGGCAGCAGCGACCCTCACCTAGGTGGGAACTCTCCATTTGTCTCAATTCCTCAGTCTTCACACATTGACTTAAAATTGACATCAATTTGATGATGTCTGAGGAGCGATATTAATTCGATGTCCCTGTTTTTTTTATTTTCAGGTTTCATATATGTACATTCACAATACATAGGCCTATATATACAAAATACAGTATAGGCCTACGAAACGGAAAAAAACAAGACTATATATATACTATATCTATGTACAACGTTTTCAGGTGGTTATCAGCTGTTTATATTATTAGCATTAACAAAAAGAAGTAGTATTATATTCATAATAATATTAGAGTTTTAACTTTATTTTTTCGTCATCACTCAGCAAACAAGAGAAACAAATTAAATGAATCTGGCTTTAGGCCACCTTTGTGCACATATAGGCTAAACTGGACCAGGAGAACCTCCTGAGGATGGTGAGATGATTGAGATGACACTGTCCTCCAGACACAGGATTCAAAACTCGAGCCCTGGCGGTCTGAGGCCGAGCACGCTACCTCTCGGTCACGGAGGCTCCCCACAATACTGACTTTCACACGTGGATGGGGAAGAAACATTTTTGTTTCTTTTAAACCGCCGAGACCGGGAACCGAACCCCGAACTCTGGCGTGAAAGGCAGCAGTGCTAACCACTACCCTGGAGCCCCCGGAACAAGCCCGATGTCGCTTCAATAGCGGTCCACCGCCTATGACGCTGGCACGGCACCAATAGACAATAGACAATAGACAATAATTTATTCAAACTCTGGCCGGGGTGGCATGGAGTGTAATATATATGAAATTAAACAATACATCTTTTATACACATAATTATAAAGATTATAAACAATAACAGAAAAAATACAATGTAAGCAGCAATCAAATGTAAAGATCAAAAATATTGAAAGATTCTTTTAAATATTTAACTAATTTTTCAATCACATTTGGATTTTGACTTGACATAATGTTTTTTAACTTTAAAACGTTTGGTCGTTGGTGACAATATTTGGGTAGAAATTGGTTTCTTACTTCAGACAAGATTGAGCATTCTAAAACAAAATGAAATTCATCACATAGTGTGTTGTTATTACAAAAAATACATATTCTATTGATTCTTGGTGTGTTTGTATAACGTCCGACTTCAATAGGTAGCTTGTGGTTACAGGTTTTAAATTTACAAAATGTTTTTCTTTCGTACAATGGTAAAAAACAAAGATAATTTTCGAATTTAAATTCCGTCTTAAAAATACGATACAAAGTACATTTACTAGATTCGTTTATCTCATTTCGCCATTGTTGTTCGTATTGGTCTTCTAATCGTTGTTTGATGACCATATGAAAATTAGAAAGATTACCACTGTTGTTTCGAGGCATTACAAACATATTGGAAAAACCAGTATGGTCTAGTATATGTTTAGTAGTGTCTAGCCATTTAGAGGATAATGTCCTATTATCGGAGTAGTGACAAAGTAAATTATAAAAACGGCTTGACAACTTGTTCTCGTCGTCTGACACTAACTTACACCAAAAATAAATCATTCGAGTTTTAATATATACAGAAAGTGGAAAGCGCCCAGTCTCTCCGTAAACCATACAACTAGGTGTTGACTGTTTGAGACCTAATACATACTTTAAATATTTGAGGTAAAGTCTATCTAAAATTAAAACGTTTTCATATCCCCAAACTTCACAGCCTGAATTGACAAAATCAATGAATCAAACAGTTCTAGCTGTAAGTCAATGGGTAGATCGAGCTCTTTTGATTTCTTCAATAATGCAAACATAGCTTTTCTAGATTGCACTACTAGGTGTGTTTTGTGACGAACAAACGAACCATTGTAATTAAAAAATGCACCTAGATACTTAAATGAATCAACGATTGATATATTTTTCCCGTTCAGTTTAAAGTTAAAATTACCTCTGTATCTAGCCTTTGAAAAAATGACAATTTCTGTTTTTTCTGTATTTATACTTAATTTCCAACATTTGCAATATTCTGCCAAACAATTTAGTGATTTTTGTAAGCCTTCAGGAGTTTCAGAAAAAATAACTGTATCATCTGCATATAATAAAATTTGTATTTTTAGATAGTTGTCAAACACATTATCGGACAAGGAGAGGTTTTTAACATTATTGTATTTTAAGAATGACTCTAAATCATTTAGGTACAAAGCAAATAACAGCGGCGATAGGCTTTCCCCTTGTCTAACACCGGTGTAACAGTTGAAATATGCTGATTTATTATTGTTTAATTGTACACAAGATTTAACATTATCATATATATTTCTAATAACATTGAAAAGCTCTCCGGTAATGCCAAATGAAATTAATTTTATCCATAAACCTGACCGCCAAACGGTATCGAATGCTTTTTTAAAGTCGATAAAGGCACAGTAAAGTTTTTTCTTTTTGCTAAAGAAAATATCAATTAGGGATTTTAGTGAGAAAACATGGTTTAAAGTTGAATAACCTTTTCTAAATCCAGTTTGATTTTCTAGTAAAATGTTATTTAAATTTAAAAAATTATTTAACCGCAGGTTAATTATTGTTGTGAAAAATTTCCCAAAGCAACTTAACAAACTTATTCCTCTATAATTTCCGGGGTCATTAGTGTCTCCTTTCTTTTTGTAAATAGGGATAATATTTCCCAATGTCCAGTCTTGCGGGATATTTCCCGTTTCTAAGACATAGTTAAAAAGACATTTGAAAACGGGGAGCAAAAGCCCTATAGTGGAACGAATATATTCGTTGATGACTCTATCATCACCACATGCTTTATTGTTTTTTAAAGATTTTACAGCTTGTAATATTTCTTCTTCCGATATTTCTTTATCTAACTCAAGAACAGAACGCGTGTTGTTATTAATTTGCATTTCAGGGTATGTGGATTCTTCATTAAGAAATTTAAAATGTTCATAAAAGGAATTTATAACTGGTACATTTTTACTAGCTTTTTTATTTTTTGAATTCAAGAGATTC
The DNA here is from genome assembly GCA_964017125.1 of Flabesymbios commensalis. NCBI lineage: Eukaryota > Metazoa > Annelida > Polychaeta > Terebellida > Flabelligeridae > Flabesymbios > Flabesymbios commensalis. Next base: position 4,818,724 of record OZ024913.1, read on the forward strand.
CAATAATGTTTAAGATTTGAAGATTTTAATCCTCTTAGTTTTTGTTCAAAATTTTTCTGCATTTCTTTTCTAGCTTTCCGCATTTCTAATTTATACTTTTTACTACACTCTTTCATATTCTGAAAGTTTTGTGTCGTTTTAGACCTTCTATAAAAGTTTTTAATATTAACATATGTGACTCTCTGTTGTTTACATTTGTCGTTAAACCAACGTTTCTGTTTGGAATTTTTATTCACGTAGCTCTTCTTGACTTTAAAAGTCTTAGACGCACTGGTTTCCCATAAAGAGGAAATATCTGTAACGATCTCATTAACATTTACATCGACAGAATTAATTTTTTTCAATATTGCTTCTATTTTTAAATTATCAATAGCTTCAATAAATTGTGTTTTTTTACAGTTATCCCATATATACATATTCTCATTGTTATCTTTGGTGTCTGTAAAAGGATTTTCAGATATAAACTGTGGAACTACATTATACAGGTGTCGGGCTTTTAATTCGAAATGGGTCCCACGGTGTATATCCGAAAATAAAGGATCAAAGTCTAATATGTTGAATTTTGAGCAATTAGAAAGAAGGTATGGTGAGCCAATACAATAGTCAAAAACGCTATTCTTAGTTGTTGTAAATTCGCCTGTTAAATTGTCAGAGCCTATTCGACCATTAAACATATATATGGACGATGATTTGCAAAAATCTAGTAACCGATTACCATAATTATTACAATTTTTGTCTAAGGATGCTCGCGTTTCTGGAATAGAAAATGATGCTAAAGTATCACCGTTCAATACGGGATTATCAGTGTCAACGGATATATCATTAGGATACATAAAATCTACATAATGAAACATCTGACTGATTTGCAGTCCTTGAGTTGGAATCACCCATTAATAAAACATAGTATTTGTTATCGGGATTCATATAAACCAGATCCAAAGACAAATCGTCAAATAGACCTACATCACTGTATTTGGAGCCTTCGGGTGGTATATAGACAGCTCCACATAACACATCCTTATCATAACCAAATATACTCTTACTGATTAAAAACCATAAACAAGCTGGGTTTTCTGACGGACACAATTTCGTTTTATCTTTGAATATGGCACGCTCAAATATTGCTATTCCGCCTGAGCGGTGAACAGGTAATTTTTGTCTATTTTTATATAACATGAAATACCCAAGTTTATCTAGCTTGTCGTATAATACTTCCGTATCAATATCGTTACATTTTGTTTCTGTCAGTACCACAAAATCATAATTCAGTAAATTATCTTCAAAGTCAGGAGTATAGAATTTAGAGTTCAATCCACATATATTAATGACATAAAACTTAATGTCATCAGGTGGTGGGTGTTCTGTACAGACTTGTGGTGCACAATTGGGTTTGTGCTGTACCCCTGGCCTGTCCTAGGCTGTTAATAAGAAATTGTCCAAGCCAGAGTCTTTATAGTTGACCGAATTTTCGCCCAGATTAAATAGGTCATCAACCGTTTCTATGGTAACGGGATAACCCCTTTCAGTCTGTGATTTCAAAAAACATTAGCATGTTTCCTGGCAAATGCGAATAGGCGTGCACGCAGCCCTGTTAGGTCCTCATTAACATAAACACGATCGTAGGGTTCTTTACCTGCTAGGTTTTTCTTGTTCTTAAGAACTTTGGTCTTAATGTTTCTGCTCACGATCTTGCAGAGCACCGGCCTGTTGGCTACTGGTCTCCCATTCCGCCTTTTCGCTCCAATACGGTGGCACACAGAGCTGTCACTGGCTGCTATGTCTCCCACTCCTGTATCCCGACAGAGTGTCAGAAGCTTTTCTGTCAGTTCTTCATTTGTTTCACCCTCATTCTCTATTAATCCATGAATTCTCAGTGTCTCGCATCGGGAATATTGCTCGAGTGCATCGTTTTCATATTTTAAAAGTAGCTGCTGTCTTTGCATTTTTTCTGTAATTTTATTAACAGATTGCTTGGCCTTTTCTTCTATTTTCTCCTCTATACTATTAAGGAAGCCTGCCATGGCAGCCTGTATAGCCGTAGTGATAGCTGTGGTGAGCGCGGGCATCAGGCTGTTCACAATGCTTGTTGTGAGTTGATGGTGAGCTGTGTCAGGCACGGGTGTGCACGTGCCACTATTATTCGGATGGTTTGCTCGATTTTTCTCCTGTTTCTTGGCAGAATTATGGATTTGCTGAGCTGTGAATAATGATGGTGGTGGCGGTACTCCAAACCCGAATGCCTGTCCGGTACTAGATCCCTCACCAGCGTTATTTTCGTTAGAAACTGGCTGAGCTGGGTTGGGCCTGCCTAAAGCTTGAGTGACAGTGTCGGCGATAAGTTTGCTTAATTTCTCATTGTCCATTGTAAAAGTTTCTTCTTGATTTGCTTCAGGATAAGGTGACAGTAAATCAAACCTGGCCGATTTAGTTGGTTGATTTGGAGATTGGGACTGGTTACTAGAGTTACTGCCAGCCCGTTGACGTTTATTTGGTCTGCCTTTACGACGCGTCATTTGCTCTCACAATATACCAAAACAACACTGGCCAATGTGTCATGTCTACTGAGCCCCCATCATCATGGTCATATCAATCTGAACGTCCACATCCATACAAAGCAAACACCAGTTATCACCAGGGGCGTACCACAATGTGGAAGCACAATGTGACAATGGCCAACCGATTAAGGCCAGGCGAGCGAAGAGATCCTGGAGAAACAGCTGGGGGCTTGAAAATCGAGGGGGAGGGGGGGGCCATGTATGCCCCCCCCCTCCCCCTCGATTTTCTTGTTTTATGTGGCTTTTTAGAGCACCTGAAATGATTGCTGGAGGCATATTAACCAAGTTTTTTAACTTCTATACCTAAAGTTTGGGGCCATTTTTTTGTGACACAGTGACAGTTTTTGACACAATTAAATCAGAACCTCCTGAGTGTGGTGAGAACCCGGCTAAACCAAGCTACTCACATTGCGTGGTCATCAGGGTATGCGGTGAGATGAATGAGATGACAAACACAGGATTCGAAATTCGAGCCCTGCTGTTCTGAGTCCGAGCCGCCACCTCACGGTCACGGAGGCTCCCCACAATATTTAATCTCTATGAGTGAGCGGGCAAGAAACATTTTGTTTGTTTCTTGGAAACTTGAAGGCCAAAGTGGGGTTCGAACCCGCGATCTCCGACTTCGAAGCAGGCAGCTTTAACCACTGCATCAGGGCCCCGCCCCAAAAAAGTTCACAAACCAAATCAATAGATTTATACGATTCACTGCCATAATTCACTACCTGACATTGCAAACTTAACCAAATTGACGACATTTAGACGTTGTAGGGCATATAATTAGGCCTATAGAATTTTAAAAACAAAAAATTTTCAAGATTCAGATTTTTTTATAACAGTAGGCTAATTCCACTTTTTGTAAAAATATTTAATAGTTCAAAAGTTAGACCATTTGACATGTAGTACATTTCTAATTACGACATCCCTCTATAAACCCATTAAACTGTTTTATTAAATTAAAATAAATTAAAGTCAGTTTTAATCCAGGAATTGCATTACATGCCAGATGGTCTAACTTTTGAACTATATTAATTATCTATTACCTTCTTTTTCATGAAAATCATACGGTATTTGGCGGGGGAGGGATACGAAAATAACTGGTCCTCGCGAAATGCGTTACAAGTTAATGTGACTTCCACTCTAGATTATAGGATTAAGATTATTTTTTTAATTTTAAATCCATGTGGACGCACAAGTTGCGTCTTTGTGTACGGCTAGCTACGCCCCTTATCACACTATCCCGGTTCAATATGTTGGTCCACCGCCCGCGATAGTGGACCAGCGCCGAACCAGCATGGTACCTGGGTCCGACGTTTGCTGGGTATAGCTCTATATTGACATCGGCCAATTTGTGTTGTGTTGCCGTTGAACCGAAACTGACCCAACGGCCAAACAAACCCCGGTGAACGTGTTCAACATACATGTATGCATTATATTCCATTTATCCCAGCAGCTACGATACGCGAAATTGACGTCAATTTATCTTCAATCTTTAAGCCTATGTAAATGTTATCTTACCAAATTAACACTGTGATTAAGTGCAGTGCTAAACAAAGCTAAAATCAAAGGTGAAAAATAAAAAAAATCTTCATAAAATATTGACATATCTCTGACATAAAATTAGCTCAAATGAAATATTGACTAATTATTGACGTCAAATTGACATCAAGATGCCCGCTGGGTGAAGATTGTCTTAAATCAAGCTAATCCAAGTAACCTCCTTGATAACCTCCTCTGTGCAATCACATGGGGCCTATGGGGGATCTCACACATGTTGTATTCACCACGTCAGCTAGTTTCTGGGAATAAACTATACCTCTACGGTACCCTTTTTATTTATCAAGATATCTCTCCCTTCTTTGTTTTGTTGTAGTGAGTTTCAGGGGGAGTCGTTTGCTAGATATTGGTACAGGACCTAACTTGCTGTCCACCATTCCTGCATCACGTTACTTCTCAGATATTTGCCTGTCAGATTATGCTACACCTAACCGAGACGCTATCCAGGATTGGCTGAACCGCAAACCAGAAGCTCATGACTGGACGCCATTCTTCAAATTCTTCAGCGAAAAAGAAAACATGTGAGTCTCTGTAACTGAGTTTTTAAGTGTCACATCTGCGCAATTCATTTATGGCCGACAATGTTGTAGCTAGAAGAATCGTGCGGCTTTGCTAACTAAGATTTTATGTAAAGTAGTCCCCTACCATTTTTTTCAATCCTTAATTCTTCAGCGAAAAAGAAAACATGTGAGTCTCTGTAACTGAGTTTTTAAGTGTCACATCTGCGCAATTCATTTATGGACGACAATGCTGTAGCTAGAAGCATCGTGCGGCTTTGCTAACTAAGATTTTATGTAAAGTAGTCCCCTACCATTTTTTTCAATCCTTAACTAAAATTAGTCTTCAGGGACATTCATAATTTACGACTGAGGAGAGGGGGGGGGGGGGTAATAGGCGGGGGGTGGGGTCATTAGTTTTCTGAGCATGGCATTGCTGGGCGTCATAGTTATTTACCATAGGCCTAGTTTAGAGCTGGGGTCATGTTTTTTACGTGCCAGTATGGTCCTTATACCATAGGTTGGTTTAAACCCTTTCAGCGTGGGGACCATCTTTATATGTCAGATTCAGACGTCTATAGACGGTCCCCACACTAAAATAATTAAAATATTCCAACTACCATAGACCCATGACATACGTATTCAAATGAGTCAGAAACAGACGACCATTTGGAGAACATGCGAAAATTATCCAGTCTTTTATGTGGTGGGTCACATATTTTTGTATTCACTGTGGGTCATAATTGTAATCTCCACCGGAAGGTGGGGGGGGGGGGCTTCTTAAATTACACAGGAGCTGAAGTGATTTTATGCTGCCCCCCACCTCTGTGATAAATTATGAATGGTCCCTTAGCTGACTGGGGGCTATTGTCACCACACACTGCACCTGTCTGTCCGTCAGTCTGTATTAGCTGACTGGAGGCTATTGTCATCACACACTGCACCTGTCTGTCCGTCAGTCTGTATTAGCTGACTGGGGGCTATTGTCATCACACACTGCACCTGTCTGTCCGTCAGTCTGTATTAGCTGACTGGGGGCTATTGTCACCACACACTGGGCCTGTCTGTCCGTCAGTCTGTAATAGCTGACTGGGGGCTATTGTCATCACACACTGCACCTGTCTGACCGTCAGTCTGTATTAGCTGACTGGAGGCTATTGTCATCACACACTGCACCTGTCTGTCCGTCAGTCTGTATTAGCTGACTGGGGGCTATTGTCACCACACACTGGGCCTGTCTGTCCGTCAGTCTGTAATAGCTGACTGGGGGCTATTGTCATCACACACTGCTGTATTAGCTGACTGGGGGCTATTGTCATCACACACTGCACCTGTCTGTCCGTCAGTCTGTATTAGCTGACTGGGTGCTATTGTCACCACACACTGCGCCTGTCTGTCCGTCAGTCTGTATTAGCTGACTGGGTGCTATTGTCATCACACACTGCGCCTGTCTGTCCGTCAGTCTGTATTAGCTGACTGGGGGCTATTGTCATCACACACTGCACCTGTCTGTCCGTCAGTCTGTATTAGCTGACTGGGTGCTATTGTCACCACACACTGCGCCTGTCTGTCCGTCAGTCTGTATTAGCTGACTGGGGGCTATTGTCATCACACACTGGGCCTGTCAGTCTGTATTATCTGACTGGGTGCTATTGTCCTCACACACTGCGCCCGTCTGTCCGTCAGTCTGTCCAAGCTGACTGGGGGCCATTGTCACCGCGTACTGCGCCTGTTTGTCCGTCAGTCTGTCTTAGCTGACTGTAGGGCTATTGTCACCACACACTGTACCCGTCAGTCTGTCCATCATTTTACTGAAAAGAAACACTTTAAAGAATGAACCTTTATTCATCAGAACTTTAAATAACAGTTTTTGAAGCGTGTTTCGGACAAGCAACCTCTGCATAATTATAATTATCAATTCACTCACTTGACTTATGTTGTGGCTTGTGAGAAAACAAAATATTTTTTTATTTGGTTCCAAGAATTAAAGGTCTGATCAGCGTCAAGATAAGCGCAACCTGATAAATAACTAAAATATAAACAAGTATTTCCCTGTATGTGATTGATGTCACCTGTGCATTGCTTTCCAGGTTTAACCATAATAACCTGATGCTGGTGCATGTCTGTCATGCCAGGATTGAATACCGTCTCACGGTGTTCACTATATTTATTGTCCAATCACTCAATTAATATTGTGGGGAACCTCCATAACCTACAGATAGGGGCTAGCGAAGGAAAACGCTCTCAATAACCCACCATGCCTTATCACCCCCACCCTCATATCATTATCTGGACGTCATTCATCTCATTAATTGACTACAACGTTTTTATCGTATTACAATCTCACTTAAATGACCATTTGTTCCGAAAAGTGACATAACACAATAATTTACTACTACTAACCGAAAGATAGGCCTATCAAGATTCAAATTGAGGGCTTGAATTTAGATTCATGTGTATGATTGATAATATCATAATTTATTCACTATTTTGTTCAATTCATTCATTCTTTCATGGTGCATAATTAACCACCACTTTAATTATGAGATGAAGCCAATTTGTGTTTTAGACCGGACTGTACCCTGTTAGAGAAGAGAACACGGGCGGCCATCACAGACGTGATTCCCTGTGACGTCACACTGGGAAACCCCCTGTCGCCATTACAGACAGAGCCATTTGACTGCATTACCACAAGCCTCTGTCTAGAAGCCGCAGTCCAAGATGACCTGACCTACAAACAGGCTGTGAAGAATGTCATGTCATTGCTCAAGCCTCAAGGTCATTTCATCCAGTTTGGGGTTCTGAAGGAGAGTTTCTATAAAGTGGGAGCTGAGAAATTTTTTTGTCACAGTTTGAGCAAATCTTTATTGGAAGAATCCATGAAGGAAGTCAACTGTACCATTCATACACTAGATAACTTTAGTTTTTCCGGTGAACATGATGTCTCAGACTTTGACGGTATTTTCTTCCTTGTGGCACAAAAAAATCTCTGACATATGAACTGTTCTCTACTTTGTGGCCCAGAATAATAAATGATCCATTGCTTTTTGTATTGGTCCGGTATTGGTTTTATAATTAGCTACTCATAACACTTTCGTACATGAATATTCAATAAACACACATAATATTAATGACTGGGAAAAATTGACCATTAATTGTGATATTATAATTTAGTATGTTCTACTGGAACTACTGCTAACTTTCTGTGAATAAAACAATTAATCTGTTTTCTTTCGCTACCATTTTCTGTCTGCCCCCCCCCCCCCCCCTCCTCGCTACCCTTTTCTGTCTGCCCCCCCCCCCCTCCTGTGTGGTGCGTTGTGGATCCAGTGGCTCTCAACCACACCATAATCTCACTATGTTTGTGTACTTGTAGATAGCAGGGTGCGCCTCGCCACTACATCAGAAAGCTAAATTAATATGACTGTAAAATAGTAATAATAGAGTTAATGAAATACTTCTATTTGGAGATGTCTATTTTGCTAAATTTTAAATATTTTTCATCCCTTGAAGCTGGAAATTGCTCCGTAAATTCTAGCTTCAACCGAAGAAAAAATAGTAACACACAACAAGTGATAAGTATTAATGGTAGAATATGAGAAAAAGTAGCAGCTCAATATACTTCATCATTGCATCTAAAATCAACTGTAGGCCTAACTGTGGTGATAGAGCTAGAGATAGACAAACTAGAAAAAAAAAATAGAAAGACTAACAATAAACTAGACCTTCATTTGTATTAAAACCTTCGTTTGCAACTCATCAATACATGAATAGCTAATATACATCACCAAACATTTCACCTCCACAAAGAAGCTGGATAAATACATTAAAAAGTGAATTCTGTCATTCTGGGTCAACAAAATCACCCCCTGAAAATAATTTAACAAAATATCACCCAACAACAAAAATCATCAACAAAACGTTTTGAAAAGCTCAATAAGTTTATGTTAATTTTTTCTACTCTTATCTTGATTAAAACACTAGAACAGGAGTTCCCGAACTCCGAGGCCCGGCTTTGGTCTGTTTGAGTGCTATAAACACAAAATCTGCTTATTATTTTCTAAACATAACTGTGTATTGGTCTTCCTCATGGGCCAGAAGAATCCTAAATGTTTAGGATATAATCAGAGATTGTTCATTAATAAAATATCTGATATAATTAAGGAAAGAACCAAGGAGACAAGTTAAAATATATCTTAAACATGTATTCCTTCCACCACCATCGCCGGTGCTGGCCAACATTCATTCAATACTTGGCTACGATGTACCTCGTACTAAGGATGTGGGCCTACGCACGAAATGCGGTTCAATCTTGGGCCATCGTCGTAGCCCATTGCTGGTTCAATGCCGGTCAATAGTCTACGACGCTAGCCCAACCCTAATCCATCACTGGGTCTGCTGTATACTTCGCGCAAACAAGTGGCATTCACCCAGCATTGAAACAGCATTGGGTGATTGTACTGTGTTTTCTGACTGTTGCATGCCGGTGACTATGCGGGTGACGCTTTCGGTCGGTCGGTCGGTAGGTCGGTAGGTCGGTCGGTCGGTCGGTCGGTCGGTCGGTCGGTCCGTCGGTCCGTCAGTCCGTCAGTCCGTCAGTCAGTCAGTCAGTCAGTCAGTCAGTCAGTCAGTCAGTCAGTCAGTCAGTCAGTCAGTCAGTCAGTCAGTCAGTCAGTCAGTCAGTCAGTCAGTCAGTCAGTCAGTCAGTCAGTCAAACTTCTATAGCGCCTATATCTTCAGCGGACTGAGCTCAGAGGCGCACAAATCCTTAGCGTGATCATGTGTCATAATCGAGGCCAAAACAGGTTCCTCAACAGGGAGCCGGGCTGGAGATGGGCATGGAGACTTGCGTTAAGAACAAAAATTTGATCGCTATCATGCAAGCCACCAGATTTAATAACCAAAATTCAACAAAACATTTTGCGGAGCAACGATTCTATTTGAATTCGTTCAAGTGTAGATATTTTGAGCATTTCGGCCGAACAAATAATTCAGCCAGATATGCAGGTTGATTGTCTTTTAGAGTTCGGAAAGTTATTGCGCATATTTTAAAATGAATGCAAAACTTGACAGGAAGCCTATGTAATCGTTTTAGAATTGGAACGGAACGACTAAATCGTGGGGCAATGGTTACCACTCTTGCAAGGCAGTTTTGAACACATTGTAATCTAGATATCCTTCTCTTGCATATTGTGGAAAAGTGAGTTACAATAATCTAACTTACTACTGACGAGTGCCACTGCAATTTGCTTGGCAATATCTAAGGACAGACTTTTTCGAATTCCCACACACAACGCGTACCCTCTTTCCCATAAATAGGTCACAATCTCAGGCATAATAAATTTAATAGGCTACGTGCCTAATAATATCACATTTGAGCTATATTTAATGTCGACGGATTTGCCTTAACACTTCCCGTATTTCTAATTTCTGACATGGATGTCAATAATTAGAAATCAGGAATTCCGTCTCTATATCTAGCCTAACTGGTGAATGCGCAGCACAAAAATTAAAAAAACTCGCAGTTCTAGTCTATGGACATGTTTATGGTCATATTAAGAAGCCAAAATAAAATCACCGATTTTTTTATGATTTTAGCCTGGGCCAGTCCCTTCAAATTATTGAATTTATATGGGGTAATTTAATCGAAAGAGTATTTTGACCTTCGAAAATTAAGACCACTGGTTATACTGTCATATCTAATCGTGAATTAATAACTTAGTCCTCGATGATCCAGTGCACAGTTTTCATGGACACAGTGCATCAAAATTCTTTATCAACCGTATGTGTTTCCGAAAATTATGGATAGGTTATTACACCACTCTTTTACCAGTTTGCTGGGCTAATGTTGGCCCACCGTCTACGACAATGAGCCACGCTGAATGTGGGCCAGCGTCACAGATGGTGGGCCAACATTAACCCAGCTTTGGTTCAAAGCATCGTGCCGGTACCGCCAGTATGCCGGTGCCGCCAGTATGAAGTACTGACTAGGGCTGAATGGACACTGGCCAACATCGGCGTCGCTAGCCCAACATTTAACATACATTGGGTCGGTGTCGTCTTGTACTTGCCACCAGCAGTAAGCACTACCAAGGAGGTTGGCACTACCAAACCAGCGTTCTATCGAACATAGCCCCAGCAAACACGAGGTGTTGAACCAGTGCTGGTTTGATGCTGGCCCACGTCGCAGACGGTGGGCCAGCATTGGACCAGCAATTGGTCGACATCTCATGTTTGCTTGGAGTGTTGACAAGCCACATTGTGTTTTGCACATCAGTGTGGTTCCAAAACGATATAATACATTTTGCTTAATACATAGTCTCTACTGTCCACAGGAGCCATTTAATAACATTAATTACAAAAGCCATTACCACTACATCTATTAGCTATCAACCTTTATGGTTATGCTGCTAGAGGGGATACAGTTTTTTTGTTTACATAAAAACTAGACCCTTTAAGTTGGAAAAAATTCCAGTACTATATTAATATGTTCGCAAAACGGATTTCGGGGCACGTATGTCAGTGTGTCCCAAATTTCTTGTCAAAAACGGCAGCGAGCATATTTTCAGTTTTCTGTCATCACATCCGCATATATGCATCGTTATTTCCAGCATAGCATACCCTAAACATTCAGTTCTGAATTTGCTCAGTTAATTATAATACTGTTTCTTACACATTTTGACACTCTTGATATAGCCTAACACTATCTTACCCAGTTTAAAATTTTGACCAATAAGTCCACAAGAGAATCTTTCAAAATCAGGGCGCACTATATCCCAGTAATATTTGCGTTATTATTGCCTTATTGCTTGAAACTTATATTTAAGTTTAGCAAATCTGGAAAAATGAGATAAAAGTCAGCTATTTTTATTTCTCTGAATAAATTACTTCAAAGCTGACGACTTCTTTCAAACATTAGTCCAGGAATTTTAGGCATATTTAAGGGCAAAGATGGAAAAAAGTATAAAGCTGAAATTTTCAGGAGTTATTTAGATGGTCATTCTTAATGACCTCTCAAAAGTCTCAAAGTTTCCCAGGAGAGGAACATGTTTCTATCTGCGAAAATCCAAAATGGCCGCCAGAGGCCATAACAAAATTGTAACATACGAATAATTTGATATACATTCCTTTGTTTTCTCTTTTTCACTTAATTTTTCACGGGGAACTCATTACAATACAGGTTTTAAAGCCTCAGTCGTGTTTTGTTTGCAAAAATCTAAAATGGCCGCCTGAACTTATGAAGAAATTAAAATATATCCCTTTGTAATATATTTTTCCGGCTTAATTTTCACGAGAAACCAAATTATGGTCCCATTTTAACATTGTAAAGCTTCTGTCATTGCACAATTCAAAATGGCCGCCATTTGGGGAAAACGGGCAATTTCAGAAAGTATTTCATTTTTTGTTTAGATATTATTTTATTTGGAAGCGTACGTAGTGGCAGTAAAAGGTATTTCTGGAATCAAGTGTGGTAATGCTATATGGTTTAGTCCAGTAAATTGTCCTCGGTGTTGCTCCAGCCTTCAAAAACAGTGACAAGAAGGTACGTTGTGGCATTGTGCATGTCACAACAACTTACCACACCAAGACACCGATGTGTACGGCATTGTACGGAAGCACTAGTCTACAGCAATCATCCAAGGGTAGCTGCAGCCTCCTGGTATCTGGCTATAATCTTCGGGCGGATTGCCAGTGGCGTACCCTGGTTTCTCCGCTCAACAGCGGAGCCAATGGAGCACCCGCATCAGAGCTGGCGCTGATGTAGGTCGTGGTAGCCTTAAATAACCGGCAATAGCGTGTTTGACATTAGGTCTCCCACGTGGGATGAATGGAGTTACCCAGAGGGAGTGATCCTTCCTATTGTTACTCTGGGGACTATTCTACCCGAGGATAGCGGAGCTGCGCGAAATGCCACAGAGTTTCAGCATTAAATTGCACAGCGAAACTCAAGTCTCCGGCCGTCTGGGCATGTCTGGGGGTAAATCCCCTAGACATGCCTAGAACCCCTTATCAGGCGAGCGAAGGAAAACGCTCTCAATAACCCACCATGCCCTATCACCCCCACCCCCACATTATCATCTGTACATCATTCATCTCATCAATTGACTACAACGTTTTTATTATATTGTCACTTAAAAGACCTTTTGTGCCGAAAAGTGACGTAAAGCAATGATTTACTACTACTACTACCAAGACGACTCGACGTTTCCATGGTACTACTAATTTTATTTTTCATCACTAAAAATCCTTTAACAATTCAGTATATTTTCAAAGGTAATATTCAATAAGGTATAATGCTTGTAAATTTGTATGTGCTATTACTAAATATATTATTATTTCGTCAAAATAGATATATGGGAAGCAGGGACAAAATAAACATAACTCACAAAAAAAACAATTTATCTCCGAGACAAACCAATTACATCTGAAATCAGACATTAATCGGATATGAAAAAGGATTTGAAACAGATTGTGATTGGAAGCGAGAAATTAGAATGCATTTTGTGGACAGGTGTTCAGTGTGGTGACTGACAAGTGTCTGTTCAACGGGTCAGTTTAATCAGTGGGTCAGTGGGTATTGTAATTTTGTGTATGGAAAAAATATTATGTTATTATTAAACATAGTCAGGCTTATTTAATAACGATGAACTACCATATGCACATAAATGCACTAAAAAACTTGCATAATATAGTAATCAATATTTTTTTGTGGTGGTCATTTTTTTTTTATTTTGACAGGTTTTTAAAAAAAATTTGTCAAAATGTAGAAACAAAAAAATAGCCATTTAGAAATTGTGAACATGTTAAAACATAACATTACGTAGCCTATGAGTAACGTGACTAAAATAATTCAGGTATATATCACATTATTATGGTGGTCATATTGACAAATCGTGGCCATTTTTATTTAATGTTTGGCTAACATGCTGTTCTCACAGTGACCCCAGGTACATACACAGATCAATATTGGCGCCGTTATTACAATTGATAAATTGATATGGTATTTTACACGTTTAATGTTATATATGCCCCACTGCGGTTTTAAGATATATGCCTACCCAGCTAAACCACACTACAAGATATCTGTAATCAATACACGTGTCGTTATTTCAAGTAAATATTGCTTTACGTTGCTTTCTTCACAATCATGGCAACATCGTGAAAGAAGGAAGGGACTATGTCGTACTCTTATCGAATAACTTCAAGGGTTCTTTATAGTGCACAGGGCCACAGACATCACAGGGCCACAGACATCACAGGGCCACAGACATCACAGGGCCACAGACATCACAGGGCCACAGACATCACAGGGCCACAGACATCACAGGGCCACAGACATCACAGGGCCACAGACATCACAGGGCCACAGACATCACAGGGCCACAGACATCACAGGGCCACGGACATCACAGGGCCACAGACATCACAGGGCCACAGACATCACAGGGCCACGGACATCACAGGGCCACAGACATCACAGGGCCACAGACATCACAGGGCCACAGACATCACAGGGCCACAGACATCACAGGGCCACAGACATCACTGCACAATCCACAATCCAGGCCAATCAATGTTGCATCAAATAGGCCTATACACAAACATGATAAATAGGGTATGGGACCTTCCCTAGGATCCTGCAGGATCGGGTGTGATACCTTGCATTGGCCTCTTATGCTCACATGTGGGGTGTGAGATCTTGCCTGCGGGCCTGGGTGTGACTGCTTACCTAGGACCCTTCAAGCTCCAGTGTATGACCTTACCTAGGACGGATCGGGTGTGAATCTTTACCTAGGACCTTGCAGGCTTGACTTGGATGTGAGTCTTTGCCTAAGACCATGCGGGCTCACGGTACATCCTTGCCTAAGACTTGTAGGCTCGGGTTTGAGACCTTGTCCATGACGCTGCGGGCTCGGGTGTGAGTCCTTGTCTAAGACCATGGCGCCTGGGGTGAATCCTTGCTGATGACCTCTAGGCTCGGGTGTGAATCCTTGCCTAGGAAGTGTAGGGTCAGGTGTGTGACCTTGCCCGGGACCTTGTGGATTCGAGTGCGAGTTTTTGCTTAGGACACAAACCGGGCTTGGGTGTGATTCCTTCCCCATGGACCATGCATGCTCGTGTGTGAGACCTTGCCTATGTCCATGTGGACCCGAGTGCGACTGCTTGCTTAGGACCCCAGCTAAAGCAGTAGTAAATCATATTTATCACTGATATATCTGCATGTACAATAATTCCATGGGCAGAGATTACCACCAATAGAAAGGGGATGGCAAGTTTAAAATGAAAACTTGTAACCAGTTTTCACGGAGCTTGATGCAGCACCTACCAAATTATTAAAAATAATTAGGCGTGGTTACAAAAGTTGGTTGCATGTTTCGATGCAGCAGGTTTGTGAAGTATACAAGCTGAATGGGAGCTGGTTACAGTAAGTCATCGCGAATTATTGAAATTCATGTTGATGATTAGGAAAAAATGGCACAACTCTGTCCACGTTATTTTATTGATTGAATATGTCATTGATTACTAGTAACCTTTTAGATTTAAAAGCTATATGTATCTCGAATACGAATGACAATAGACTTGCTCCAATTAAACCTCAAATGGCGGCCCTCTTGAATTGATTCTTTAACGAAACCCTAAAAGTTAAAAATAGCTTCATAAATGAATTCAGCATTAAAAACCATGTGCAAATGAGTTACTACATTAAAATATATGTCAAATAGTTCGGGAATTACAACTTCAACATAGCGATTAGTGGCCATTTTGACTTTTGCCAAAAAAGGACGTTTCGCTCAAGGGAAACTTTAGGACTTTTCACAGGTATTAAATGAGGACATGCTGGTAATTTATAGATTTAAAAGCTTATATGTCTCTCAAATACGAATGACAATAGACTTGCTCCCAATCACACCTCATATGGCTGCCATCTTGGATTTATTCTTTAACAAAACCTTTAAAGTTTGTAATAACTTCAGAAATTAATTCAGCATTAACAATCATGTGAAAATGAGGTATTACATTAAAATATATGTCAAATAGTTCAGGAATTACTGCTTCAACATGGCGCTTGGTGGCCATTTTGAATTTTGACAAAAAAAGATGTTACGCTCAGGAGCACTTTGGGAACTTTTTACAGGTAATAAAGGAGGATATTCTGAACACATTCTGAAATTTTCAGCTTTATATCATTTTTTTCCATTTCAAAACCTAAAATTCTTGGACTACATGGAGACTTTATAAATTTGGTCATAGTTATATAGTAAACTATAATGTGACCCTGGCACAAATGTTGCCAAAGTCACAATGGTCGGAAATCAGCCATTTTTGGGATAAGATAAGTGTAGGCCTGTTGTACATATATCATAATGACGTGAGACTGAAGTCCTCTGTATGTGTAGCGGATTTACCCCCAGACATGACCAACACGGCTCCACTATCGTCGGGTTGGATAATCCCCAGAGTAATAACTGAGGGTAACTCCATTCATCCCACATGAGAGACCTAATGTCAAACACTCTATTGCCAGTGGTGGATCCAGGATCTGAAAAAAGGGGAGGCCCCCTAGGTTTTAAATTTTTTTTGGTAAATTTTAGCCAATTTAGGGGACTTTTTAAAGTAGGCCCTATTTGGGCAAAATAACGGGGGGACGCGCGCCACCCTGCGCCTCCCTCCCCTGGATCCGCCACTGATTGCCGGTTGTTTAAACCATAGCCAGCATCACTACCATAGCCGCATCAGTGCCTGCCCTGATGCGGGAGTGGAAGAACCTACTACTGCATTGAGTGGAGGAACCTACTACTAGCAACCATCCCAGTACCCTTATATTTATAGTGATAAAACACTTAAGTTCCTCCTGATAAAATCTGATGTGACCATCGGCAAAGCTTGACTAAACCGGAGTGTCAATGATACAGAAGCTCACCCTTAATTAGGGCAAGTTGATTACGAATTAAAATTTCTGAAATCCATGAGGCAGTCCTATGCACATGCACGAGCTCTTTCAAATAAACTAAACAAAATTGAAATCGGATAAGAATTGAGGGAGGAGAAACATTTCTTGTGAATTTTGGACAGAGTGCCCCAATTGGGTCATAATTAGGTCATATGTTAATTAATAATTAAAATTTCTGAAATCCGTGAGGACGTTCAATGCACAGGCCCACACTCTTTCAAACAAACCAAACAGAATTGAAATCGGATAAGAATTGAGGGAGAAGAAGCATTTCTTGTGAATGGTGGACAGATTGCCCTAATTAGGTCTTAATTAGGTCATAAGTTAATTAAAAATGCAAATTTCTCAAATCCGTGAGGATGTTTAATGCACAGGCCCAAGCTCTTTCAAACAAACCAAACAGAATTGAGATGTGATAAGAATTGAGGGAGGAGAAGCATTTCTTGTGAATGGTGGACAGAGTGCCTTAATTAGGGCTTAATTGGGTCATAAGTTAATTAATAATTAAAAGTTCTCAAGCTCTTTCAAACAAACCAAACAGAATGGAAATCGGATAAGAATTGAGGGAGGAGAAGCATTTCTTGTGAATGGTGGACATAGTGCCCTAATTAGGTCTTAATTAGGTCATAAAATTTCTCAAATTCGTGAGAAAGCTTATTGCACAGGTTCGAGCTGTGTCAAACGAACCAAACAGAATTGAAATCGGATAAGAATTGAGGGAGGAGAAACATAAACAGTATAATCTCAAAACAAACAATGTTTAATTGTTTTATTTGTGTGATACAAACAAACCATTTTCAGGGATATACAAATTGTACAAGATCATTTTAATACCATGTCAACCGGTATTCGCAAAATACCAGAAAAACAAAAAGAAAATATGTGCAAAACGTAACTTTAATTTTAGATGATTGATGTGATGTCGATATAACAATCAACCCATAACATGTGTATAGCCACTCTCAGCCGTTCAATTTATCTCAAACAAGAACATTTGAATGACAATAAATTAGCTAGAGAGGCATATGCTTTAATTCAATTTATACAAATGAAAGTGACTTTACCCACTTGAAGTTGTGGGTCGCTGTTATAGAGAGACAACTTCAGGTAGGTGAAAAATAAAATTGCACACTTGGATTATTATATTCAGATTTCAGTCAATCCGGTGATTCACCCTTTAACCGCCGGTACAGAATATATTTGGTTTTTCATTTTTACTACCACATTAAATACTACCTTTTAAACATGCTAATGATAAAAATGTGACATCGATTAGCAATATTTGAAAAGAGTTGACCTCCACTTTGTGAAATCTGAATAATTTTCACTCACTTGAAGTTGTGGATCGCGTCAGCGAGACACAACTTTAAGTGGGTGAAAATTGCAATTGAGTAATTTGGCAGTCAAAGGGTTAACAACAATACTATTCTGGGTAATCAGTCAATCTGAATTAAGTAGCGTTTGCTTTCAACTTTGTTCTCAAAGAACCCTTAATAACTTAAATAATTATTCCTTAAAAAAATCGTTTCATGATTCATTAAAAATGAAATTTACAATAGTTATTTACAGTTATGTACATGATCAATGACAGCAGTGAGATTCCATCAATGTCACATACTGGATCGAAATATTTAGATAGTAGTTTATTAATTGTTTTTACAATATAGCGAAAATGAATGCAGCCCTCCATCCTTTGCTTTGAGTGAGGCAACATTATACTGAGAATTACAATGTTAACTTGTTGGTACATATTAAATCATAAGTGATTAAGAACAGCGGTTCACGAGATAATTTGCAAAAAAGGGACTCTATTTTCATGAAAATGACTGAAACACTAAATAAAGCTTTCAATGCTGTGGCCAAACAGATATGTGCCTACATACAACATCACGGGTGATCCAAGCTGGCTGAGATAACACCTTCAGAAGAAATAAAAAGAATTGTCAATGCCGCCATTATCTTACAAATCACCAAGCTATGACCAGAACCTTTTCATTTCGGAGCCAGGTAGGAAAGTGCCTACATACAAAGTGATTCTGATTAGCAGCTGCGACAACTGCTATCTCATCACATACATACATGCATCCCTGATAATTAACCGAGTAGGAATCGAGGCAATAAGATGTCAACTGTTGAAGAAATAATTTCCTGTAAAAAACTTCCTCCTAAATCGTCCAGCGGCAATAAAATTATAATACAAGTTGACAATTGCAAGACACTGGGGCCAGCCAGGTATCATTTCCAACAAAACACAAGAAAAACATTTTTTATCCAGAAAAGACTGCAGAAATATCCATGCCATTGTAGTAATGTTCTTCAAACTGGTTGTAGATTTTCTAAACTCATACGCTTTCAAAACTGTATAATTCTACACACCTCTGTAGTGTTAATTAAGTCACATAGTGACACTTCATACTAATCTCATTATAAAGGCTTATAATATACGTAAATGTCAAGGAAACAGACAGCACATTGTCATGTACCGTGGGATTTGAATTGTGCTGCATCAGTGAAATAAATCCCATACATGTCTGTACAGATCCTATGTAATAAATTA
Organism: Flabesymbios commensalis; assembly: GCA_964017125.1. Taxonomy (NCBI): domain Eukaryota; kingdom Metazoa; phylum Annelida; class Polychaeta; order Terebellida; family Flabelligeridae; genus Flabesymbios; species Flabesymbios commensalis. Next base: position 4,837,840 of record OZ024913.1, read on the forward strand.
TGTCCTTATGTCTTATGGCTACTCATCTTCTCTATATCTATTTTATTCTTACAGCGCGGGGATCGACATTAGACGTCAGATTTTGACGTCTCAAGACGTCCCGCTCAATGAAAGTAATAGAATATTTATAATGGTCGTAGACACATAACATAGGTATTGAAATGAAGCAGAAAGAGCTAACTAAGACATTTATAATGATCTCAAATTGAAAAAAAAAATTTTGTCCACCATGGTTTATATATTTCAGCGTTTTGGATTTCAGTATTAGAGGTCTAAATGTGTGATCGAGAAATCCTGTAGTATGTTGACATAATATGTACAACCTTGCTGAACTGTCATTAGATAATACAACAGAAAATTATGCTGTCATGGTGTTAAAGGTGAATTTGGAGACATGGGCCAAGATAATTAGAATTCATCTTAAAAAAGTATAGCACAGAGGGGGAAATATACAATGATAAAATAACTATCCACAGAAACTAAAATAATAGCATACTTTCAGCATCCACATTCTGACTATGTTGAGATGAACATGAAATACCTCTTTCACTTAGAATCAATATACAATAATAAACACTCATAATATACACTTTATAATTAAAACGGTGAAAAAATGATTTAGCATTTACCTTAACTGAAATTAAACTTCTGACTGCAATATTAACCCTTTGTATTATTTGTATTATTATTCATGTCCTTAAAAATCTAGAATATTTATAGAAATGATCATGTAATATTTATCTAATTTCAGGTGTGGCATCTTGTATATTGTGTAAAATCTACGCTTGTCAAAAGGGTATTAATGCAGCGCTGGCAGATGAGGGCTTGATATACAATTGGATCAACGAAATGTCACAATGAAGTGAGGTTATCAACTGGACAAAAATAGGCAATTAGATTAACAGTAGCAAGTAAAAAAGCGGCAAGCATGGGGTGCTTATATAACATGATGTTCAACACTGAGTCAACCAGTGCTGCGAGGCAAAGTTAAAAAAAGTATAATACTGAAAAGAAATATATGGAAAAGTAACAAATTTGAAAAAAATCACTGTTTAGTCTCCCTATTCTGTAAATTTATAAAAAATCCACAAAATTTGGCTGACAATGGTTCTGCAAAAAACCCTTCAAGATATTGCACTTCACCGCTATCGAAATGACATCATTTCTGGCACTGATCTAGATTATTATCCGACACAATATTTTAAACTGGAATTGCATAAGGCCAAAAAAACTTTCAAAAAAATAAAACCAAAAAAATTTATTGAAAAGTATTTTGTCCACAAGGCAGTATAAGAGAAGGATAAACAATTTATACTACATTTTTTAAAGTATAACCTAGCAGCACTGGTCAACGTTAGGACACAAGACAGAGCAGCTTTGGAACTCTTTATCAAAATGTCAAGCGCCAAGTCAACTTTAAAATCATTACCTGTATATAGTGTATGTGTAATGATCAAAGCTGAGTCAATATTGAGACACTTATATGACATAATGTCCAATGTTGCAGCTGATTTGATAATTATAATATCTGTGGCCGTGTTCTGATGACATCTTAAAAGTAAAGTTATCAGCTAAGTGGTACTTCACTACATGAATGTACTGGTTAAGGTGGACTTAAATGTCAACTTAACATTAACCCTTACAGTGCGGGGAACAACTTTAGACGTCAGAATCTGACGTCTTATAGACGTCAGATTCTGACGTCTAAAGTCGATCCCCGGCACTGTAAGGGTGAACATATTTATACTAACCATAGACCCTTAACATAGGTATTCAAATGAACCAGAAAGAGCTAACAAAGACATACATGATGATTTCAAATTGAATGAAACCCTTTGGTCTCCATGGTTTATTTGAAAAAAATCAGCGCTTTTACTGTTTAAGGTGTACTTAGCTGTCAACTTAACATTAAAGATGGTTTGAGAACACCTGGTCTGTCACTGAGCTATGTTAAGGCAATCACTCTATATAATAATAACTCTCTGATGCATGCTATCATAGTGCTATCTAACACTAGTATCACTTTATAAATTGCAAACACTGCATAGTGCAGCAGATGAAAATCTTATTTACAGAACTTTGTTGATAACTCTGTCAACAAAGAGATTATTTACACAATTTGTACATTGAAATCAGCTTGAAATACATATATAGACAACAACATTGCTACATAGGACCAGCCATGGACAATACAGGGTCTGTCATATCCTGCTGTCATATAAGTATAGATTCTTAACTCCGTTTTGATGACATATATTATATTTTATATAAGTATATATGTAAATACATATATATTTATATACAAACACAATGACAATTTTGAAAACTATGGTATGTTTAGCTTTAATGCTCAGCCAGTATCGTAAGCAGTTGGCAAACATTAAAACAACATCAGGGTGCCCACAGATATCTAGAAAGGATATTCCATGACTTTCCATGACCATTTTTAGGAATTCCATGACTTGGTAACCGAATAAAAAAAGTTCATTTTAAAACTATACAACCTGCACACCCACAGCGGCCCGATCTATACCCACTTTTTAAAGCAGAAACATACCCAGCTGCTGTGTGGGAGGTAGGACAACCCCTCACCACACACCAGAAAAATCTGAGTTTCTTACTTTATACTTGTAAAATATTTTACAGTTAGGTGGACTATCAGTGGCTTGTGTGTCAAAAGTGTACGTAATCAACAAATTTTCCTCAAAAGAAATGGGAGAGAAATATGTGAAAGTTCAAAATTTAATGACTTTTCCATGACTTTTTGCCAAATTTTCATTTTCTATGTCTTTTCCAGGCATGGATTTTATTTTTTTCATTTTTCATGGTTTTCCATGGTTTCCATGACTGAGGGAACCCTGAACATTACTTCATTATATCTTGACTGGTGAGTTGTCACTAAATAGTTGAACACTTCTTTAAAAACAAATTACAGTCTGTACATAATACGATTTTTAGATCCTAAGATTTTTCACCTGACCTTGTTCATTACATATTCGCATCCAAAATCCAGTTCCAGAGTTATCATCAATTTAATGTCATTGTACAATTAGTTAGCTAATAGCTGGCACTGGGTGACAGTGAATGGTTGCCATGGTGATTATTTAGGTGAGCTAACATCACATCGTTATGTTCTCTCGTTCATCACTATGCTGTCATAGTAGCCTGCAACAAAAAATACAATCATATAGAAAAGTAAAAAGCAATAACATTATCAGAACTGTCGCCGAATGGGAACTCAAAACATGGTGCAGCATCCAACCTTTTTAAATTATATACTATACAGTGATATATTTGTCTTATTCTGCGATTAATTATTCCGAGTTTAATCACTGGACATAAATAATATAAACACTATTACAGAACGATGGCATCCTAAAACAACACAATGTTTCCAATTGAAAGACAAATTTGTGGGCTGCTAACATCAAATGGTTAAAATACACAACAAGAGGAGGGTGAGATGACAAACAATCAATGGCACATACACATACAGAGGTGAACTAGGGGTGTGAGATCACATACAACAAAGGTGTACAGCTACCTACAGTCCACATACATGTTATATTTGCAGGGCAAAGATGAAATTCTCCTTTTTTTAGAAGCAGGTAAGCAGAATACAACTTGAATTCCAGTGCATTGTGTGAAATTAGCTATTTTTGGGGACAATTTTCGGGATTTATAACTCTTATTTTTACCTCAGCAATCAAAGTACCTCAAAAAAAAAAATACTATTACTTGTACATGCACAATATTGCTAATTATTAATTTGTAAAAACCATGTAGACCAAAATGTTTTTTTTATTTTAAATAATCATAAATGTCTTAGTTAGCTCTTTCTGATTCATTTGAATACAGGTACCCATAATATGGATCTACGGCCATTATAAAGATTTTTATTCTTACAGTGCGGGGATCGACTTCAGTCGTCAGAATCTGCCGTCTACAGACATCAGATTCTGACGACTAACGTCAATCCCAGCGCTGTAAGGGTTAAAAGAAGGCTCATGCTTATTATAAAATGCCAAGTAAACCACACAAGCACACCACTGTTAATACAGTACTCAGGCGCACACGCACAAAAGTACATACAAACGAACGCATACACACAAGTGCACACACATGAGCATGCACACAACAGCACACCACTGTTAATACAGTACTCAGGAGCACACGTGTACACACACAAACACACACTCATGATCTCAGATGCCTATACAGAGGTACACACAAGCAATCACACCCACATAAGCGCACACACTTGAGCATGCACACACAGGCACCCATTGTTAGATAGACATTACACAAGCATGTCACGCAAACGCACCACTGTTAGGCAAACACACAAGCACACACACACACACACAAGCATACATGCACAAGCACACACGAGTGCACACACATAATCACACGTTTACAAACATGTTGTAGTGTACAGATGTCAGCAGGTGGCCTCAGTCTACAGATGTCAGCAGGTGGTCTCAGCTGGTGTCTGGGAGGACACCACTGTAGACCAGTCATCACTGCTCCCATCCTCCCAGTCACCAGTAGGGCAAGTTCTGACAGTTGCTTCAGCAGTTGATGATTCTGAGTCACTATCTATTGTGAATACAGCATTGCGTTGATCACCGCTGTCATTCCCCTGCCAGGAGTGTATACTGCCATATTTCTCCTGCTGTGACAGTAGGTTACTATGGGAGTTTACACTACCAGGTGCATTACATAGAGACAGGCTGGCAGGTCCATCATATACAGACAGGCTGGCACTAATGTCAAACTCCTCAGGCAGCTCCACCATATTCTCCGTTATGTTCATGCGTCCCAGTGAGCTGACATCAGTATAACTCGGATTTGAATACCTCTGGTTACCATCTTTATCTGCGTAACTCGGGTGATTAGCCTCGACTCGCTCCTGCCGGTTATGGACAGAGAGGATGGGCAGTCGGTCAGCTTCAGGTTCGACCAGCTGCCACGGCTGACACAGTGACAGTCTGAGCAGCATCGGCTGCGGACGACAAGTCTCTAAAAGACAACAGAATCAGTGTACAAGCATGGAATGCGGGAACATAGTGAAGGCCAGGGCAAGCTTTACTGCCATGATAAGGGGTAGACGGCAGAATGCAGTGTACAAGCATGGAGTGCGGAGACATAGTGAAGGCCGGGGTGAGCTTCACTGCCATGATAAGGGGTAGACAGCAGAATGCAGTGTACAAGCATGGAGTGCGGAGACATAGTGAAGGCCAGGGCAAGCTTTACTGCCATGATAAGGGGTAGACAGCAGAATGCAGTGTACAAGCATGGAGTGCGGGGACATAGTGGAGGCCAGGGCAAGCTTCACTGCCATGATAAGGGGTAGACAGCAGAATGCAGTGTACAAGCATGGAGTGCGGAGACATAGTGAAGGCCAGGGTGAGCTTCACTGCCATGATAAGGGGTAGACAGCAGAATGCAGTGTACAAGCATGGAGTGCGGGGACATAGTGAAGGCCAGGGTGAGCTTCACTGCCATGATAAGGGGTAGACAGCAGAATGCAGTGTACAAGCATGGAGTGCGGGGACATAGTGAAGGCCAGGGCAAGCTTCACTGCCATGATAAGGGGTAGACAGCAGAATGCAGTGTACAAGCATGGAGTGCGGGGACATAGTGAAGGCCGGGGTGAGCTTCACTGCCATGATACAACCTAAATGTATACAATGCTTATTTCGTAACATGTAAGCATGCACTAGTCGAATGCTGTCACAATTCACACCTAAAACTGAATCAAAATAGTCTGGTTTCATAAAGTACCACGATATCATACCACAATATGCTTCAAACATATTGTAAATCAGTTTAGTGGCTTAGCGGTTTTCACGAGGAAAGTAGGGCACCTTCTTAGCATAGTGCCATCGAATCGGTAGAGAAAAAGAATAATTGTTATGGGGACAAATTCAGTGTATTTCAAACAGTTAAATAGTCCCAGCAGGTTTTCATTATATCATCACAGTTTTTTGTATTTCATTCTATTTCCGCCCATTAAATGTGCTGTAAAGATGGCAGGTTTCAAAAAGGTCTCTCATCTGCGACAGCAAAGCGACTACATTATGTGAAGTAATTTGTAGTCCATTTCCTAATTAAATGCTACTGCTTGAAATGAATCTCACAATTGTGTGGTTATTGATGTGCATGTTTTGCCTCGAAATATCCTTGTGTAGTATTTATAAAAAAAAAAATTTTAGGTTTGATTTTTTTAAGACTTTTCTTGCACAGAAGCCAAGAGATGAAAATATGTACATATATGTGACAGGTGAGCATAAAGACATCAAAGTAATAGTTTAACTAAGTGACAATAAAAACAAATATACAACAGTTGACAGTGATAACCAATCGGACACACTACAAAGAATTACCATACTTAATTCCACATTGATTCACTGTTGCGTGCCCAGAGAGTAATATACATTGAACTTCTTCACTTTTATACAACACAGCTCTACCCAGGCAAACACAGAAGTGGTGCAATATTGGAGTCGGAACATCAAAGATGTGAGGGAAATATTTGATCACTCAGCTATTACAGAGCTATACCACCCACCTATTACAGAGCTATACCACCCAGCTATTACAGAGCTAAACCACCCACCTATTACAGAGCTATACCACCCAGCTATTACAGAGCTATACCACCCAGCTATTACAGAGCTATACCACCCAGCTATTACAGAGCTATACCACCCAGCTATTACAGAGCTATACCACCCAGCTATTACAGAGCTATACCACCCAGCTATTACAGAGCTATACCACCCAGCTATTACAGAGCTATACCACCCAGCTATTACAGAGCTATACCACCCAGCTATTACAGAGCTATACCACCCAGCTATTACAGAGCTATACCACCCAGCTATTACAGAGCTATACCACCCAGCTATTACAGAGCTATACCACCCAGCTATTACAGAGCTATACCACCCAGCTATTACAGAGCTATACCACCCAGCTATTACAGAGCTATACCACCCAGCTATTACAGAGCTATACCACCCAGCTATTACAGAGCTATACCACCCAGCTATTACGAGTCAAACCTTCCAGTTATTAGAGAGAGGTGAGGCCACATGTAATATCTCAAATACCATTGTGTAACATTTCAAATAACAATTTATCCAACATAAGAAAGTCAGACTTAGGGAGATCTACATAATAGATGGTAATCAGGATAATGTAGACATATTTCCCTGCATAAAATAAATAATATGCGAAGAAATGGCAATTAATTATGAAATAATTTATGATTAATTCTCATGTAGATTGGTATATTAATTACCCCATCTAATCAGCCGTTTCACATTCAGGCACCACATGGCAAATTTGTAATAAAATTATAAGAAAACAATGGTGAAATTCATCACAAGAAGCTGTTATAAACTTTAACCCTTAACCCTTTCACCACTGAAGCCCGTTTTTATGTGCTGAATGCTATGGCATTCAGCACATAAAAACGGGCTTCAGTGGTGAAAGGGTTAAAGCGCGCAATGTTTTTAAAAAAACCTTGGAGGCTAATTTTTAATTTGAAATCATCATAACTGTCTTAGTTAGCTCTTTCTGATTCATTTGAATACCTATGCTATGGGTTTACGGCCATTAGAAATATTTTATACAGTGCAGGGATCGATTTTAGTCGTCAGAATCTGACGTCTATAGACATCAGATTCTGACAACTAAAGTCGATCCCCGCACTGTAAGAGTTAGGTTGAGATATTAGACCTTGTTTTACTAAATTGGGCCTGCCATCTTTCTTCGGCGGGAAGTTCTAATTGTGAGAGTAATTTACATATAAAGGTGAATAAAAATAGAAGTACTGAGTTAGAGCTAAATGGATTAAATGGATGTCATATAAATCTGACTGTTAGTTCACAAGTGAATCTATCTATAGCAGCATAAAATAGTGGTGTAATATGAAGCGAGTGAGATTTATAGTTGCTAAAAGATAATTGATTGAAGTGGCTTCTCCATTATCTGCCATTAGAATAGTGAAAATTTAAATAAATAAACTTAGAAGGATAAGAGTTAAGACTATTCTAAAAGCAGATAAATTACAATGCACACATCACAGTATTGATGTATTACTTTGAGATAATGAGTGTCTAACACTGAACATAAAAGAGTTACTTGACTAAAAGCACATAACACACATCACCTGTACATCTAACCTGTGTTGTTGTCCCCTTCCGCTCCGTCACCTTCTTCTAGCCATCGCTGCCGTTGACCGAGCAAACTATCATAATCTTCGTCTATCGTCCTGATCGGGAACGTCACGCCGTCCCCAAAACTATAAAAATAAAACATCATATATATTAAATAACAAGCGGTCACCAATAATGTAAAAATAAAACAGTATAGTATAAGTTATCAGCAGGCCTGGTTACAGGTCCATCTGAGAGCATTATATAGCTGTAACACGGTGGTTGCAATTAATCTTCCACTATGCTAAAGTATCCTTTTCAGTTTGGAGAACTATGTTAAAATAGAAAAAATAAACTCCTACTTCCACATTCTAACACTTTCGGGAGGAAACCTTAATATTGCGCTATTTTTTCAGCACATTCATTATGTTATCCTTTTTAGTTTGGGGAACATTTTTACATCAAACCGGACATTTAGCAAGGGTAACACATTCTAGCAAGAAAAGGGTTAACACATTATAAATGTCTGGCAAGAATAGCAATAACCAGTGCTTTCTTGAATTCCAATAGGAATTTTGTACAACTTGATGTTGTTGACATGTATATATAATTATATCATATTCTCCAGCTCTGTGTAAACATGTACTTAATTACGGTATACACCACTATTTTCATGTCCATGATATTTGGCGAAATGAGTCACATACAATTTTAGCAGCAACACAAACAATATGTACCTACTAGTACCAGAGACAGAAAGTGAACACAGTATGTACCTACAGAAATAGAAAAGTCCACAAACTAACCCTCAACCCTTTAAACGCTCACGATGCTTTAAAGCATTATTTCGCATCCCTGAAGAAGGCCTTAATTTCCTGAAACTTAATTGTTTCAGATTGAAAATTTTCATACAACTGTTTTAAAAATAACAGCATATTTTTCCATTTGTCACCCACTTCAAGCCATTTTCATCCACTACAAGTCGAGAATTGCGACAGCAATTCGCGGCTTGTGGTGGATGAAAATGACAATGCTAAATTCAGGCTCAAAAGGGTTTAAAGCATTATATCATAGAATTTAAACCAAATGTCATGACACACAACTTCCAGTGGGTAAATATCACTAGGGGTAGACACTACTAAACGACCATCCAGGGTTTTTAAATTTGTGACATCACTGCTACCTACAAAATGACTATTTGTAAAACTGTTTTAATAGCTCAGTAAACATAGCAGGTTGAACAATGATCTAACTCATCTCATAGCTAATTCAATCACATTTCCCCCTATAACTCTACAAACTAGACTGTCAGTCAGAGACTGTAAACCTCCGCAGCACATATGAATCATCTCCAAAATGTAACTGAATGACTTTCATGCAATTATGTTCATTACTTTGTAAGTAATCCTGCTGTGGACAGCAGACAAACATACAACAGAACAAAACAAACAAAGATGACCAAAAACATAACCTTCTTTGGCAGAGGAAAAAACAACAGGCTAAATTGCTCTATCGTGGGGATTATTTCAAGCAACAAGGTGCTAGATGATTTTGACAGAAATATTTCACCCTGACAACAATGTGCCAACTTAAAAAATTCAACAAGGGGCTAAGTCGCTAAGCTTACAACCTCATTATGAAAGCTTACTACCTCATTATGATAAAAGCTTACAGCCTCATTATGAAAGCTTACAACCTCATTATGATAAAAGCTTACAACCTCATTATGAAAGCTTACAACCTCATTATGAAAGCTTACTACATCATTATAATAAAACCTACAACCTCATTATGATGAATTACACCATTTTTCATTCAATGAATTTTATTCAAAACATGCCATGTAACTAATGCATAATATGACGAGGGGGGTTAACTCTTAAAGCACAGAATTTTTTTTTAGTAAAATCCATAGAGACCAAAGGGTTTTTTTTCAATTTGAAATCATTTTTTTAATTTGAAATCATCATAGTCTTAGTTAGCTCTTCCCGATTTATTCGAATACATATGTTATGGGCCTACATTAATTATAAATAGTTTTACCCTTACAGTGCGGGGATCGACTTTAGTCATCAGATTCTGACTACTAAAGTCGATCCCCGCGCTGTAAAGGCTAAAAGGTTAACAAAGCCAACACCAGACACATTACGCAATTTCCAGATTCAAATGATGAAAAATATTTATATTTATGAAAAAATAGACATCTCCAATACTGAATTATTGGATTAACTAAGAGTCTACCAAAAACTATTTATTCAAATTCAGTGATATTTCTATTGATATAAAACATTCTTGAAACCATGTATATATACGGTCCAAGCAGTACAAGTCTTAATGTGAACCGTATATATACGGCTCCAGCAGTACAAGGGTTAATGTGAACCGTATATGTATGGCTCCAGCAGTACAAGGGTTAATGTGAACTGTATATATACGGTCCCAGCAGTACAAGGGTTAATGTGAACCTTATATATATATATACGGTCCCAGCAGCACAAGGGTTAATGTGAACCGTATATATACGGTCCCAGCAGCACAAGGGTTAATGTGAACCGTATATATACGATCCCAGCAGTACAAGGGTTAATGTGAACGGTATATATACGGCTCCAGCAGTACAAGTGTCAATATGAACCATATATCTATATATATCTATGGTTCCAACACTACAAGGGTTAATGTGAACCGTATATATACGGTCCCAGCAATACAAGGGTTACCAGCTTTTACCACTGTTATCTAGTTGATTATAATATTAATCACTCATTAATCAAACTGTATCTGCTATTAAGCATAGTAAAAGTGCCACATGTGTATTATAACTACTGATAGGGTAGCTAGTTCCCTTACTATAAAAATACATAGTTGCACATATTCCTACAACACATCCAGCCTCACAGTATACATATTGACACCACCAGAAATGCATAATACAGACACCACTTATATACATGTATATTGCCACCCCACAGTATAAATGTATATTGACGCCACACGGCATACATTTATATTTAAATTTTCAAATATATAAAATAGCCAAGTGGAATATATTAAATTGAAGTCCTGAAATGTCCTGATTTTGATGGGGAGTGACATTTTATAGTGAATTATTTTTTCAAAATATGTCCCAGCATGCATAAGCATTAGCCTCATATGAATTCATCTTGAGATGCACACCAAATATAAGATTTTAAATGAATTAAATTGTTCAACTGACAACATTGTTAAATATTGACATATCTAGGAAACGTATGTTGTTCTTCATGTTAGACCAGATACCTAAAGTAAACTAAAAGCTTAGATCTCCTGAAATAGAACTTACTTTTACACTACAGTGATTGACCTACAATACAGTTAACCCTTACAGCGCGGGGATCAGCTTTAGTCAACAGAATCTAACATCTACAGACGTCAGATTCTGTCAGAACGTCAGAAAGCCACTGTAAAAGTAGAAATATTTATAATGGCCGTAGACCCATACCATAGGTATTCAAATGAATCAAATGAGCTAACTAAGACATTTGTGATGATTTCAAATTGAAATTGGTCGTGTGTTTTTTACAAATTTATTCAGGGCTTTAAGGGTTAAACAAAGGTTAACAGTAGTAAACATAGAAAATAGGCAATTGTTGTTTGTCTTTTTACGGGAATATATCTACCAGCTTGCGTTATTCTAAGATTGCTGTTATTCCTTTCATTGCTAAACAAGACCATAGTAATTTTATATCTGTTTTATTAACATGCTAAATCACAGTTATTGGAATGAAATAAGTGTTTAAAAATCAAATTTTGCAAAATGTCTCAAATGAAACAAATATGAGTAATTTTTACCAACTTAAAGTTGTCGGTCGCAGTAGCGAGACACAAGGGGGTGAAAATTTAAATTATTTAATTTAGAGCCTTGTGGGTTATTTAACGGATCTTGACGAGTATAAAATCCCCTTACAAAGGTACATACACTGAAAAAAATTGTGAACTTTGGAAGGGGAAGAAAGATGAGGAAGAAAGGTTCAGTCCCAATGGCATATCACATAACAGAAAGTGTTTAAATCTACAGCATAGCTACTAATAAAGGAAGAGTTTGCAAAAAACATTGAGGAATAATAAAATTCAAAATCAAAGAAAATAGAAATAAAAATAGAAAAACACTGATTAAAAAAATGTAACAATCCCTAATTAGTACCAATCTCTCAATAAATTCACAAACAATTTTACGCACCTCTTTTCTTCACTGTAAGCCCCAAAATATTTGCTAAGAGTTAGTTTGTGAAATGTAGAGTTCATATAATATTTACAAATAAGAGTAACTTAATGAAAATGTCAGGAACTTAAACTGACACTGACTAATTATTAAAAAAAAATTCTAATCAATGCTATAAACAGATTTTGTTTTTTGTGGCACCTCCATGAAACCTTAGGTTGTAGCAGAATAAGGTAAACGATGTATAGTTACAAGGTCATGCATGGAAGATGGTCAGATTGTATAAGTTTGAACACATTAGCTGTGTTAAAATAACAGTGCTCCACAGAAATAAGAATGATCTGATATGGCCATTTGGAACCATGTCATTTTCTCAAAATTTGCTAGTCACATCAGCATTCGAATTAAGGCATCTCCGGTTGTCCAAAACAAACAAAACATGTGTCAGACGATCAATAGCTACCAAGAGATTGTCAAAGTAAACAACCTAATATTAAAGAAGTTTTTAATCTAGAATAATAACTTAGGGACAAAATGTATCAGTAACTGTCCTGATTGACAATCTTCTGGACACAGTTGAGCTTCCCCTGTATTGGTGACTGCACTCAGTGGAATATTGAGAAAAATTGACTGAAAATATCTACGGGCAAAGCAAAATTTTGGTCGACAACCTGATATTTTCACCTCATTGGCCACTGGACAACCTCATTCTAACTCTTATTCAAAAACTGCATATGTATGTGTTATTGATTAATAATGTTATTAAAAGTGCAACAATATAAATATAAATCAAAATTGTAGAGAGTAGAAGGGGCAATTCAATGTCATCAGCCTTTGTTCTATTTTAGTTGCCAATTATTAAAAATAATTAATTATACAGAGACAGCTCATCAATTTCTGATTACGATCAAAGAAAGTGCCATAATTGTGTAGCTTGTTGAGCCTGTCCCAACTCCCCCTGATTAGTGGCATAATATTGTGCTGTTTATTGTGACAGTATGTACCCCTTCCACACCCCTTAATTAGTGGTATATGCTGTAGTTTTATGGTTACAGTCAGTACCTGGGCTGTTCTGTGTTCTCCATTGAGCTGTAGTTATTAGCGGGTTGCGCTACTCGCGTGGGGTATGTCACCCCATCTCCCATACTGAAAACAGCAATAAATACACCCTCACAAATACACCATATCACAATAGTTTGTACAGACATTTTATTAACCAATGTTCTGCTAGCAAGATTCAAACCAAATAAATGCCATAAATGCCAGATTTTCGGTAACAATTTTGTGGTGGATGGTCAGTTAAAATAATTCAATTCAGAAGATTTCTACAGAAATATAGTTTATCAGATGGAAATTGGATCAATTCCAACTTGAACTAAATGAAATATACTGAGAGCTAAGCAGGACAAGGGTGAACAATATGTATTTCATTGCTACAGATATTCCAAGATAATAATCTTAGTTTTTCAGTTTTTTCTGTCATAATTTATGCTGATTAGGGCAGGCAATATAATAAAGACATACCGTATATCCCTGCGTATAGTGCGACGCCATGTATATTACGAGTTAAGATTTGAGACCTCGGATGACCTGAAAAACGCCCACCCCTCTGTATAATACGAGCTCAAATTTTGGATGTCGGCAGCGTCCCGGTCGCCAGCGTTCCGGGCCATCTAAATGTGAGGCATGGATATTATCTTATTCTACTAATAGCGCCGTGACACCTGCATAGACGATGCTCAATGACAGGAACAGCGGCAACAGTACAGCTCTGCAAAACCAAAGGGCAGTATCTGCTTACTTGTAAAGTGAGCAGATACTGTTATTTTCATTTTCCACGGCACAGTGGATGTCATCGGGCCTGTCTCGGTGGGCAGACATTCTGAGGCCTGCATAGGCTACATATATATAATACACACAGATTTTAAAATAACGGCATTTATATTTCGCCGACAAATTTATATTATTTTAATCAATCTATTACAAAGGCCATATTTTGATATCGTCATGCTCAAATAAGAACATTCCAAGATGAAATGTGACTGTAAAACATTTGCAGACTAGCCGCATTGTCTAGACACAAGAGGTGTTTGGTTGTATAAGGTGTCAGGGTGAAAACGCAGCGCTCCATGAACTACAGCTAGCAGATACCACCATTTGCTCAATACCGTATCAGCCGCGGCAACAGCAGTAAGCGTTAATGTTATCCCAGCAATATGGACATTCTGAGGCCTAGACCTACACGTATAGAATTTGCGATAGGAAATATAATCAGTGATATCTTGTTATATTTCGTCAACGCATTCTCTCATTCCAATAGGAAAATATCATGTTCAGATTTGTCGTACACAATAGAACACTCCCATATGAAAGGCGATCTTACATTAAATAAACAGGTCAGGAGTGTGAATTGGTTGCAGACTAACGGCGTCATTTATCTACCCGTGGTTGTCAAAGGTGCCACGCGCGTCGGCGGGAATGTGAGACGGGGCCCAGCAAACACGACACATTCACCCAATGCTGGAACAATGTTGTGTCAGCGTCGCAGACGGTGGCTCAACAATGTACCAGCATTTGGTGAACGTCTCTTGTTTGCTACTAGTTGGAAAGGCACAGTCTGATTGTATCGTGTGTATAGGCCTGCTTACCAAACACGCTGACTGGCATACGTTTACAGATACGTTCTACCGCTAGAGAACTTACCGCTGAACTGAAATTATATTAAATTTTACATCTATGTATTATACGAGGTGCCTTTTTGTGACATGAATAGCTAAGAAAAAACATCGCATTATACACAGGGATATACGGTACTAGCATTGAGAGCAATGGACAGTTAAATAATTTGAATGGTCATGTAACAGATTCTTATTTTAAATACCAACAATCATTAGACAATTGTTTATGAAAAAAGTGGACTTTATTAATAACAAAAGATTAAGTGAGTGCCAGGTTTTGCACATTGTGTTTTCTGCAGATTGTGGCAATTTTGTCTGCTCTCATTGAATGACTTCAGGAGTCATTTATAGCGCACAGCACTGCACACTCCTGGCTTCTGAACAGTTTGGAGCAATGCATAGGCAAACCCACCCACTATGAGATTCTACCCAGCTGGGATTCAAACCCGATAACCCCTGGTCTACAGGTAACTAAATGAACAGTCACAGACCACCAAAACATATATAAAAGTTCAAACTTTCTACACATGAGTAAAATGATACATTTCCTATTTGCATATTATTTTTCAGTGTTTTCAGTGCTAGTGCTGCTCACTTTTAAGTGAATATGCCTTCGTGGGCACCATCTTGCCCTTCAGTGCTAATGCTGCCCATATGTGAAGATGCAGGTGACATAACGCATAGGCTACTGTGTCAGAGTAAGTCACTGTTAATTCTGACTAGTTTTTACTTTAGACACTGAACTTTGCTCAGTGATAAAGCTGTTTGACACGGTTCAACCTGCCACATTAAGCCGTCATTAACCCTTACAGCGCTCTTTGCTCAGTGATACAGCTGTTTGACACAGGTTCAACCTGCCACATTAAGCCCTGATTAACCTTTACAGCGCTCTTTGCTCAGTGATACAGCTGTTTGACACAGGTTCAACCTGCCACATTAAGCCCTGATTAACCCTTACAGCTCTCTTTGCTCAGTGATACAGCTGTTTGACACAGGTTCAACCTGCCACATTAAGCCGTGATTAACCCTTACAGCGCTCTTATATCAGTGATACAGCTGTTTGACACAGGTTCAACCTGCCACATTAAGCCGTGATTAACCCTTACAGCGCTCTTATATTATTATATAAACCAAGAGATTAAGGTTTTTTTTTTCAATTTGAAATGATCATAAATGTCCTAGTCACTTCATTTGAATACCCATGTTATGGGTCTACGGCCATTATAAATATTTTACTCTTTCAGTGCGGAGATTGACTTTATATTTTGACATTTAAAATCGATCCCCGCAATTTAAGAGTGAACGGTTAATGTTGGGAATTACTTTCTGATTCACTTGAATAACTATGTTAGGGTCTACAGCCATTAAAAATATTTTTAGTCCAACAGTGACTTAATAGGTCAGATTCTGACGTATAAAGATGGTCCCCGCGCTGGAAGGGTTAAAACACTCAACTAAATAATAATACAATTTAAACGTTATGTCTCGCCACCGCGACACACAACTTCAAGCGGGAGAGAATAAACGTTATGTCTCGCCACCGCGACACACAACTTCAAGCGGGAGAGAATAAACGTTATGTCTCACCACTGCGACACACAACTACAAGCGGGAGAGAATTACTCATATTTGGCTATGTTCAAATTTTGATGTTTAAATGCTCATTTTGTTCCCAATAACAGTGAAATGATGGATTTAAAACTATAGTCATTCTTAGCACACAAAGGGTTAATTTACAATTTGTCATCAGAAAAATAAATGTGCGGACATCAAATGTGACACACTGACAGACACAGTGAATAATGACAAAAAAATAATAAAAGTGTGGTGCAATAAATCATAATGTCTAGAAAAACGTGATGAGAATGGAAAAAAACAATCTGTATTAAAAAAATCTGCAGCATGCCGGATTCACAAAGAGCCTTAACATGTCTTTGTACAGGGTTCAAAAAGAGCTTTCGCCAAAATTCAACTTTGTTGACCTGAGCTACCATGAAGACATCTTCTCATATAATTACATTTTGGGGGAGCCTCCACGACCAAGAGGAGGAAAGTAATTTAGAAGACAGGTTGAAGGGTAAACAACAACTTAACACATAAGTGAAAGAATGAGTAAATGAAAGAGCTGGAGAATAATTGATAAATGAACTAAGCCTGTCGCATTGCATATTTTTAATAAAATTCCAACTAAAGATGTAATCCAACGAAGTATATTATACATATTAGTCTAACAGTGATTAATTAAGATTAATAATATTAATAATAAATGAATTATATCCGAGAGTTCATTTGATATATTACACTTAAGGATGCCTGGGCGTTCATTTGATAAAGTAAAGGATGCCTGGGCATTCATTTGATAAAGTAAAGGATGTCTGGGCATTCATTTGATATAGTAAAGGATGCCTGGGCATTCATTTCACATATTACACTTGTTTATTTTATATACCGGGTACCTTGTGATGGGAACTGAGTCACATCTTAAGGTGAAGACAAATGAAAAGAAATACCTGGTCATTAAACAAAGATAATGTATAAAATAATAGGCCACCCACCTTGTGTATACAGGAAGAAACCACGAGCCTTTAGCATCACCAAATATCTCAATGAAGTTTGTGTGTTTCCCGAGGCTGAAGCCATCTTTGTCTGGCCCACTGCGAAATATCGGTGCTCTAAATGATTCTGAATTAATCAAATATATAAGTATTATGAGTAAAAGTATGCCTATGAAATCGGAAAAAAGGCTACAGAAATATACATTTGTTAGTAAAATAACAACTGGTTAATAATATGTATTATTTCCTGATATTTTCATTTTAAAGTATCAAAATATTACCTTTACCAGAGTTCATAGACATTTGATATAATTCAATTCCAGGATATTTTAAGGACTTTCCAGGTAAAAAGAATGTGTATCAGTACAATACAAACCTTAACCCATGTCCTGCTGAATTGTTTCAATTGTATTTCTCGTCATTTGAAGTCGGAATTGCTAACGCAATTTTCAGCTTCAAATGACGAAAGAATGACTATTTATGAAAACTAAACTTGCGTGAAAATTAACACTTTGATTAACTGAGCATCTATCACAAACTATGTTATGGATTTCAGTGTCATTTTATTTTCTCTGAAACTTACTCGAAACCGGATATATACGGCTCCAGCAGCACAACGGTTAGTATGAGACTGGGACTGGTATAATAAACTTACCTAGAGTTGATCTGTTCTGACATGTTAACCAGAGATGATATCCAAACAGAGAGAGTAGACTGATAGCAAACATCACCCCAGCAAAGAAGAGGAAAACTATGTGGAGATTGCTCATGTCACGGTCATTATGGCCCACATTCTGTAAAACAAGGGAAAACTATGTGGAGATTGCTCATGTCACGGTCATTATGGCCCACATTCTGTAAAACAGAGAAAACTATGTAGAGATTGCTCATGTCACGGTCATTATGGCCCACATTCTGTAAAACAGAGAAAACTATGTGGAGATTGCTCATGTCACGGTCAATATGGCCCACATTCTGTAAAACAAGAGAAAACTATGTGGAGATTGCTCATGTCACGGTCATTATGGCCCACATTCTGTAAAACTAGAGAAAACTATGTGGAGATTGCTCATGTCACGGTTATTATGACCCACATTCTGTAAAACTAGAGAAAACTATGTGGAGATTGCTCATGTCACGGTCATTATGGCCCACATTCTGTAAAACAAGGGAAAACTATGTAGAGATTGCTCATGTCACGGTCATTATGGCCCACATTCTGTAAAACAGAGAAAATTATGTGGAGATTGCCCATGTCACGGTTATTATGACCCACATTCTGTAAAACAAGAGAAAACTATGTGGAGATTGCTCATGTCACGGTCATTATGGCCCACATTCTGTAAAACTAGAGAAAACTATGTGGAGATTGCTCATGTCACGGTCATTATGGCCCACATTCTGTAAAACAGAGAAAACTATGTAGAGATTGCCCATGTCACGGTTATTATGACCCACATTCTGTAAAACAAGAGAAAACTATGTGGAGATTGCCCATGTCACGGTTATTATGGCCCACATTCTGTAAAACAAGAGAAAACTATGTGGAGATTGCTCATGTCACGGTCATTATGACCCACATTCTGTAAAACAAGAGAAAACTATGTGGAGATTGCTCATGTCACGGTTATTATGGCCCACATTCTGTAAAACAGAGAAAGCTATGTGGAGATTGCTTAAGTCACGGTCATTATGACCCACATTCTGTAAAACAAGAGAAAACTATGTGGAGATTGCTCATGTCACGGTCATTATGGCCCACATTCTGTAAAACAAGAGAAAACTATGTGGAGATTGCTCATGTCACGGTCATTATGGCCCACATTCTGTAAAACAAGAGAAAACTATGTGGAGATTGCTCATGTCACGGTTATTATGACCCACATTCTGTAAAACAAGAGAAAACTATGTGGAGATTGCTCATGTCTGTCATTATGACCCACATTCTGTAAAACAAGAGAAAACTATGTGGAGATTACTTAAGTCACGTTCATTATGGCGCACATTCTACAAAACAAAAGAAAACTATGTGGAGATTGCTCATGTCATGGTCATTGTGGCCCACATTCTGCAAAACAGAGAAAACTATGTGGGGATTGCCTAAGTCACGTTCATTATGGCCTACATTCTACAAAACAAAAGAAAACTATGTGTAGATTGCTCATGTCATGGTCATTATGACCCACATTCTACAAAACAAGAAAAAACTATGTGTAGATTGGTCATGTCATGGTCATTGTGGCCCACATTCTGTAAAACTAGAGAAAACTATGTGGAGATTGCTCATGTCACGGTCATTATGGCCCACATTCTGTAAAACAAGAGAAAACTATGTGGAGATTGCTCATGTCAAGGTCATTATGGCCCACATTCTGTAAAACAAGAGAAAACTATGTGGAGATTGCTTATGTCACGGTCACTGTGACCCACATTCTGCAAAACAAAAATATAATTTAAATAACCATTCTCCCGCTAAGTTATTTAATTTTCACCCTCCTGAAGTTGCTATGCGATCCACAACTTTAAAGGGACCGGCCCAGGCTAAAATCATCAAAAAATCGGTGATTTTATTTTGGCTTCTTAATATGACCATATGATGTAAACATGTTCATAGACTAGAACTGCAAAAGTTTTTAAATTTTTTTGCTGCGCATTCACCAGTTGGACTAGATATAGAGACGAAATTCCCGTATTTCTAATTTTTGACATGGTTGTCAATAATTAGATATCAGGAAATTCCTCTCTATATCTAGTCTAACTGGTGAATGTGCAGCACGAAAATTATAAAAAATTTGCAGTTCTAGTCTATGAACATGTTTACATCATATGGTCATATTCAGAAGCCAAAATATAATCACCGATTTTTTGATGATTTCAGCCTGGGCCAGTCCCTTTAAGTGGGTGAAAATTACTCATATTGGTCTAATTTGGGACAAAACATTTGCAAATCTTGATGTTTTAACACTTGTTTCATCCCCAGAACAGTAACTTGATTGAGTAATAAAACAGATTAAAAATAGAGTGCAAGCACTCAAACACCCCTCGTCTAAAGTAGAGACGCAGAAGGGCCACAAATTTGACATAACTGTTGCCAATACGATATGCCAATAATCCAAAGATCACAAAAACGTATGTATATTTAATATATACTGCACATCTATTAATAAGAATGATTTATTAAAAATGATAAAATCAAGTTTGCTGCCATAGCCTTGTTTTCGGTCGCACATGAAAACAGAAAATACCAATAGACTCGCAAAAATGCTATAAAACCTATATACCAGGTTTCATGGCACAAAGTTATCGTGTTAGGATTTTGTTTTAAATCTTTGACCCTGAGTAGTTTTAGTGATCTGCTCTAGAACGAAGTGTACGTCAAAACATTTACTTAGGGCATAGCATTGAACCAAAAGTGGGTTAAGTACAGTTACATCTGGAGGTGCTGCGTGCACAATTTGCAGACAATCAGACAAATAGTTCCTGAGATATGCTCCCCTTTTGTCACCTTGTATATTCAATTGAGAACCTTATCTTGACAAACATTTTAAGATGTCCATTAGCCGCCTAGAAGATACCCACATACCAAATATTGTCATCCTATTTTGTTATCTTCAATAGTTTAAGGTGCGTAAAGATATACCAGACGGACAGAGCCCGATTACAAACAGTTACAGCATCGGTGACGGCATGACTGATGGGCCAATAAAACTGAACAGCTTTCACAGCCAAACAGGGAAAATCCCAAGTGAAGCAGATCAGCAGTTCTGAATATATCGCGTTCACATGAAATCAGATAATCAAATATGGCCACCATTTTCTAGAAATTGCTGATCAAAACTTCCTCATTTCGGGGGTTAGGCAGGTAAGTCAAAATCATGAGCAGTTTCTTGAGATATCAGGTTTATTAACAGTTGCGGCTATGAATGTTGCTTACCGTCCAGAATTTGATGAAGTACTGGAGTGATGTAGAAGCCACGTAGAGGCAATAAATAAGGCCATAGCCGAGAAATAACACAAAAAACTTGTAGTTGCTGAAGCAGACACAGTTATTCACCCTGAAAATAACATATAAAAGAATAACTCACCCATGAAAATCGTTCCACTCGGAGGAGACCAAACAGTTGGATATTTTATAAAAATTATTGGTAATTTTCATTCATTGTGACCTCATGGTAAATACAGTAGTAATTCCCAGCTCACAGTGAATAAAAATATGTTTAAAGTTCCTGGTAGGTCAACTGTAATGGGTTAACTGATACAGTGCTTGGAGAGTCTTTAGACATCAAGTAACTGTACTTGGCATGTCAGTGGTTTTCATACTGTTACTTTGTCACATCATGCCTATTTGTTGCTGGTGGTTGTTAACTAATTTCACTGAGCTCATACATGTAAAATGAGAACATTTAGATTGATGATTTTAATTATTATCATATTTGTTTTGATAAGTTGTTGATAGTCAACATCTTCAGCACATATGATTATCATAAAGAGTAAAATATTCAGAGATCTAATTATCAGTGTCAGAATTTCCTCTTTGTGCAATGCCGCTATACTAAAACTTAAGAGCTCTGTAGATGCCATCACAGAGCTTGAATTTCGAAATTTCAAGGGGGCCCCCTAGATGATTCAGGCGTCATTGAGGTCAGGCTTATTAAGGGGCCCCCCTAAATGATTCAGGCGTCATTGAGGTCAGGTTTATTAAGGGGGCCCCCTAGATGATTCAGGCGTCATTGAGGTCAGGCTTATTAAGGGGGCCCCCAAAATGATAAAGGCCTCATTGAGGTCAGGCTTATCAAGGGGGCCCCCTAAATGATTCAGGCCTCATGGAGGTCAGGCTTATCAAGAGGGCCCCCTAGATGATTCAGGCGTCATTGAGGTCAGGCTTATTAAGGGGGCCCCCTAGATGATTCAGGCGTCATTGAGGTCAGGCTTATTAAGGGGGCCCCCTAGATGATTCAGGCCTCATTGAAGTCAGGCTCATCAAGGGGGCCCCCTAGATGATTCAGACCTCATTGAGGTTAGGCTTCCCACTATGATGATTCAGGCCTCATTGAGGTTAGGCTTACCACTATGCTTTGATTTAATCCTTGGTGAAACCCTGACAATACTCACAATAAAATGGTTTTATGTATCGATTCAATATTGAGGTGTTTAATAATACACAATCAGACAATAAAGTTATCTAGAGCACTGTGAATAACAAATTCCTAAGGGATAAACCAATGTGGCTAAAAGAGATTAAGGCAGCGGTGGCAGTACAGTCCCCAAGCACAGAAAAAACAGTATGTGTCCACCTTATGAGTGGAGACTTAACAACTTACCATGGACAGTGATGATCCATTTTTAGGATACAGCTGAAAAAATAAATATAGAAGATTAAAATAAAAACTAAATGTTCCAAAATAATGTTTTATTCATGTTAATTTGAAAACGAATGTGACGTTGCACGATCAAATGAATCAAAATATTAAATATATTGAGCAAAGGAATCGGGCAAAATCAGTAGCAAGCACATGATATTAAAATTAAATACAAGAAACTGTTCAATATAAAGCACAATTTAAATACCAAAATTCAGAGAATTTGATGTATTATATATGTTTGTGCATGCTATAATATACATTTTACTAAATCAATTATCTGAATGAATATGAGTGGTTCATACAGTGTTCTGTCTTGCTATAGCAAACAGTAGTAACTTACTTTTTAACCCTTAAAGCGCTGAATTAATTTCTAAAACACATCACAACCAATTTGAAATCATCATAAATGCCTTAGTCAGCTCTTTCTGATTCATTTGATTACCTATGTTATGTTATACGACCATTAGAAATACTTTTTAATCTTACAGTGCTGGGATCGACTTTAGACGTCAGAATCTGACGTCTACAGACGTCAGATTCCGACGAATAAAGTCGATCCCCGCACTGTAAGAGTTAAGAAATCAGTAACTGTTTACTAATGATAACATTGCATGACAGTCTGTAGTGTCTAAACAAAGAAAAAAAAAACAGTAACTTGAGAAGTAAGCAGTTACTGCTGTTTTTATCACTCACAAGCCACACACGGCACAATGATGAGCTCTGTCAGGCTTCACACACTTGCATTTTTCACAATACCTGATGGCTGATAAGAAAAACAAATGATCAATCAATCAACAATATCAAGCAATATTTAAGTAATGTTAGCTGAGAGATGGAGGTCAAAAGTAGGTCAAGTTCATAACCTCAAAAAGGCACATATGATGCACCACGCGGTACCCTGGGGTACCAAATAGAAATTCGCCATTTTGTTTAATTATTTAATTTATTTTTCAGGCCTGTACCCTGGGTATCAAAAAATGTAAAATAATTTTAAAAGAGGGCAAAAAAAAATTGTGAAACGCTCTTATTTTGCAGAGTCTTTTGTTTTGGGGTCATTATCATCAGTAGGGACTATAGGGGCCTATTGGTAAAACATTTTTTAATGACGGGACCTATTGCAACACAAATTGCCGCCGCATTCACTAGGTGGCGCTGCAAATCACGCGGTACCCCGGGGTACAACAGTACCCCTGTGTACCGCGTGTTGCATCATATGAAAGAAATCCCCCTGATGGGTTTCCGTGAGGTAACAAATTAAAAGGCGGCCGGAAATGCATTCCAAATAGTATAAAAAGGCGAAGGCCTAAATATGAAGCAATGCAACATTGACATTTGAATATATACTGACAAAATATTTGCCAGCTCAACAACTCTCTGGTAGTACTTTTATTTACCAAAGATGAGTTTGGTGTAGAAACTGCTATGAGCAGGAAAAAGAAAAGTGGCCTTTTAAGGCAGGTGGCTGCTCATAGAAGGCTCATTTGCATACAAAATAACATTTTGGGGAATGACCAAGTGGCCTCCCATAGGAGGTTGGCTGCTCATAAGAGTGGCTGCTCATAGCAGGTTCTACTGTACTGATAGTCTGTTCTTATTTACCGATGACAAAATCAAGGACTTTTCAAGACATTTTTTTCAAGTTTCAATTTAAATTTTTCACCCTTGTCCTGCCTAATTGGTTATATTGTATTTTTGTCATTTGAAGCTGGAATTGCTACCGCATTTTCCAGCTTCAAATGACAAAAAATATTTATATTTTTTGAAAATAGGCATCTTCTAAATTGAGTTATTTGACTAATTGAGCGTCTACCACAAACTATATTATCCATTTTCAGTGACATATTATTTGGCTTAAAATCAGCTTGAAGCCGTATTATACGGGTGTAGCAGGATAAGGGTTAAGATTCAAACCACAGACTACTTTGCTGTGATATTATAAATTGTGCTATTTCCCAATGAGGACTCTTTGTCAAAATTAGACGACTTTCAATTAATCGTTGCTAAATACCTCAATATTTTTTTGTGGAATTCAAATAGTTTCTAGGTTTTTAAAGAGCTTGTAAAAACCTGAATAATAATTCATTATCTGTTATGACAAAAGCTGGTGAGCATATTTCAGCACATACCATTCCCCCCCGAGCCCTGTCCTGCACATATTTCAGCACGTACCCCCAGACCCGGTCCTGCACATATTTCAGCACTTACCCCCAGACCCGGTCCTGCACATCACAGGGATGTGCATATTTCAGCACTCACCCCCAAACCCTGTCCTGCACATATTCAGGGGTGGGAGTCAAAAGACTGAAACCCAAGACTGAAAAGAATATTGCCTACTAGAATTGCCTACTCTGATTTTTTTCAAAAGACGGAAATCTGTCTGTAGACGGAAATTTCCCACCCCTGCATATTTCAGCACTTACCCCCAGACCCTGTCCTGCACATGACAGGTATGTTCTTGGCCATCTGTGCCAGAATATCTTTTTGAACATCTTCTGTTTCTGCTCGCTCAAAATGATCTATTTGATTCGGAGATAAGTAAAACTGAAATAAAGAAGAAAAAAAGTGCTTAAAATATAAGAATAATTTTTCAATGGTCAATTATAAAAAACCTACAAGATTCATGATTACACCATTTCATCACCAAAATCCATTTTTGTTCCGCATTAAGCTCATAAAAAAAGAGCTTTAATGGTGTAAACGTCATCTTTTTTTCTGGTGGAAAGGTACTTGTGACTCACCTCTTTAGGTACTCGTGCTGGATCTGTGTAGATTGCTCTGATGTACGCCCAGCTGAACATGAACAGTAGCGGGTGGAATAGCACGAGGTACAGAACTAAAAAAAACACAACAAAATAAGAAAACATGAAAAACTTTGTTAGGATAAAAAGACTGCTGGGAATGTGCTCTTACTATGCATGTGGTGGACTGGGGAGGGCAAAAACCAAATTAATAGCAGAACACAATTAAGGAATTCTGTGTTTTTTTCATCATAAAATTTCTAAAAACTCTGAAAATTTCGCAAATAACTAGATGCAACAGTTTAAACATTAAAAGCATCCCATTAAGATATTTCCAGGTCAGTCCATCAAAAAATACAATGGTTGTTATGTGTAACTGTTGTTAATTATGATTCCTCCCAGGCATATAGGGCATTTACGTAAAAAATTAGTGTGCAAAAAAAAATTGGTAGAATTGGACTGTCACATCTAGGTCATATTTGAAAAATTAATGTGCACAAAATTTAAAAGTTGACGAAAATTGCACCACCCTGGCCAATCCCTCTCCTTCCGTACCATGCAGTACAGCATGCAACAGATGAAACAGATCGCTAATGAGGTGCCCTGCTGAAAATTTTAATTACCATATTTATTTTATTAAACACCCTCCCCCCTGCTTTGAAAATAAAACACACGATCATGAACACCATATGATCATTAAAACACTACTCTAATAAGGGCCCATCCCCCTGTAATGTCAGGGGGTAAGTAGACTGTAATATAATTTTAATTCGCATGGAATTAATTTTCGCGCAAGGGCCGTAAGCAAGAAATATTCTACAGCGATTCATTGTTCAATACAACAGTATTTCATGTATTTTGAGACTGGGTTTTAAAGGGTGTGACTGCCGCTGTCAGTCGGCGGTGGTCATGTAATCTATTCCAGGTGAAAGTCACGCTAACTTGTGAAAGTTTTAGGTCCTAGGATATTTTTTGTTATAACAATAAAATATAACATAAGTTCATATACTGATACTATTAATTTTGATTTTATTCCCAAATATTTTAAACTAGTTTTTACAAAGCCGTCGATAATAGGCCTACAGTCTGTTTTCTGTGTCATTTCTCCAATGGCTGCTATAAACCAGCGGGCATGAATCCATGGGTTTATTGGAACATCTCTTGATGTCAACATTGATCTTTTCTGTGTCAGGATATGTTCTCTCATCTTCCATTAAATGATAACCTGTTGGATTGATAGGGTGAATGAGCCGTGCGTCTCAAGGAGATTAGCCAGAATGCCAACCCTCCCCCCCGCGTGTTGATAGGGTGAATGAGCCATGCGTCTCAAGGAGATTAGCCAGAATGCCAACCCTCCCCCCGCGTGTTGATAGGGTGAATGAGCAGTGCGTCTCAAGGATATTAGCCAGAATGCCAACCCCCCCCGCGTGTTTATAGGGTGAATGAGCCGTGCGTCTCAAGGAGATTAGCCAGAATGCCAACCCTCCCCCCGCGTGTTGATAGGGTGAATGAGCCGTGCGTCTCAAAGAGATTAGCCAGAATGCCAACCCTCCCCCGCGTAATTAGTGACCATATCGTTATGTTTTCTTACGGAGTTGCACTTGATGACTAGTTGGGAAAAGTGAAGACAATCTTCAAGGCGAGGTGATTTAATTTTTCCAGGCAAATAAACAACATAAGAAAATATTTTGGCGCAAATTCAAAATACCGCTAAATGGTGAAGAATCGTGTTTGCGCTAAAATTGAAACCCTCGAAATTAAAGTATATTCCAGTATTCTAATTAATGCCCCGGGCGGTATATGCCTACTATATGTTGTTTAGATAGAATTTCTAAATTACCTCGTGAACTGTCAGAAATTAACTGGTTAAATAAAGTAAACCAAAAACCAAAATTACGCACCTATATTTTAATAAAGAAAACACTAAACCCATCAGAGTATGTGAAATCTTATATGTCAAAACATAAACGCAGTTTAATGGCACAGTTTCTAACTGGTATTCTCCCATTAAAAATTGAAACGGGTCGCTTTAAGAAAATTTGAGACACATCATCTGGTAATTAGCTTCGATGTTTAAATAGTCAAGAAAGAATTTGTGAAATGTGTACCTTAAACGAACCAGAAGATGAAATACATTTTTTATGCTCATGTACTCTATATCTGTATATATATCGTTTAGAAAGCCACTTTTTGATGAAGCAATAAAGTTTAATGTGGAGTTCCAATCACTTTCTAACAACAAAAAATTTATTTGGCTAATTAACAACATTTGGAGAGAGGTCGTTAACTTATTGCTAGCTGCATGGCAAACAAGAAGCAGTGTACTTTTTTCTGTAAAATAAAAAAAAATAATAATAATATTATATTATTATGATTGTGGATGTACTGCTCTGTTTACCAGTTGTTTACCGTTCTGTACGCATATAGTTTCCTGTCTGTGCCGACAAGCGTGGATTCTCTGTTACATGTAACCTAACTTGTGACGGAGAACCCACATGACTGCCGGCACAGTCAGTTCACAGCAATGAATATAAATATAGTTTTTCTTTTATTTTTACTATACCAATAGACAAAAGTGACTGGTAAGCCATAAGTAGGCTGGATATACTGTACTATTTTTACCAATGATTGATATTGTATACTTGTAAATGTTATATCTGTCACTATAATAAAATAAACATTTGGTGTTCAATAACGACTATTACCTTTCTCTGGAATGCTCTCCACAGTGACTGAAACAAAAAAAGAAGCAATAAAAGCAACAACAACAAATAAAGTTTCATGATCAGCATGGTAAATTGTGTAGCGCTGCCTGGCATCAGCATGGTAAGTAGTGTAGTGCTGCCGGAAAATGTGAATTTGCAACGATATACAGACTCGATATACAGAATGCAGGTGTATCAAGCAAAAAACCCAACTACATCGAACCTACAATCCGCTCATTTTTTGTGATCACAAGCCTGAAAGAATCAGCCATTTATTGCCTCCTGTCTAGTGAAATTTTTTTGGTAGTTCATAATGTCCAGTGAAATTTTGAGCTTATTGGGAAAGACTGCAGTGGGTAATGTCAGAGCTATAAACAGACTGGGTACCTATATACTCCTGCTTGCAAGTGCATATAGCACCTAGCAATGTCATACTACAGTTGAGCCTGTTATGAGCAGCCACTCCTATGAGCAGCCAACCTCCTATGGAAGGCAACTCATTCATTCCCCAAAATTACATTTTCTGTACAAATGAACCTCCTATGGAACCATCTGGTCTAGTCATGCAACTTTATTGACATGAACTTATTGAAAGTTGAAGTTATTTTAATAACATACATGTAGTACATATGCAGGCTACACAGATGTTTCACACCATAATCAGTTCGCTGCATTATTTAATGAGACGATTTGCCGTTGCCCTATACATAGGGGAGGAGTTGTGCACCCACCCTATACATTGCTGCTGCCATTTAACTATCTGCCCCAATAAAGTTGGGTGGGGGGGAAAATATCCCTCCATTTTTTAGCCTGGCTATAAGAAAGGCTCTAATTATACCTGGAAATTGCAGCACATTATGGTAGTTGAATGAAAACAATTTTTCAAATGGCCTAAAACCTGTAGTAGACCTACCGGGTACTGTCCAAAATGAAAAGCTAGCTTATCATTGCTCAAGTCAATTCTTAAGTATTTTGCATTAAATTTTGTCAACACTTATACCCCACACCAGGATTGCATAATTGTTGTTGATTTCTCAGTCCATTCTCAACCGATTTTCATGACAGTTGAACATGCAGCCTTGAAAATTTTCTAAAGTTATATTTCAAGATCGATTATTTGACATGTAGACTGTAGTGGGCCTACATTCATTGTAATTGCAAATTATGATGTCCCTCCATAAAATTATTTAACCAACACCTTGAAGCCCAGGATTTCGACACATTGAAATATTAAAAATAATTTTGTGAAATTTTCACAGCTGTTAGGATTAGACTAGAAAAAACTTGAAGAAAATCGACTGGAAAATTAACGAACAAAATTTGGCATCTATACTGAAAAAGGACTGAACCCAGGTTTTCAATACATGTCAAATGGTCTAACTTTTGAAATACTGCATATAATTTTGGGAATTTTCAACCGAGCTGCTAAGATTGTTATGATATGAGTATCTTACTTTCAGATACATGCTGCTTTCTAACTAAAAACATAGTGGAGGGTGAGATCATTCGAGCTAGCCTAGTGTACTGTGTATTCCAGTGTATTTTGATAAGTGTATTTTGGTAACTGGGGTGACCTATGTCCATGGCATGACAGTACGGCAATGCCACTACCAGGGCACAAATTAAGGCTCAGATTTTTTTTTGGGGGGGAGGGGGGACTATTCCCCCCTGGAAATTTTTTTAGTGAGATTTTTTACTCGAAGGGGGGGGCTGTCCCGCCTTGAAATTTTTTTTGAGGGGGATGTTTTTGGGGTGTCACATTAAAAATCAACTCGTCAAAAGTAAAAAATGAAGTTTTGTTTTTATTTTAATCGTCAGGGCAAATGCAGGGGTCAAGAGTATAAATTATGTTGATTAATCTACTTTGAAAAAAATCCCAGTAAACTCCATCACCTGCCGCTTGGCCAGCCAACTCTGCTTGCCACAGGCTGGTCTGACGGGCAGCAGTGTTGTAATAAATCTATCACGTGACGATACTGTCTAGGCACCTGCCAGATACGTGGTGCGCGTGACGGACACAGAAGGTATTACAGGCCAATATATGCGTGTTGCTGTGTGTGCCAGCAGCCCAGTAAACACGAGACGTTGACGCAATGCTGGTTTAACATTGCGTCAATGTTTAGTGGGAACGTAACATATAGCTTGACCTTCTGCGTGTGCTCATGGCTGGTTGACAAGAGCTAGGATATATCTTGTCATTTCAAAGAGATATCGCGGCACAATGATGGTCCTTCATCTGCAATGTCGGCCCACAATCAAACGAATGACGTCTAAACGTTACAGTATAGAAACGTCACATGTACAGCATGAACAGACAGCCAGACCCCTGGGGCGAGACACATCATTTGGAACAGAGGTGGGCAAGTGGTCGCCCCATCGCCACATGTGGCGACAGAAGCAAAATATCTGTACCGTAAATAATAAAAATGACCATTCAGAGCACCTGAAAATAGCTATTTGTGGCGACAGGACTCATTTCGCCTGCCCACCCCTGAGAAAGTGTGACGTCATAATCCAATCTGATCCCCCACCATGCTTCCTCGCCTTAGGGGTTTATTAGGGATGATACGGTCTCAAATACAATTTTATGATAACTCTGCAGTGGACTTGGTATCAAGATAAACTAAAACACAATTCATCAAACAGATGTTGTGACCACGGTAGGCCAGGAGATGGTGCGGGAATATTCAATTCAATTCGGTAACTTCTATAGCGCCTAAATTCTCGGGAGATACGAGCTCAGAGGCGCCAATATCCCGCACTTGTGATAACTGATGCACGGGATCCGAGTAAAAACAGCGGGAATCCCGCATTTGCGCATCCTAATTTGTGCCCTGCAATACTGCAATAGGCATATCGTCATCAGCCAATTGTCCACTGTCTCGTGTTTGCTGGGATAATAACCTCAACAGCAGGGACATGGTATCATCCGGTATGAGATGGCATAACTCATAATTGGAGCAGCACTGCCACAGCACTGCACTTCTGCATTGACTGCGCAGCCATGCCCAGCCAGAAGATAAAGTACAAAAAATAGCATGTAATTTTGTCATTTATAAAATCAAAGTGTCTTTACCGCAATTGTCCTGTTTTTTTTAAAATGGCCCAACTGCTGACAGGCTATAACAAATATTAGACCACATTCTACAGTTTTCACTGAGCAAGAAAAATGCTGTACGTGGTAGATCAAAATCTCAGCTAAATTATTTTACGTCCAAAAGTTGTGACCTCAATCTTGCAAATTGTGTAAGGGATACAGAATCCCAAACATCACCAAGACACTTGAACTTTTTGAAGCTGCTGGATAAAATTACTGAGATGAACATTCTGGAGCACTTTAGTTCATAGATACATCAGGGCACCCAATGAATGCCCCGGTGGGCCTAAAGTGGGATTAGTACTAGTCCCGAAATAGACCCACTTGCCATATGTAGGTGGGCCTATTCCGGAAAGGGCCCATCTAGCATATATGGGAAATAATAGTTTTTTTAGTAAATAAAGGGTGGATAATAATGGGCCCAATTCCCATGATCTTGTATGTTATATATTAGAAGTGGGTTTAATCCGGTATTAGTACTAAATAATAACAGTTAGGCCGAACTAACTTTAAATCGGTATTGCATAATTAAATTAACTAAACGACGGCATAACCTTTGATATTAAATTAACTAAAGATAAAAGTAGGTCTAATGTTCTGCAATTTACTAAATGACGGCCACGTACTGTTTGTGATAATTTATTGTATCAATTGAGTTTAATGTGTTATTCATGGGTCCGTGTTGAGATGCTCATTCTAACGGTGGCAGGGTTAGGCTTGATTGCGTGTTCATGGACACGTGCTATTTAACAAGTCCGTGATCAGGTAAAAAATTGTTTGCTTTAGTCTGACATCTTGATTCATGATCATAGAACTTTAGCAATTACTCCCCTACACCTGTTCCGTAACACTTGTGTGAAGGGTAGTCTTGCTAACTACATCATCCACATGTAGGCCTACAGTACATGATCAGGGAGAAATGTTAATTTGTTATTGTCAAAACCATGCACAGCTGTCATCACGTTTTAATTTGTTTGCTGTAATCAAGACAGCCTCTGTTTGACAGCTCGGAGGTCAACCGGGAAAATACTATATTTATATATAAATGAAACGAGTTGTAAGCATTGACCCAGTGTTGGGCCAACGTCTTATTCATAATGCGAGCTAATCTAGTGTTGGCCTGGCATTGAACCAGCGCTGTGGTCCTATTGCACGACGGAGCGGTCAGGATTTGTTGGAGTTGGGTTAAAGTACAGGTAGAATAGCGGGTCTTCCGCACAATCGTTGGTGTGACGTTGGGCCAGCATCTGGAGATGTACCAACACGGGACACCGAAGCATTGAGGTGGGCTGTATTCAGATGGTACAATAATTGGGCCAACACTGTGTCTTGCTTGTTGTAGTTGGCGCGATGCCGGTCAAGCATCCTAAGGGGGTGGACCGCCATTGTGCCAACGCCTGGTTCAGATGGTAATGTGACATTTACTAATGAGAGGTGAAAGAGGGTATAAAGCCACTAGGTTTGGGTACGATACTTCTCATTCACATCTCACCTATCACAGTGTTTCATCTAGCTATTTCTAACATGGCGCAGCGCCATGTTGCCTTTTGTGAGTGCCATGTTGCCCTTCATGAGCGGCATGTTGCCCTTTGTGTGCGCCATGTCCCCCTTAAGTGCGCCACGCTGACCTTCTAATATTCCGACAGTGAAATGCCTCTGTGAACTATTATTACGTCATACTCAACTAACCCAGGCCAGTTGCGACAGGGCAAACACCCCAGTCAGGGATGTCGCACGTTCACACCTATGACGCAATACCTGATAACGGCCTGTGTACATAGTGGAAATAACTGCCGATGTTTGTCTGTACCCTTAATTGGGGAGAGTGGGTGATGGAAATGCCTAACCGCGTCAACTGGGTGCCCGGCGTGCATGATAAGGTGCCCCCAAATAAAAGGTGGCGCCATGCCCCTTTTGAATCCTAGATAAAACACTGTATCACAGTGATTATGACTTGGCTTAGGAGCGGTAACTGGTTACTGAGTCGTGGCTAGTTACCGCTTTTTGTCTGGTGATGGTGGAGACTCTCTGAGCGATGGTTGGCTTTGTGGATGACCATGTGGGTGGACGCAGGCCATTAAATCGCTCAGAGAGAGTCAACAAATTCTTGCAGCTTATAATGTGAGGCTCAGGGGTTTGAAGACACACACTTTCAGTCAAACCCCAGTTGAGAGGGTCGTTTTCATTTTTTGTACATATTGTAAAACAGCCGTCTGTCTCTGTGTCCCCTTAATACGGCCACTGGTTTTTATTTTTCTGTTTTAGATCAGAAAAAATCCAAAATCTAATGAGGGAGGGCGGTAAAAAAAAACATTTGGGAAAAAAAAATTCCACCTATAAAAAAACATTTGACAAATTTCTGAAAAAGTTAATAAGGGCGACGAAATAAAAAAAAATTGACCTGGACTCTATTTTAAATAAATTTAATGAGGGCGATGTAAAAAAAAGCAAAAAAAAAACCTAGCTGGAAAAAAGTTTTTTATTCCCTGAAATGAACTTTTTATTTACCAAAATTAATTTTTTTTTTTTCAAAAATCGGCAACAATTCAATGCGCGCGCTGGGCAGAAAAAAAACACATGGTTTTTTTTGGTAATGCGCGGCCTAAATCTAATGCGCGCGCTCATCTAAAACAGAGAAAAAAAACATAGTGGCCTAAACTTGTATCCAGCTTCCAGTGTTGTGGACTCTAACGTTATAGACCCTAGTCTTGACTTGCGTCACAGCCAAACTCTGAAAGTCATTGTGAGTCCCCATGACTTTTAACAGTTATGCCTTATGCCCGGACATGTCTTATGGTTGTGTTTTCTTGTTGGAAGGAGAAACATAATTTGGTTAGCAGGTTAGGAGGAGAAACCATAGGGGGCCTACCCTCCCCCCTGCTCTGGTAATAAAATGGTCCGCCCAGGCCAAGGCCAAGCCCAAGGAGTTAGACTTAAAGAGTAGACTGTGACAGTGTGACTGTGTCAGTGTGTGAGCATGACATTGAGCATGTTCTTGTTCATGATGTTGAGCAATGTCAATGACTGAGACAGTGAGTGAGACTGAGACCGTCACCGAGTCAGGAGTGACTGTCTCTGACTCTGAGTCTGACTGAGGCAGTGAGCATGGTGAGTGTTAGTCCCATTCGTGACCCATTGCATTCTGGGCGGGCCAGGAACTAGGCTATAGTAAAAGTCACTTTAAATCAGTCACTTTCGCGTTGCATGTTTTTCGCTTATTGCTCAGGCAATTTTCATCCGATTTTTATGAAATTTGACAAGCGCTAGTTTCTAGTCTTACGGCACCTGCTTAAGCAGTGTTAAGGGAAAAATATTATGTAGTTTAAAAGTTAGACCATTTGACATGCAGTTTTTGCGAATTATGACGCTCCTCTATAAACCCATTGCACGCCAGCAGCTTCACTCACGAAATTTCACTAGGCCTACATGTCAAATGGTCTAACTTTTGAAATACTCATTCAAATTTCACGAAATCTTCAGGGTAGGCGCCGGAATAGTTGAAAAAAGTGCTTGCAAAATTTCATGAAAATTGATTTAGAATTGACTGAGAAATCAGCAAAAAACACCCAACGCTGGTGGAAGTTGACTGCAACTATACTATAGACTAGTATAGGTGAGTGTGTAACTGAAAGTGTAAGTAAAGTAGCCTACCGGCCAAGCCGCTGCCAGGGCAATGGCACTGTTGGCAGGCTGTATTAAACGTTATGTACTGTTATCTCATACTTACAAAAACACATTTGTATCACGTATGCATAATATGACCACACAATGACTGCCACAATAAACACAACAGGTGTCCATCGCACAATAGACAAACACAAATTCAGGATTTTAGAAGCCATATTGATATTCTCTGCTCGATCATTTCGACCTGAAATATTTAGCGATGACAGCCATGACAGATGATGTCACTATCTATACATCTACTGGAGGGCGAGCATTACATAATTTACCAATTGATTATTTTTTACTCATTTTTAGCAAATAAGAGCAGGCCTAGTCTAGCACACTTTTAGTTCAGGCCTACATTAAAAATATGTCTTCTAAATGTAACGCTTTTAATAGTGTCTACATAATAATCAGCAACTGGTGAAAATTACTTTCCTAAAAATAATGGTAAACATTGAGTAGACATAACAAGAGGTAGACTATCTGGGTAGGTTATACTTTATATAATTATCTCCTAAGAGGGCGCTATTCTAGGCCTATTACTAGTATTTGGACGTATTTATTGTCCAGCAGCCCTTGTGGGGTTGCTAGACTTTGTGCAGGGGTGGGCAGTAGAAAGGAAACCAGCAGTTGAAATTATCATAGGCGCCTACTAGGAAAACTGGAGAGCTATGGTATACGATTAAAGTCTAAGACAAAGAGATGGATTGCATCATTCCTGGGAGATAGACGACAAAGAGTGATGGTAAATGGAACGGCATCAGAATGGAAACCAGTCACAAGCTGTATTCTACAGGGCAGTGTTCTGGGACCAGGCCTCTTTGTGGTCTATATAAATGACCTCCAGATGTCACATCGTAGGTACGGATATTTGCTGATGATAGGCCTACCGAGGTATCCAGACAAATTAGGAAGGAAAATGATGCCAGAGAAGTGCAAGATGACATAGGCCTACGTGGGTAAAACCAAAAATTGGGGTAATTTTACATAAAATTAGTGTCCCCAGGACTTAAAAGGTCCGCATTTTGAATTAAATATGAAAATATTAGAAATAAATGGTTCAACTTCACGTTTAAGCATTATTACTTATTAATGTTTAGATTATTTGTAAATTTTTTTTATATATATATGGTTTTATAAGAGCTCTATGTCATGAAAACGTGGAAAATGGCATGTCCCCAGAGAAAATTCCACTATTTGAAACTTCACTGTAGGATACAAATACACAATATAATTCTAATAATTACATTTCATGGCTAGACATTGTTCACTTAAACTAATCAATGATCAAAATTCGACCTAAAATTGATATCGCTATATATAATTTTAATGAATCTACATGTCCCCACATTTGCACTCTACTCCGTTACCATCATTGTAGCATGCCCCATCAAGTGAATAATCATGAACTAAAATTATATCAAGTGTAGTTTGACACACTGAAGGGCCTTATACCAGTTTTTCACATTGAAATAATTAATATTGTTGAGTAACAAGTTATTCCAAACAGGTATTATCAAAACGTTAGAAAATATACTTTTGTTTTTACTACTCCGTTCCTATCATTGTGGGTCTAAAAACGAGTTGGTTTTATACTTGCATGCCTAGACCATGTTGCTATGGGGACTATTTCCACCCGTATGATATATCTTTGAATTATTGCTCATATATTTTCATTAATCCCAAAAATACTTTTAATTTTACTACTCCGTTTCAGTCTACTCCGTTGCCAAGAAAAGGGAACGGAGTAGTGTATCACCAAATTTTATGGGTTTTATACTCATAATGATTGATGATATAGTCTTTTAAAACATGGCTCGTTATCCCTATATAAATAGCGCACCCATTTATGATCGATGTTATGATAAGAGAATATACAGTTTATATTTATGTCGAGCCAAGCATTTGGTAACGGAGTTGAGTATTTTTTGGCTTGGTAACGGAGTTGAAATAAAGATTTTTGTTTATTCCGTCAAATTTGAGCAGTTTTGAGATACGATTTTTTAGTATTATGCTTCAATAAGGATATCGCGTTTAAAAGTGTGATGTCAAGCTAAACAAAGTACCATCAATGTTGAAATGGTTTGGATTTGGTAACGGAGTAGTAAGTGGAATGTTGCAATTTTTAAAAAATGACGTTTTTAAAGCAAAAAAAAAATTCTAGCGCAGCCAGTGACTTTTTTATGCTCTATTGGGATCAGTGCACCAAACCCATCAAGTGGTTTTCTTCATCTTTGATGGTCCCCTCACTGCCATTTTTGATGCTACAAAGTTACCCCAATTTTTGGTTTTACCCACATAGCCTCCAAGGGTGGTCAGACATGTGGCTCCTCAAATTTCATCCCAAGAAATGCAAATTCATGTCAATTCAAAGGAGAAAATTGGCAATCGCTATTATGATGGCTGACAATAAAAAAGATTTATCTTGAGGAAACAATTGCGGAATAAGAGATAGGGGTAGTCTTTGACCCAAATCTAAATATCAGCCCACATATGGAAGAAATACCGGTATGCAAAGCAAATAGAATCATGGGAGTCATAAGGAGAACCCACTATACTCGCCGTCAAATTAACCAGGATCGCATGATTTTTGGCGATTTCTCCGTCAATTCTGAACCGATTTCCTTCAAATTTTGCAAAGGTCATTTTCTATTCAAATCTTAACAGCCCTGAATACACAAACATGTTTCACGTGTTTATATCACGTGTTTTCAACGTGTTAATTCCACTTATAATACAAGTGAATAAACCACGTGTTTTCCACCTGTTAATGTGACCTTTAATACACGTAAATAAGCCACGTGTTTTCCAAGTGCTAATGTGACCTATAATACACGTGAATAAACCACATGATTTAGGGGCCTACACTGATTTAAAAGTGGAATATTAAATAATTAATTGTTTATTTAATTCACTATTCCTGCACTTCCACCTCCGACACTTATCTGATCTGAAACATACATGAAATATCACAAGTCAAATTACATTATTTTTTTATTTTGTACCCAACGAGACTAGAACCATCTACGACGACATTGGAGGCTTCACACGTTAGACCACACGACCGCGGAGGTGTTGGAGAGCTGTGCAATCATATACTTTCTGCAGTGATGATGGGCCGATCACCAGATGGCGCACATGTATCAACCTCGAGGTCTCACCACACTATCTACACCTGCCGTCAGATTAATTTGTATCGCATGTTTTTTGCCGATTTCTCAGTCAATTCTCAACCGATTTTGATGAAAGGACTGTTTTCGCGTCACGCGGCGACTACCGTTAAATTTTCATCAAAACATATTATATAGTTCAAAAGTTAGACCATTTGACATGTACTGTAGTAATTTTTTAATTACAAAGTCCCCATTCAACTGGATAAATTAAAGTTTGTTTTTAGCCCTGAATTGTATGCCAAATAAGTATACGTAATAAGCTAAATATAGTTTAAAATGGTGATAAAGTTCTGAAATTTGGACACAGTATAGGTAAGATGATGTCAATGGTTTAAGTTTTTAGCGATACAATATTTTCTGATGAAAATTTCATGGTAGTCGCCTCATGACTCGAAAATAGTTCTTGCAATATTTCATGAAAATCGGTTGACGATTGGCTGAGAAATTGGAAAAAAACGTGTGATACAAGTTAATCTGACGGCGGGTTATAGGCGTTCTTTATCATCTCACCACACATAATACCAGTCCCATAGACTTACATGTATGTATGTATTATGACCCATACGTTCAGGCCTCCCATCACTCTTAAACTGTTAAAAACACACTAGGAATACACATAAGAAGGGAATCTAGGCTCAACCATCACATGATATCCACCAGATATACACGTGGATAGGTACACCAATAATCCATGTGAAAAATACAAGTGGAAAACAAGTGAAACAAATTCAGGTGGCATTCTTCACATGATATCCATCTGATTTCCACGTGAACTAGTACACCATTTATCCATGTAAAACAATTCACGTTGAATACACCTGAAAATGTACACCAATAATCCACATCAGAAAAGCAACGTGGATTACACGTGAAAAAAAATTAGGCTCAAACTTGATATCCCCTTGTAAATCAAATGAAATGAATTGGGCTTTAGGCCACCTTTGTGCACATATAGGCTAAACTGGGCCAGGAGAACCTCCTGAGGCTGGTGAGATGATTGAGATGACACTGTCCTCCAGACACAGGATTCGAAATTCGAGCCCTGGCGGTCTGAGGCCGAGCACGCTACCTCTCGGTCACGGAGGCTCCCCACAATACTGACTTTCACACGTGGATGGGGAAGAAACATTTTTGTTTCTTTCAAACTGCCGAGACCGGGAACCGAACCCCGGACTCTGGCGTGAAAGGCAGCGGTGCTAACCACTACCCTAGGGCCCCCGCCCCCTTGTAAATCAACACCAATAATACACATGAATAAATCCCCGTGGAATACACCTGGATTTTTAGTGAAACACGTGTCCACCAATTTTTCACTTCAATTACACGTGGATTCCACATGGTGTGCCTGCTGGGAACATCTCCCGGAGGCCGTGGTGACCGCGAAAACAACAAACACATTTAAAAATAGACTTGATAAGTACTGGGAAAACCATGCATCCACTAAGGTTGGAATTAATACACTGCAGACCATGACTATACCATTAAAAACATAACATATAATATAGAACATGCCACCAACGAGCCGGAACCGTCATTGAGGCGAGAACCTGCGACCAGAAAATTTCCTAAGGTATCCTAAGGTATATCCATACCTGAAACCTCACATTTTGTTTTATAGTAACAATCTAGCACGGTTTTCCAGATACATGTATCACCAATATTAAAGGTAATAATGGCCAACAGCGCCATTTTTAACTAGATACATGACATTTTTCAGAGCATATCACTCCTTGAAAAATTCACATTTTGTTTTATAGTACTGTTCAACACCTCAGATATCATGCATATTAAAGCAAATAATGACAATTTTGAAATTGTTGAAAGAGTTGAAAATTTTCAGCATCTATAGGCCTATCCCTCCCAGAAACCTCACATTTTGCCTTATGGTAATGGTCTAGCTATCCAGCACGGTTTTCCAGCTATCACCCATAAGGCATAGAGCCTATTAAATAATGGTTGATATTCATTTTGAAATTGATAAGAGGACATTTTTCAGACCACATTTCTCCACAAAACCTCATATTTTGCTAGAACAGCCTAGTACAGTAGACTCCCGCCAAAGCGGTCAAGTACGGGCCAGAATATTTTGACCGTAATGGCGGTCCGACCGCATTAGTGATCGGGCAATAAATTACCACTTGGCGTCCTGCTATTTGATATAAAATCAATTATGTATATATGCTCCAAATAATGAATGAATAACGACAATAGTAAATATGTCTTTGCAGCTGATTAGAAAAGCAGTGTTTTTATTTAGTGCAAAGTTACAATTGATTATATAATTATGCACAATTAATTAAAAAATTAATAAAAACATTTTTTTTTTGTCAAAATGAAAGTCACAGAACAGCTTACTGCAGTTGGATAAATGAATGGATGGAGGATTGTTGACCGGTGGATTTTATTTTCACATGAGAGTGTTAATTTATCCTCAATATTGAACATAGAATGTAGAATGTCATCTAGACAACGCTCTGCTTTAAAGTCTTTGAGGACAGATACCGCAGCCATAGTCTCATGAAATGAGTATTTTTTAATCACTGACATACTGTCACTTGTATCATCATCATCATCAGTCTCTACAGCTAGTTGACGATGAGATTTCCCTGAACTAGCTGATAAGTCTTACTTTATCCCTTAGGGTAAGTCCTGTACGCTTACGCGCAGACATGATTAAAGTGTTGTTATCTGCAGCATAAAAATTTGGAATTGAATGATTTTTTACTTTGAAAAGCGTATTCTTATATCGCCCGTGAGCCCTCTTCATGGCTTCCCAATGTTTATTTGTCACCGTGATGGAGTAGCTACGCCATTGTTGAGATGTCATTTTCGTGGAGTTAAAATTTACTTTAGGTTATAGAGCTAATCATGAACGGTAAATGGGAATGCAAGTTCAAAGAAGTGTTCGGATAAGAAACTAACAGCCCTACCTACCATTGTCTAATTTTTCGCATTGTTTAAAGTGCTTGTACTAGAGCTAGGTGTTAATACGTGTCCTCTCACTTCCGACGGGTCGCGACAGGTGCGAACGCAGACTCACTAGATCATTAACCCTCTGCTTCCCGATATAAAAAAATTCTACGTCTATCTATTGTATTAAAACTTAACATGTGATGATAATTACATGAAATTTTGTGGATTGTAAAATCTAGATAGGCACTATTAAATGCAAAGTTTTGAGTTGTATAATTACGACATTCACACGTCTTTAATTATTATTTACGACGTACGACGGTCTTTATTATCACGGGCGGTTGAACCAACGCTGGTTTAATGTCGGCCAGCCGTCTGCGATGACGGTCCATCATTACCTCTGCACTTTATGTAGCGAGACGCTTTATCGAGAAATAATCTGGTATACACCTAACGCAGTTAGCTTCCTAAGATAACATATATATTTTTAAATAATAACTATTGCATTATTTGGCGGTTAATACCAACTTGTCATAAATTATTTTTTGAAATTGTGTTGTGGATGTATTATCAGATTATCTAACATGTTTATTTGTAAATGTTTACGGACGATACCAGATAATTAACGCTTGAAATAAAATAGTTACTGCAGCACGCAGACAGTGTATGACCCGTTGTAGCGGGACGCTTTATCAACAAACAATCAACCCTTAAACTTCTATATTACTAACGCTGATAATTTTTATTATAACAAATCATTTTTTAAATAATCACTATTGCATTATCTGTTGGTTAATACGACCTTCTCATAAATTTATTTTTAAAATTGTATTGTGCTTGCATTAGTTTCCATGTTTAATTATGCTTATTGACGATACCAGCTAATGATATACGCATGAAATAAAAAAGTTACTCCAGCACGCAGACAGTGCATGACCAGAAGTAGCGGGACGCTTTATCAACAAACAATTAACCCTTAAACTTTTATATAACTAACGGATCGATCGCATATTTTAATGTTGAAGATTTAATTTTATTTTCCACATAGCAATGTGTGATTTGATGTTATCGTCACCAAATGATAATGAATTTATTTGCCATATTAGTAATGTACGCATTGTACATGTGTGGAAAACATAGGTGACAGTTTTTCAATATAAAAATACCCTATCAAAATGATTATAGCGATATATTGAAAAAATGACCGCAATGACAAGATTGAATTTGCCGTTTTGCCACAAAAATTTGACCCTAGTCTGGAATAGTGGTCTGACCGCATTGGTGATCGCCTTTGATATGGCTTTGACTGAGAACAAATTCGGGCTGAAAAAAATCGACCGTATTGACGATCTGACCGCATTGGTGATCTGACCGGAAGATGAAAGTCTACTGTAGTAGCAATGGTCTACCTATCCATCACCGTTTGCCTGTTATCAGGCATATATATTAACCCTTTTAAAGCCGAATTCCTCGCACATCTCCTGCCCCCAACCGCCAAATTCCTGGGAGGGGGGGGGGGAAGAAAAAAAATGCTAGGTATTTTGTACACCCCGATGTATCTAGACACACCAGCAGGATCCCAGACTAGGAGCCAATAATGACATGTGATGATGTTGTGGTTTAACGGGGTACAACTCCAAGGTCACATCAAGGTCAGATTAAGGTCATCTCGAGGTCATTTCAAGGTCAAATTGGCATAAAAACGTGTTTTGTTTACTTTTACTGATTTTAAACTTATGTGTGGTGCAGGAAAGTATTAAAAATGACTTCTGTTCACACTGTCAAAACCATGCACGGCTGTCATCACGTTTTGATTTGTTTGCTGTAATCAAGACAGCGTCTGTTTGACAGCTCGGATTAATCCGAGAGGTCAAACTGAAAAATAGCATATTTATATATAAATGAAACGAGTTGTAAGCATTGACCCAGTGTTGGGCCAACGTCTTGTTCATAATGCGAACTAATAGCGTTAGCCCGGCATTGAACCAGCGCTGTGGTCCTATTTGCAGGACAGAGCGGTCAGTAATAATTGGCGACGGGTCTTCCGCACAATCGTTGGTGCGACGCTGGGCCAGCATCTGGAGATGGTGAACCAGCGTTGTATCAACACGGGACACCGAAGCATTGATGTGGGCTGTATTTAGATGGTACAATAATTGGGCCAACACTGTGTCTTGCTTGTTGTAGTTGGCGCGATGCCGGTCAAGCATCCTAAGGGGGTGGACCGCCATCGTGC
The DNA here is from genome assembly GCA_964017125.1 of Flabesymbios commensalis. NCBI lineage: Eukaryota > Metazoa > Annelida > Polychaeta > Terebellida > Flabelligeridae > Flabesymbios > Flabesymbios commensalis. The sequence continues at coordinate 4,881,336 of OZ024913.1, forward strand.
CAACGCCTGGTTCAGATGGTAATGTGACATTTACTGATGCGAGGTGAAAGAGGGTATAAAGCCACTAGATTTGGGTGCGATACTTCTCTTTCACTTCTCACCTATCATAGTGATTATGACTTGGCTTAAGAGCGGTAACTGGTTACTGAGTCGTGGCCAGTTACCGCTTTTTGCCTGGTGATAGTGGAGACTCTCTCTGAGAGATGGTTGGCTTTGTGGATGACCATGTGGGTGGACGCAGGCCATTGAATCGCTCAGAGAGAGTCAACAAATTCTTGCAGCTTATAATGTGAGGCTCAGGGATTTGGAGGCACTGCTTCAGTAAAGCCCCAGTTGAGTGGGTCGTTTCCTTTCTTTTGTACATATTGTAAAACAGCTGTCTGTATCTGTGGTCCTAATAAACGTGTATCCAGCTTGAAGTGTTGTGGACTCTTGACTCGCGTCTCTGCAGAACTCCGAAAGTCATTGTGAGTCCCCATGACTTTTTAACACACACACTCTTTCTCGGGTACCATTTTATCACGCACCTCAATGGGTTTTGGAACATGTTCAGCTTGGTGGGGGTAAATACCCCTTGGTATTCCTCCTATCACACCCCTGTCACAACGCTGGAATGAATGAAAACAATACTAAAATGTAGCAGTTTGGAACTTTCAGCTTGTGCTCCCATGACAAGAGATGTATACAGAATCGGCTAAGAAAGTTGCCATGGGCTGGTGTTTTGCTTTACTGGGGTATCACTCCAAGGTCACTTTAAGGTCATCTCAAGGTCACTGCAAGGTCAAACTGGCAAAAAACATATTTTTTGTTTTTTTTATCTATTCCAAACCCATTTGGGGTGCGGATGAGTATTACAAATGACTGCGGTCGACACATTATTGATCTGCAATTTCAGCCTTGGGGGTGATTACCCCCTTAGTATTCACCCTATCACACCCCTTTCCCAAAGCTAGAGTGAATCAACAAAATTACTGAAATGTAGCGGTGTGGAACATCAGCTTCAGCCCCCGTGACAACATATGAATACCGAATTGGGTATGGAAGTTGCCATGGGCTGGCGTGGTGCTTTACTTGGGGTATCACCCCAATATCACCTCAAGGTCATATTAAGGTCACTGCAAGGTTAAATTGAAAAAAAGATGATTTTTTTGTTTTCATCGATTCCAAACCGACTTGGGGTGCAGGTGGGTATTACAAATAACTGCAATTTCACCCTTGGGGGTGATTACCCCCTTGGTATTCCTCTTATCACACCCATTCCCCAAAGCTGGAGTGAATCAACACAATTACTAAAATGTAGCAGTGTGGCGGAAATTGCCCTTGAAGATGACCTTGAATCATCAGAATAATACTATTATTTGATTTTCAGTCAAAATCCCATGAAGAAGAGGTATTACACACGTTTCAAGCTGTATTTGTTGAAAACGATCTTTTGTTATACCTGACCTTGAAATTGAACTTTTGACCTTGAAGATGACCTTGAAAAATCAAATAGTTTCAGATAGGCATTGCTCAGTCAAAACTACATAAAAAGAAAATATTGCACATGTTCCTATAGCTTTATTTGTTAAAAAATTGTATTTTTGCTTACCCTTTGACCTTGAAATGGACTTTTTGGCCTTGAAGATGACCTTCAATCATGAAAATATGACAAGAAATAGATTGCCCAGTCAAAATCACATGAAAATAAGGTATTACACATGTTCCTAGCTGTATTTGTTAAAAATGGTCTTTTTGTTCACTAGACCTTTTGACCGTAAATATGACCGCCAAACGGACCCCATGGGACAATATTTCGCAATGGGAACATCAAAATTCCAGGGACCCTAAGTGTTACAAAAATAACAGTTGAAAAAATATATATTTTGGGTGGTCGGAGACCCTCATTTCTGCCCTAATAGTAGTATAGGCTATACACCCCCCCCCCCCCAAATCCCCCCATCTCAACCCTCACAGATAAGTAATGTTATACACGCCCCCTTACATAGGCTACCAACACTGCCTTGTGGATTTTGTATGCAGCACTACATTGATCAAAATTGCTTGCATAATCACCCCAATAAGGCTGGTGCCCTATATATGCGACACCGGCGGTATAATGTAGAGCTGTGGGTGTCGCATATATGCATATAAACAAAAAACTAGAGATGTCTCCCCTCCGGCAGCATAACCAAAAACCATAAAGGTTGATAGCTAATAGATGTAGTGTCAATAGCTTTTGAAAATAATGTTATTAAATGGCTCCTGCGGACAGTAGAGACTATGTATTTTGATATGGTGGAACCCGTTTTTACTCCTCGGCCCGTTGGGCCCAAAGTGGTATTGTCGTCCCCTTCATGCGCCGTCTCCACGTGCAGGCTTTTGGCTACTACACCAACATGGGGCAACAGATTCATAATTCATACAAACATTCAACCCCTCCCTGCAATTTTTTTTACCTAATGTCAAGGTCAAGATCAAAGATTAAAAAAAAAATTTGTTAACGCGATAACTTGGAAAATATTCTCTCCCAAATTTTTAATGTGAAGTTACCGATGCAAGGGGTGGGGGTCACGTGACCCCCCTTAATTTTTAAATGCCCTTACGAAATCTGGAAAAAAAACTGTACACAATAATTAGATTATATGCTAGTGCGAGTTATTTTCCTATTTGTTATTCCTTAGATACATATAAATAGTGTATTTGGTATTTTATTAGTAAAAAAAATCCTCGCGCCTCCGGCGATCGCCTCCTATTTTATATGTTGGTGCCCTTTTTATCTTTAGGCGACCCTGCCCTTTTTTTACCCTGGATCCGCTCCTGTCATGAGTATGGAGATCACCTGATTATATTTTCAGCTTTCCACTGGAAATCAAAATATATAGCCGCCTCCTGGCGACTAGGGTCCTATATATCCCCCCCCCCGACTTAATTTTTTTTCAGCATACCCTTGCAACCTGGTATATATGTTTTCAGGGAATGCAAGTATGTTTGCATTGTCTGTTTTCGTGTGCGACCGAAAACGAGGATATGATGGCCATCTTGATTTTTAAATTGAAAAATTCATTGGTGACGCGATCACTTGAAAATTATTATTGGATCTCGCCAATTTTTCCCGCGAAGTTACCCATGCGTATGGAGAAGATGATTGGATTTTCAGCTGTCCACCGATAATAAAAATGGCCGCCACCTGGCGACTACATTTTTTGTCAGAATTCCCTTGAAAACTTGTTTAGTCTGGGAGTCTATCAGCATTGTCCGTTTTACTGGGAGATCTAAAATAGGGCTATGGCGGCCATTTTGCTTTTATCAATTTTAAGAAATCGTTCTTATTTTCAGTTAAATGCTTTGAAACCTGGCATATATATATAGGTTTTTGGGGTCTGCGAGTCTATTGGCATTGTCCGTTTTTATGCGCGATGCAAACCGACCATCTTGATTTTATCATTGATCTTCTATTATTGGCATAACGTATTGGAATAACGTATTATATCTACAGTAATTTATTATATTGTCTTTAGGATCAATCAATATTTTTATTTCTTAATATCACTGAAATGTCACCTTACAAAAATGAAATGAATCAGGCTTTAGGCCACTTTTGTGCACATACAGGCTAAATTGGGATAGGAGACCTCCTGAGGAGGATGAGATAAGACTGCCCTCGGGACACAGGGATTCGAAATTCAAACCATGGAGGTCTGAAGCCGAGCACCTACCTCTTGGTCACGGAGGCTCCCCACAATACTGAGTTTTACAATTGGATGGGGAAGAAACATTTTTCTTCCTTTAAAACCGCTGAGACTAGTAAACAAGTCCCGAACTCTAGCGTGAAAGGCAGCGGTGCTAACCACTACCCTAGGGCTCCTGCCCGTCACCTTACAACAACTGTCATTCACCACCCTAACTGGGTTCTGTATTAAACGGTATTTATTATTCCGTTATGAAACCACGCCGATGTGTGAAACACAATGTGGCTTGTCAACACTCCCAGCAAACACGAGACATTGACCCAATGCTGGTCCGATCATTGATGGCCCACCGTCTGCGACGCTGGCCCAGCATCAAGTCAGCACTGGTTCAACGCCTCGTGTTTGTTGGGCTGCGTTCAATAGCATGCTGGTCTGTTAAATGTTGGGCCAGCGTCGCCGGTGATGGCTAGTATCCATTCAGCCCTTGTCGGTACTTCATGTGACGGGAGTACATGCATTGGCCAGGGACGTACACAATGGCCCGACATCGGACTAATGCACACTACACGACACATTGGCAGCGTCGCGTGCTAGTATTCATTCAGCCCCAGTCAGTACTACATGCTGGCAGGAGAGTGTGCACATAGTATACACTGCCCCAATGCCGTTCAAATGTTGGCCAGCGTAGTATACAATGGCCCAGCACGATGCTCTAAACCAAAGTCTCATGTTTGCTGTGGCGACCCTAGCCTGCACCATAGAAACAGTTGGGGGGGGGGGACATAATGATGGTCAATAGTCAGCCATTTTGAATTTTATCAAGTTGAAATTTTTCAGGGTGCATAAAACTATCTATCTATGGTACTAAAAAGAACCCTTGAAGTCATTCAATAGGAGTAGGGCAGTCCCACCTTCAGGCTTTCTTCTGTTGCGATATTGTCATGATTGTGCAGAAAGCAATGTAAAGCTATATTCGCTCACTCATATGACACCTCACATTTTTTTATATTATTTTTAATGATCTAGCTCTTTTGGGCAGTTTCATGATATTCCGAAAAGGCACAAATACGGATCTTTGAGATCATCTATGTGCAATATTGCTGTAATCCACCCAGTAGTTTTAGAGATCTGCTCCGGAAACAAAATGTATTTTGAAAAATATAATTAGGCCATACTAAACCAAAAGTAGGTCAAAGTACAGTTACTCTAAAATGCAGATCTAGACCCCCTAGAGGTAATGTGTGCAAAAGACAATCGGACAAGTATTTCCCGAGATATGCTACGGGAACCAAAAGTCTGCATACCCCCTTCAAACAGAAGTAAAACAACATGTCTCCCCCTTAACTAATGCAATGACTCTAAAAAACCAACAAGACATATTATGCTGCAAGGAAATTATAATACAGGTTGCCTACATTTTATTTACAAATCTATAAAAGATACAGACAACCCAGTGTACACAGAACAAGCACAGCTCTTGACACAATGCGTCTGCACGCACAGTTGAAGAGAATGTCCCCTCAGAAAAAAAATGTCTTATCTGCCAACAACAGATACAATAATTTTATTTTAAGGTGACAATGTGCTAGAGATAAAAGACTCACAACAATTGATCAAACCTGACCATTGTACACTAGTGGTGGAGATACAACGTGGATGGCATAGTGCCGAGCAGTCATCAAATGCCACAAAAAGTTGTTTTTTGACATTAGAGGACAGCATAGTACATAGCAACAACTACATTAATTGTCACCACCTGGCTGATAGATATACTATGAAGGCAGCAAAAAGAATCAATAAAATACATTGCAAAATAAAATGCATTTATGAAAGGCACTAACATAAAAACAGTACTAACAGCAAATTTATATAAGAAATGTACAGAGCACATTATAAAATAGAACTGGTTGATGAACTAAAATACAGGTTTTTATCAATATATCTCTTAAGCCTCTATCTCAGACATTTTCCTATAGATGCAACAGTAATGATGAAAATACGGCCGGCTAAAGATCTGTCAAATGCTAATTCAACTAATGTATTGACTGAATATAGTGCACATTTAAAACTTAGCTGGAAAGGATGTCATAGTTTCAAATTTATTTTTATACAAAAAAATAATGCGAAAAAATAATTATAAGATAATGTGTTGAATAAATAAATGTAATTGAATTGTGGTACAGGCAAACTCAGCAAAATGTTTCAAGTGTGTGCAAACATAGTGTAAATGAATAGGTTGACTAGCATGGTTAATTGAATGCCTAATCATTAACAAATAAGCAGTTTAAAAAATAAATCGATCATAATTTTCCTGAAACGTCATGAAAAATTAAGTTAATTTTAAGTCAGTCTTCTACACTTTCTCTGTCGGAACATGCAGCAAACAAAACTCCGGAATTGAAAATTTTGTAAATAGCTATAATGGTCATACACCAATAAAATATTCAAACTTGTCAAAAAGAGCTAACTAAGCCATTTATGGCACATTTACAGATTGGTCTTTATGACATTTCCAAGTTGGTGGTTATGGCTAAGAGTTAGTTAATATATTTTAGCAAAAGTGCTCTCAAACAACAATAGTTGACTAAGGGTGAAACTAAAAATAAAATGAAAAAGAAAGTCTTACTGTTTTCTGCCAGCCAGGCGAGAGATAAAAAATGTGAGTTTCCAGTAATTAATGATGCTTGAATCATCAATGCCAGTATATTTACCAGCAATGCCAGTACATTACCCATATTACCAGCAATGCCAGCATCTTACCAGCAAACACAAGATATCAAGACAATGTGGATATAAGGTTGGGTGGGTGCCAGACATCATACACCAGGATAAATCCACGTAGTCCAATAGCTTGTGTTAGCTGTGTCAATGTCACCACTTCTATCATCCACCAAGGATAATTGTCTAATCTATTTTACACTTTACCAGTGAATGTAGATACAAATATACAAAAGAGCTGGTAGTGTTGTGACAGTCGGTGGCGTACAGAGCACTGCCCGAGGCACTGATCACTGATCGGTGGCATACAGAGCACTGCCCGAGGCACGGATCATTGCCCGAGGCACAGAGCACTGCCCGAGGCACGGATCACGTACAGAGCACTGCCCGAGACACGGATCACTGCTCAGATCATCCCTCCTATAACCCTCTCAGTGCTGGGGAAGACAATTAAAAATTTAATCCACAATATGCCCAGAGTCACTACAATGACTTATGACTTAATGTGGATTAAAATTACTCGCATATCAGTGGCCAGATTATATTTCAGAAACAAGTGATGTTGATTTTATTGGAATTAATATTGGAATTAAATTTTGAAACGATATAATATTGAAGATAAATGGTGCAGCACTTAGAGGGTGTTTTAACATGTCTGCTCGAAAATAACTGGAATTATTAAAATTGTCTACTAGATTGTCATGATATTAAGCTTATAACAGGTTGGTTATTTGAACCAATCATTCCCAGCTGCTTCCAATCCATAAATAAGAACTGTTTGATAAAAATAAACTTCCCTGCTGTCAAAGTACTTTACAAAGTATCTTTTAAAAAAACGTGTTAAACAACAGTTGTAAACATAAGTCCCGAACGACAAACATACACCAGACATTAATCTTTTGCTGGTTTAATGTTTGGATCACTGTCTATGATGCTGGGCAAACATTAAACCAACAGGCATGTGTTTGTTGTAAGTACTGACAATAGAAAAACCAACATTCAAGACAAAAACTTTAGTCTTAAGTTCACCGATTAGCGAGATTAAGATAAAATTCATTTTTATCTTCATCACTATAAAACTGGCTCCTTGTCATTACAGTGGTTGCTTTCAAAATAAATAGTTTTGCTACACTTCTAAATATCTCGACTCCTGTTGTAGCAAAATCATCTATGACGAGCACCACTGATATTTGCCATAGTAACCATAGTTACATCAACCAACCAGGACATCACATAAATTGACAAGTTATGAAGAATACAGAGCACTACTATATTATGTTACTCACTGCCCCAATCATACATGTAAAAAAAACAGTTAACCCTTGTCATGCTGGCCCTGTATAAACTAGGGATTTTAAAATTCCACTGAAATTGATAAAATATTTTCTGCTAGATTCTGCTAGTTCAGTTAGTCAAATTGTCCAATTTGGGAAATGTCCATTTGATAACTAGACATTCTACTTATCACTTGAAAACTGCATTAGAAATGAGATCAAATAGATGAAAAATACTGACTATTCTGTACGGCAAGTGTTAATAACGGAATTAGTCTTAATTTTAAGAAAAAGAAATAGATTCAAGAAAATTTCATATTTTTATTCAACATTAAGGATTTATCTGCTATTTTAAAGTAACAAATTTCAGGCTTTTTCCACACAGAAAATCAATTTCAGAACTAGATGATTTTCTGGTTATCTATTTTTAATTAATGTAAATGCTGTCCATAGATTTAATCATTTTTCATTCCAATTGCATCTCACGATGAAAATTAAAATCAACCAATTTATTCAAATAATAAAGTACCATTATTAAATTTAAGTTCGAAACGCACTGATTTTAATGGGTAGTAACATTGTCACATAACTCTGTAGCAGGAGAAGGGTTAATACGCTATACTGTCCATATAGTGTCTCCTTGAAATTGAAAGGGTTTACCAGCAACTTTACAGATTGAGATACACCCTTTAGTTAGAAGGTGACAAAATCACAACTGACGATTTGTGAGATGACCTGTGGCAATGATAAAGGTCACCTCGTCCTTATAGATGACCTATGGCAATAACAAAGGTCACCTCTACCTTAGAGATGACCTATGGCAATGATAAAGGTCACCTCGACCTTAACAGATACCATAAACAAGTAGCAGAACCAACACGTAAGCAGGATTTCATCAAAATTCATGATATATATTATTTGTAAAAATCGGGTAGCGCAATCTGCAATAGTTAAAAACAACTTCTGACACATTCCAGAAATATCACCATGGCCATTCGAGTGACTAGAATGGAAAGATTGGTTTACCATACAGAGATACCACAACCTCACTGTATGCTTGACAATGCCCACTGCACATTAGTATTTATGTAATCAGCTCATCATACGGGTGTGGCCAGTGTGTTAGAGGCTTAGCTACCATATCCAGTCCATACATGATCGAAGCAAGTCAATCAGCCGACAACAAACCACCATAAAATGAGGAGGTGAGCATTGGCAGACCATACAGTTCAGCCTTTGGACAACGAGCTGCCACAACACCACCAGTTAAACACAAGCCCATCTCCATGCCTCCAGCGACATGAGTGACGCCTCCAGCATCATGATGGGCCACATTCTGGTTAACTGGAGGTTGTTGTATTGGCGCTGGTTGTCGGTGTTTCTCCATTGGTTGTTGTGGCTGTCGTCGACACACCAGTGATGGCCCCGGGATTGTGTATGGCAGATGCAAATGGAGCGGGCGACACCAGATTCTCTGCGTTGTTGTTGTTATTGCTGCCGTTGAGAACGTATGATGCGCCCAGACCATACAAGTGACCACAATATTTAGCATCATCTATGTTGTCTTCAAAAAACATCTGAAAAGAAACCACATTAAAACACTTTAATACTGGCAAATAAAGAAGGCGGTCGTTGATATGTCCTCCAGCTAATCTGTAATATCAATTCCTACCTTATGGTGAATTAACCCTTGAAGCGCTGAATTAATTTGTAAAAAAACATCGCAACCAAAGGGTTTTTCACCTTGAAATCATCATAAATGTCTTAGTAGTTAGCTCTTTCTGATTCATTTGAATACCTATGTTAGGGGTCTACGGCCATAATAAATATTTCTACTCTTACAGTACGGGGATCGACTTTAAGCCGTCAGAATCTGACGTCTGTAGACGTCAGATTCTGTCGACTAAAGTCTATCCCCGCGCTGTAAGGGTTAAAATATGGTGATTTAAAAAATACTTAAGTTTAGTGATATATCAAATATAAAGCGCAAAAACACTGATGCATAATATGTTATCTTAATTGTCATGGATTATCATTTTTATTCAATAGTTTATTTAAATATCCCATCCATATATCCCATGTGCATGCTGATTATATGGTCAATATTATTGTCGTAACCCCTCTAAACATCCAGTAAGCACCCTGCAAATTCATTTACCTTTTATGTAACATTTTCTACCTCAATAAAAATGAATTACTATTAAAAAATACGCAATTGATCAAATGTGCTTTAACAGGGTTTCTGCAGCTTTTGGATGAGCGAAATTTAAGACCTTTTTAAGACCAATAAATTAACAAATTTAAGACCTATTCGGGGATTCAAATTTGTTTCCAATACAATGTTATCCAATCGAATGTCTTAATGTTGGGCCATAGTCGCGTGTTAGCTGGGACCCGTGTGGTAAGCATGTATGGGAGAGTGCATAGATTATCTGCCGGGATACTAGCAGATACTTATTTAAGTCAATCTTGTAACAACCACACACATTTCAACAGAAAAGTCAGCTGCCCAAACAATTAAGACCTTTTTAAGACCTTGACTGATAAAACCTTTGTTTTCAAGACATTTTAAGGCCCTAAATTTTTTCAACAAACCAATATAAGACTTTTTAGGATTGCGCAGCAACCCTGTTTAATATTGAACCACTGTCTGAGACAATGTTTCAACATTAACCTAACATTGGTACATACCTCTCTCATTCGAAAGAAAGCGGCTCCCGTCAGTAAGCTATCACTGCCGGCCTGATGCTGGGGACCTATCCGCGTTATCTGAAATACACAACAACCACTTCCACTACAATAAGTGTGCCAGCCACATTAGCCCATATTGCACCAGTCATGTCATTTGAGAAACAATTTCTCTGAGGTGCTTATTTAAAATGGTAAAAAATTCCATTTATTTAAATAATATTCTAACCTCAAGCTGCTCAGCAACTTCTTGTAATCCGCCTTTTAGATTCTTACAGCTCTTCATTAAGTACTTGACGTCATAAATGTTTGGAAAATAGACCTTCAATAGTTCAAAGAAATCAGATTCCTCTGTCGGTAAGTCCTCACACATCAATACCTTGAGCATGTAACCAAAGTCATACGCACTGAAAAAACAGATCACAATAGTACATACTGAAAAAACACATCACGATAGTAAAAACTGAAAAAACACATCATAATAGTACATACTGAAAAAACACATCACATCAGTAAAAACTGAAAAAACACATCATAATAGTACATACTGAAAAAACACATCACATCAGTAGATAAAACAGCATTAATTTGACATTTTATAATAACCACTCACACTGCTATATAACATTATACATGACATCGCTCACCATTTTCACCCACTTTTAGTTGTGGGTCGCGGTAGCGAGACACAACTTGAAGTGGGTGAAAATTTAAATGGTGATATCTGTTGGTTTCTTCATCATAAACCATTCACAAGAACTGATATAAAAAACCATGACATTTCAAAACAAAAACAATTAATATCAAAAAATATATTATTTCGTTTTTATTATTTCAGTGTGATCTCCAACAGACAGAGTTGTGTCTTATGGAAGATCAAAGCAGTATAAGACATGTTTGACAGAACATATAATCTACTAGTGGCACAAAGCAGCATAAGACATGTTTGACAGAAAATATAATCTACTAGTGGCACAAAGCAGTACAAGACGTGTTTGACAGAACATATAATCTACTAGTGGCACAAAGCAGCATAAGACGTGTTTGACAGAACATAATCTACTAGTGGCACACACACATTTTCTTACTTTCATTGACACTTGAAAACATATAATATAGGTGTCAGCAGAACAAGCATATTATAGATCTCAACAGAACAAGCATATTATAGGTGCCGGCAGAACAAGCATATTATGGGTGCCAGCAGAACAAGCATATTATAGGAGCCAGCAGAACGAGCATATTATGGGTGCCAGCAGAACAAGCATATTATTGGTGCCAGCAGAACGAGCATATTATTGGTGCCAGCAGAACAAGCATATTATAGGTGTCAACAGAACAAGCATATTATGGGTGTCAACAGAACAAGCATATTATAGGTGTCAGCAGAACAAGCATATTATAGGTGTCAACAGAACAAGCATATTATAGGTGTCAACAGAACAAGCATATTATAGGTGTCAGCAGAACAAGCATATTATAGGTGTCAACAGAACAAGCATATTATAGGTGTCAGCAGAACAAGCATATTATAGGTGTCAACAGAACAAGCATATTATAGGTGTCAACAGAACAAGCATATTATAGGTGTCAACAGAACAAGCATATTATAGGTGCCAGCAGAACAAGCATATTATGGGTGTCAACATAACAAGCATATTATAGGTGTCAACAGAACAAGCATATTATAGGTGCCAGCAGAACAAGCATATTATGGGTGTCAACAGAACAAGCATATTATAGGTGTCAACAGAACAAGCATAATATAGGTGTCAACAGAACAAGCATATTATAGGTGCCAGCAGAACAAGCATATTATGGGTGCCAGCAGAACAAGCATATTATAGGTGCCAGCAGAACAAGCATATTATGGGTGCCAGCAGAACAGCATATTATATGTGCGAGCAGAACAAGCATATTATGGGTGCCAGCAGAACAAGCATATAATAAGTGCAACATTAAAAATATATTAATAGGTTAATGTACCTGTGAAATGACAGCCATTTGATGTCGTCGCTGAGAACAATGCCTGAGGTCATCAGTAATTCCGCAAAATCCAGAACTTCAATTCCATCCTCCTCATGTTTCTTGAACTGAATACCACACTTGTTGAGCAGGTCTATAGAGTCCTGTGCATACATGTCTTCCCTGAAAATAATACAAAAAATTGTATGATTTATTATATATAGTCAAAATAAAATTGTTGCAAGCCTTGGATATCATAAGTGTAATAATACAAGTAAATACATAAATAAATCAATCAAATCAAAGAGAGTTGCACCCATGCATTTCTCTTTAATATCACCCACCTTCAAAAGGTAAATAAAAATGACCTGATTTTATTAAAGCTGAGTGTGCCTTATTTTCATGCACAATATCATTTTCATATTTTTATTAAAACAAATATTTCATTGAAAATAAGCCACATTGCGACAAATACTTCAAAAATAAACACTGCTGCTGGCATCATAACTTATATATACACACTGTGGGGTATAATGCCTTTTTCTAGGGGTATATACTCACTGTAGGGCATAATGCCTTGTGTCTACTGGTATATATACTCACTGTAAGGTATAATGCCTTGTGTCTACTGGTATATACTCACTGTAGGGCACAATGCCTTATGTCTACTGGTATATACTCACTGTGAGGTATAATGCCTTGTGTCTACTGGTATATACTCACTGTGGGGTATAATGCCTTGTGTCTAGTGGTATGTACTAACTGTGGGGTATAATACCTTGTGTCTACTGGTATATACTCACTGTGGGGTATAATGCCTTGTGTCTACTGGTATATACTCACTGTGGTGTATAATGCCGTGTGTCTAGTGGTATATACTCACTGTGCAGGGGGAAAAATTCGTCATTTTTATCCACTCGCCAGCCGGGCTAGTGGAACTAAAAATCCACTAGCCCTTATGATTTTTTAATCGCCCTTACTAGATTTTATGAAAAAAAGGGCAGACTATATGCGACATGGCATGATCATTAATCAATCATTTTTCCCCTTCTGATCCATTTTCCATTTAATCGACAATTCATAATTATTGCACACATGTACAGAAAAATGAGACAATTAATTTTATTCGACATGGGCCACTAGTAGGCCTTATGTAATGTTGAGATATATTCTTATTTTTCTTCAAAAGTAACAACAATCGCCATACCACATCAACCTTCATATATGCAAATATAATAACTTGCTATACATTCAGTCATTTTAAACATAAAAGTTATGTCAAGTAGACCTCCTTCAAGTAGGCATATTTGACATCATTTTAAGAAGACTATACTTGAAAAACACCTTTTAGTTTCATATCGTTGGGGGACTGTTCAAGGTATGACATGATATATGTATTAACAAAGAAGTAAAAAACAGATACCCCTAAGTCTATGGTATGTGACACAGCAAGGCACAAAATAACTGGGTTAAAAGGGTAGTCTAGATGCATATTATGCCTTTTCTGGGGCTGCTAAATTAGTTTCTGTTAGGCCTATTAGCATACCGGTAGTTAGACCTTCTTAGTTTAAACATCCCTATCTCCAGTTAATCACATCCTTTTAGCGCCAACCTATATGCGCCAGCGGTAGCCTTATGTGTGACTGAAACCGAATTATTAGCCATGGCTTGTATTAACACAAAATTGCAAAAAATATTTAGACATCAATAGGTGATTGATTTATCAGGCCAATAATAGGTCACTCAGAATCAGCAACAATTCAAGACCTACATTAATTCATCCACAGCTCATTTGGCCATGAAAAGCTGTCAGCATACATGTATGTCAGCAAACTAGACACATGATATTTCTCGATCAGCGCCATTTTGAACTATGAAATATCAGTTGAAACGAATGTTGGGAACCACGACGCAATATTTGACTGTGTGGGCCATCATGGCTACCGCAGATCGGGCCACATGCAATACACGCTGCCACGCGCCGCTGATTGACTGGTCAGTTTGTTTTTAGAACCACCTGGTGAACGTTCTGTTTATCTTTTTATCCCAACGTGTGTCGGCAATAAAATTGATTCAGCTGCTCACTTTTTACCATACTAAATCTTGAATTACTATGTGCTTCTGTACTCCTCAAGCTAAGCTTTCTGATGCACACAACCACGTGAGTGTCCAAAACAATGCTCTGCCATGCGTGTCTCTTTTAAGCTGTGCGGCGCTGGCTATGCGTAAATAGCCACATATGATCTGCAGATTGAATGCACTGGGAATCATTCGCCAGTAGGGCTAGTGACATGCTGATTTACAATCGCCCTTACATAATTCTTGTCGCCACGGGCGACGGGGCGTATGTGAATTTGCATCCCTGCTGTGGGGTATAATGCCTTGTGTCTACTGGTATATACTCACTGTGGGTCATAATGCCTTGTGTCTACTGGTATATACTCACTGTGGGTCATAATGCCTTGTGTCTACTGGTATATACTCACTGTGGGGTATTGGTAATGGTATATTTACTGTGGGTATAAAGGTAATGCCTTGGGTCCACTGGTATAGTCCAGGGTTCGTAATAGTGGGTGTCCGGTTGTCCAAGACAACCAAAAATCATCACGGACAACCGAATATGAATCTTTGGAACACTTTGAGTGTCCGTACAGACAACCACGTTTATCCCCGAAACAATTTAGCCACTGAACACGCCAACATACGCCGTACTGTGACAGGGGGCACACGGCAGAGTAGCATCAATATCAGAGACAGAGTCAGCTTGAATCATGTCTGCTGGCATGTGCTTCTGACTGTTGACAATGCCGTGTGGTAGAAACATAGTATTTAAATTTTAGGGCTGAACAGAACAATTATTTTTTTTGAAAAAAGCTCAACATGCGACATTGGCAATGAATCAATGCTGCAGCCACATGTAAACTTGTATTCATTGATATCGCAATGCCTACACACATTCCTCTAGTCAGTGGGGAATCCCCAGGTTTCCGTTTCCTGTGGCTGTTTCCTTTATCGTCTTCCCTCCCCTTTCCTGGCATTATGACTTGTGTGTTAGACTTGCAGGTATGTTTTGATAATCAACATTTGATAGGGGAAATCGCAACAAAAAGGAACAGCCATGCAAGTGGTAAGCAGTTGGTGTACCGGTACATTCATATGGTAGGTATGATAGATTGTGAGATACTCATCTGCATTGTCATTCGCAACTAGTTTATGCAGATTGTATTTCACTACTTTTAAGCATGGATATAGTTACTATTCCATGTTTAAACCGATCTTATCCCAATTAAAAGTGCTAATTCAATGCTGATTCAATAGTGGTCCGACGTCGTCTGTATTGACCCAACGCTGGGCCAGTTTCTCACAACTGTGTAGGTTTATTTCTGTCAACGGTGCCGCCATTATCGCGTCAAATATAGCATTGCTAAGAATCAAAGCCACCTTGTGAAGACTGCGGTTATGTAGGCCTAGTTTGAATACATTAAGCGATCTATATTAGGTTACAAAATTGTTTTACAAACATATAGGCCTACATACTATTAATTAATCACAATGACACTAATTAACTGCACAAACAAAAAATATGTCATAAAAATCAACTCGAAGTCTGTTAACGCTACCAAATTTTGAAGGTCGATTGGTTGTCACAGGTCGATAACAATAGGCTATAGGCCTAAGCAATAAAACTTATCAGTACAAAAAAGTAGCCTATTGTTGGCAAAATAGAACTCTTTCCAGGATTGGGCTTAGCTAGGAGCCGCCCTGAGCAAAGGCATGCGGACAACCAGAAAATCAGGCGGACAACCACATTTTGAGAATGTGGTTGTCTGTTGGACAACCAGACTTTCAGCCCTTATTACGAACCATATATACTCACTGTAAGCTGAAAGTAAAGTTGAATTGCCAGGTGGAGACTGGGGTGGGTGTTTTCCCATCCTCATCCTGGAAAGTTAATCCGAGCTGTATGATTTTGAGAAGGTTCACATTACATCGCACGATCTGGTACTGGTAATCTGTGGTACTCCGGAATTCTCCAATAGGTCGAGCTACCACACCCGGAAACTCTGTGTCCTGAAACAAAACAATACATACTCTAGTCTTATGCCCTTTGAGTGTGACTAACATTTAACCCTTACAGCATGGGGATAGACTTTAGACGTCAGAATCTGACGTCTGTATACGTCAGATTATGATGTCAAAAGTCGATTTCCAGAATGAGAGTGAAAATATTTACTGTGACCGAATACTAATAACATAGACAAATACTAGTAAGATTTACGTAGGTACATTAGGTAGTGGACAACAACAGAGGGGGTGAAAATTTGAATTACTTAAGAGAGCGACAATTAATAAATTCCTTTTCAAATAATTTGACTTATTATTTGATATTATTTATAATCTAATAGAAAAATAAAATAATTAATTTGTTCATTCAATACAGTACATTTTGAAAAATGACGCTTGCAGAAACGCCAGTGGTTGTGTGTTTGTTTTTTGCACACCCAGTCATCATAAAAGTGGTCTGGCAAACGATTAAAAAAAACCTCCCTCCCTCATGACTTTTTTACCACTACGAAATCCGAAACAAATTTTTTTTCAAGGCCTGGCTGAGGAGAAAATAAAAACCTCCCTCCCTTATGATATTTTTAGCTGCTGTGAAACAAGAAACAAGCATATTTTTAGGCCTGGCCTAATAGAATGAAATTGCAATGCTTCTATTGTTTGAAGAGGCAACTGGTGATAAATTGATGAACCTTCCACAAATAGGCGTCCGCTTATTAAATTTAGACCCCGATTACTGTACACTTACTTCCACAGGGTCAATGTTAGCCATGTTTACGCTGTTAATCTTGTAAGGCGCTTATTGTTATTCACAACCTGCATTAGTTTATGTCTCTGCCGGGTAGATCAAGTGTACAGGATTTGTATATCTTACAAATGACAACATTTTTCAAGGACCATTCAAACAGCGAAAAGTAAAATTAATATGAGTACAGAATGATTGTATAATGTCCCAGCAAAGCTGTCATTATAATATCATACATAAATACAATAATATATAATATTTAAGCACTTTGCAGGTTTTCGATAACCTGTACAAACCCTGGGCGTGTTATGTTTAAAATATTAATGATTATCTTCTGCCATCTCATTTAGTTGCTATCTTCATAAAGACCATTCTAATTCCATTACTATTATTATTAATGGCAATTTGCATTGAGATGTATCCTAAATTAGAAGGAATGGTCATTCTAGTCATCTAAATTATAATTTGTTTAAGTTTTTTTATCTCTAATAAGTAATTTAGTGAATAAAGAGTTTGGTTACAATCCAATCACAACTATTTTAGTTACTGTTAACTAGCACTTTCTAACACAAGTTGAAATTCATAAGAAATGCTGTTATTTTAATATCTCTATTTTTCACAAAAACAGGGATTGACAATAACACAAGCCAGTAAAAAACACTAAGGGCCAGTTGATCACCTGGCCCTGGGGGTTAACACTAAGGGCCAGTTGATCACCTGGCTCTGGGGGTAAACACTAAGGGCCAGTTGATCACCTGGCCCTGGGGGTTAACACTAAGGGCCAGTTGATCACCTGGCCCTGGGGGTTAACACTAAGGGCCAGTTGATCACCTGGCCCTGGGGGTTAACACTAAGGGCCAGTTGATCACCTGGCTCTGGGGGTTAACACTAAGGGCCAGCTGGTCACCTGGCCCTGGGGGTAAACACTAAGGGCCAGTTGATCACCTGGCCCTGGGGGTAAACACTAAGGGCCAGTTGGTCACCTGGCCCTGGGGGTTAACTCCCCTTCATACAGTGTACACTAAGGACTAAAGTGTAGGACACAATTAGTAATAGTATTAGCGGTGACAACTGACCATAGCCACAAATGGGTATTTCTGTAGAGCATGTCTGATCTGATCAAACTCCTCCTCCAGGTTAAATCTCCAGACGTCTCTTATTCCAAACTCAGGTACAGTGGTTGCTCCAGGCATTCTGTCCAAACTGACGATTATCACTGGTTATCAGCATCGAGTATACACTATCGTCAAGCCGCCAGCCACAGTCGTTTTCACACCAGATTCTTCTGTGAACAATAGAAACATAGCATGTCAAAAGGCTTGTATACCCTTAGAGTGGTATAACCCCTACATTGGTATAACCCTTAGTGTGGTATAACCCTTAGAGTGGTATAACCCTTAGAGTGGTATAACCCTTACAGTGGTATAACCCTTAGAGTGGTATAACCATTAGTGGTATAACCCTTAGAGTGGTATAACCAGTAGTGGCATAACCATTAGAGTGGTATAACCCTTAGAGTGGTATAACCCTTACAGTGGTATAACCCTTAGAGTGGTATAACCCTTAGTGTGGTATAACCATTAGTGGTATAACCCTTAGTGTGGCATAACCATTAGAGTGGTATAACCCTTAGAGTGGTATAGCCCTTAGAGTGGTATAACCCTTACAGTGGTATAACCCTTAGAGTGGTATAACCATTAATGGTATAACCATTAGAGTGGTATAACCATTAGAGTGGTATAACCCTTAGAGTGGTATAACCCTTAGAGTGGTATAACCCTTAGAGTGGTATAACCCTTAGAGTGGTATAACCCATACAGTGGTACAACCCGTAGAGTGGTATAACCATTAGAGTGGTATAACCATTAGTGGTATAACCATTAGAGTGGTATAACCATTAGAGTGGTATAACCCTTAGAGTGGTATAACCCTTAGAGTGGTAAAACCCTTAGAGTGGTATAACCCTTGGAGTGGTATAACCCATACAGTGGTATAACCCTTAGAGTGGTATAACCCTTAGAGTGGTATAACCATTAGTGGTATAACCATTAGAGTGGTATAACTATTAGAGTGGTATAACCCTTAGAGTGGTATAACCCTTACAGTGGTATAACCCTTAGAGTGGTATAACCCTTAAAGTGGTATAACCATTAGTGGTATAACCATTAGAGTGGTATAACCATTAGAGTGGTATAACCCTTAGAGTGGTATAACCCTTACAGTGGTATAACCCTTAGAGTGGTATAACCCTTACAGTGGTATAACCCTTAGAGTGGTAGAAGCCTTACAGTGGTATAAACTTTAGAGTAGTATAACCATTAGTGGTATAACCATTAGAGTGGTATAACCATTAGAGTGGTATAACCCTTAGAGTGGCATAACCCTTAGAGTGGTATAACCCTTAGAGTGGTATAAGCCTTACAGTGGTATAACCATTAGAGTGGAATAACCCTTAGAGTGGTATAACCCTTAGAGTGGTATAACCATTAGAGTGGTATAACCTACATTCTGTTGGTATAGTGCTTCAGAGGAAATAAATATTATTATTATTATTATTCCCACAGTGCGCAAATAATGGCATTGAAATTTGGTGCACAAATAAAGACATTAAAGAAACAAAGTCCTGTTGAGCTGATATACATGTACACGTATCGTCTTCTCTGATGAAAAGACTATTTTCGAGTTACCCGCCAAATACCCTGAAATTTTCATCAAAAAATATCATATAGTTCAAAAGTTAAACTATTTGACATGTAGTAAATTTGAAATTACGACCCAATAAACTGGTTAAACTAAAGTCCGTTTTAAGCCCTGAATTGCATTACATATGCGAGATGGTGTAACTTAGGCCTAAAAAAAAATATTGTTTCTTTCCGATTTCCGACCGACCCTATGAAAACATGTGCGACCCAAATTTATTTTATGGATTTCCAAAAAAAAAATATTTTTTTTTTAGGAAATCCATAAGTCAAAGTAACTAAAAAAACGTTACGAAAAGGAGAGGGGGGGGTCAAAAAGATTTTTGCATAATTTGGCGGGTGACTAAAAAATAGTCCTTGCAAAATTTGATGAAAATCTATTGATAAGTTATTTATATATATGGCACAACCAAAAAGCAGTGCAATATGCATTTTGTTGTACGACCACCCACATGTTTAACTGATAATTTAAATTAAAATATTCAGACAACAATGTCAAATGTGTCAATATAACGTAAATAATTCGCAACAGGAGAACGAATTGTTGACAAGTTTTGGTCGATACAGGAAGTCATCAGTACGAGTCTCGTGGTCGATAGCACCTGTGGGAGTACGATAACTGACTGGGTGAGAAATTGTCAAAAAACATGCGAAAGGCCTGTAGATAATTTAATGTGATGGCGGGTATAGCATAGACTCTACTGGCTGCCAGCAGGCCTATTGCCTGGTCAGGGCTCGAAATTGGACTAAATTTCCACTTGTCCAGCTAAAAAATCGACTAGTCCTTCCTAAAAATATCACTTGTCCTTCTAATAATTGTCAAGCAGGGGCACTCGTCCAGTAGGCGAGCGCATTGCAGGGCCAGCCTTGGTTATAGACATCATTAGCCAAGTAATTAGCCAAATGAGAAAACCTTTAGCCAAATCTGTAACTTGTTAGCCGCAGCCGTTTGGCGATGCATTGAAAAAAATGTTTTGGTAATTATTTGGAAATCAAATGTGCTCTCTGGTGCATTCTATAGGCATTTTAGAGTTGGAATATATTGCTTTTCTCAGAATTACTTTTATTTACAATAATAGCCTATCTATAAATGAATGCACCTTAGCCTAATTTTAATTTGAACTACATGGTAATTATTCGGAAATAAATATTTATTCAGCTCGTTTTTTACAATGTTTTTAATTGATTTATAACAAGCAGAGTCTGGAAATTGCTCCAGAAACCCTTGTAAATAATAAGGGTTCCATTTGTGTATATTATCATCGATAAAATATATTTCATCATATGCACTATTTATAAACTTTCATAATCATTTCATATTTCATCTAGTCGAGGCAGTTTCTGCCTGTATTTTTTTGTGAAAATGCTATGACTTTCCTAGTCACCAGTTTATCTGTGATATAACCATTGAGGTGTAGCTAACTACAGAATCAATGATATAACTAATGTATTTATTGAAAGTATAAAATAACTTGCTCTTGTCGCTGCCACTCTGGAACAGCATATAGGGACCACTGCGGAAATAAGTGACCTGCACCAGGATACTTTTCAGTGTTTTTATCCCTGGTGTTCCAGAATGGTGGTCACATTGTATTTTGAATACTTAATGTATTTATCATACTGATTGTTAACCCCTATTTTTATGTGAATGCTGAATAAATCTATCTATCTATCTATAAAAGGTGATCTCATGGTGCATTTTACAAGGTATATATTGCTTTTCTCTGAGTTGATTTTTTTACAAGAATACACAATCCATAACTGTATGCACCTTAGCTTAATTTTAATTTGAAATACACATGTACTAGTGGAGCTCAACTGAATGAACAGGGTCGATTTTAGGCCGTTAAAATGAACGGTAATTTTGAAAACAGAATCGTTGGTTGGCTTATTTCTCATTTTATCTTTCTGAAATTTTAGTTAGTGGGCAACCGGTATTAGCAGGACTTTACAAATTTTGAGCGACATTGATAAATATACGGCCGAGATATCGTGATCGACAAAGGGACGCCCGTTGCGCCAACATTGTAATTTTCGATTGTCAAATTGGCATTAAATCGGCTTTTTCAATCGGGTTGTGGTTAGCTCATTTCTCATTTTATTTTTCTACAAACTTAGATAGTGGGCAGTCTATATCAGTGGAATGGTTCTATATATTTGCAGCCTAAATAAATAAACGGCTGAGATATCTTGATCTTCAAAGAGACATCTGTTGCACGGACATCATAATTTTTAATTGGCCAATTGGCATTTAACACTGTTTAATCGGCTATTTTTATCGGGTCGTGGTTGGGTCATTTCTCATTCTATCTTCCTGAAAACTTAGATGGTGGGAAATTGGGAGATAAACAGCAGAGATATCGCGATGTACATACCGACGCCCAGTGCGCCAACATCGTATTTTTTCTGTTTTCTGTGTCATAACAGCATCAGCCAAAATTTTCGCCAGTAGTAATATCTTATCGCCAAATCTAGTCTTTCATTGTCAATGGCGAAATGGCGAACGGGTAGGGCGGGACCTGTCATTGTCATCATTGAAACTGAACTCGTCTATCCCAGATTGTTGGTGGTGTCAGACGATCGGAAAAGGTCAATTTCGAGCCCTGCTGGTATTTCAACATCATACTCATCATACTCATGACATGATACTGTGATGGAATAATCTAATGTTACAAATAATTATAACTGTAGACAGTGAGTGAGTGACAGCCCCAGGAGACGCAACACTACTTACGTATGTGTTGCGTCTCCTATAGTCTGATTCACATTAACCGTGGTGAATAATTTTCGCCGATTTTTCAGTGAATTCTCGACTAATTTTCATGAAATGCTACACATACTATTTTCCATTTATGTCATGACTACTATGAAAGTTTCTCGAAGTTTTGATTTAGTATTTAAGAAGTTAAGACCATTTGACATGTAGTAAATAAATAAAAATGTTGCCCTCTATAAAGCCATTAGCTTTGTCTCAGAATTTTATTACATGTCAGATGGTGTAACTTCTAAAATACTTATCAAAACTTCGTGAAATTTTCAGGCCCTGAAAATTTCGCAAAGTTCAGATTAGTCATGACACGAATGGAAAATAGTGTGTAACATTTCATGAAAATTGGTTGAAAAGTGACTGAGAAATCCGCAAAATTCGATAATCCTGGTTGATGCGCTCTGGGGCTGAGTGGGCTATAACCAATCAAAGGGATTAGAGACAATGGGTTGACGCTTGTCTACTTAAGGTGCTACGTCATGGTGATTACAAGTCGGGAAGGAGCGATGGCAATTAAAGTGACACTTTGGAGGCTAAGTGTGACTATTTAATAAACAATTTAATATTAAATGTTTATCGTCCCGAAAACCTAAGATAAAATAACTACGCAGCTTTGCAATATGTTATGTATATTTCATTTTCAGGGTTTCCGCCAGGAATGTTTGAGAGGGGGGTCCAAAAGGGGTGCGGGGTCTGGTGGTCCTCCCCCAGGAGAAAAAAAATTCAGAGTTTTAAATTTTGGTGCTTATAATGACCTATTTTAAATGAAATGACAGTAAAATATGGAATATATTTTATTTTTCTTGCCAACAAGGGGGGAATATCCCCCCCTGTGGTGCTGAGTGGGGGGGTCCGGACCCCCCCCCCCGATTTTTATGTTATATAGGCTAGGTAATATATGTATATCTTTTCTCTTTGCTTGTTGCAGGATTTACGCAGCTGTTGGTACAGATCATCTAGATGTCCCCGGTGACGGTAACTGCATGTTCAGGGCACTGTCATATATATATGTAAATGATTTTATTATAAAGTTGTATCATAATTATAATAATAATGCACATGTATATATATCTTATACTTTTTTTACTATCAATTGATTACAAAGCTTAATTAAAAATAAAAAAACATTTCATTTGTTGACTCTAGTGACACATCTAGTGAATATAATTTCGCAGCCATAGTATATATGCCACAAGTAGTCTAACACATGACAAGCAGGCCTACTGTCAGGACTATATGTCTACACATGCTAGACCAATAGCGGGAGCATTCACAAGCTTGCCATCGACGTTTCGGTTATTAAACCTACTTATATTTATAAATTTTATTAACATAATGCTACCCGTGGACTATGGTTACTTACACAATAGTATATATATAGTTAATTGGGTCTCTATTAGTGTTTTTGGGGCCGGTTTCGGTCGGTTTTGGCCGGTATCGCTCGGTTTTGTGAAAAAGACCCACCCTCTTTTGGACGCTTTTAGAATTTAGCTCATATTTTCATCTAGCACAGCATTTTTCTTGCTCAGTGAAAACTGTGGAATGTGGTCAAATATTTCTTTTAGCATGTCGGCAGTAGTTAGAACAATCTCGCCCTCCACTATGTTCCGGGGTTAGAACGCAGCATGTATCTGAAACGTAAGATAGTCACATCATCACTAATGGTTAAAATGGCCGTAATATTTTTCGGGAGGTGTTTTAAAAATGCTCTCACTTGATAAATAACTGATGGAATGTTTCAGAATCAGCTGAGTGGATGAATAAAAGGGGGTCCGCATAAAAGGTCACTAAGTTAGATCAACCCAATTAAAATGTATTTTGAGGGCGTTAATAGGGGTTAAATCGATCGCGAACCGCCGGCGACACGCTATCTTACGGTTCAGATATGGAATGCTTGCTAACCCGTAACAGGTTGTGGAGGGTGGCGTTTCCTAACTAGTCGGCAGTTAAGTTAGGCTACGAGTACGAAAAAAGCCTCAGCAAAATTTTAGGCTATTGTACTTGTAGACTCTATTGGACAATCTTAAAATTTATTGAATCTACCTAACAACTCACTGGTAGGCCTAGCCTCCCTGGCCTAGGGCTACACAAGCTACAGGCTAGGCTGTTAACTGTTAACGTTACACTGCAGTGGTAGTTTACAATTACAGTCATGACAGTCAGTAGCCTGAGCCGAGGCTGAGCTGAGGCTGAGTAACTTGTTACATCGAGTAGAATCTAACGTTACAGCATAAACTGAAGACAGTGACTGTGAGTGCAAAGTGTCACTGTCAGTGAGACGGAGACGTGAAGTCAGACTTCAGCCAACTGCCAAGACCAAAGTTCAGCTGAGCCTGAGACAGTGCCAGTGGCAGTGAGACTGAGACAGTGAGACTCTGAGACTGAGAGTGAGAAAAGCGCCAGCGAACAAAGATTTTTTTCAAAGAAACGATACTGCCTCAATTGACAATACCTTTCTCCTAGTAGAACGTGGGGCCTATACTGTGTACATTATTTCAATGGTACAGTTATTTCATACCGATATATTGTTACCCTAAAAAGGTTGGTTTCGAGTGACGTTGAAAATTATTAATTTTTATAAAAATTGTAAAATGAAAATCAGCAAGACTGGACACCGGTGCGCTTGCGCATTGGACTGACAAATTAGGGGTGAATACTGAATCACGGAACAGAACGGAAAGCAGATAGGGCCTAGGCCTAATAATAATAATAATAATAATAATAATAATAATAATAATAATAATAATAACAATAATAATAATAATAATAATAATAATAATAATAATAATAATAATAATAATAATAATAATAATAATAATAATAATAATAATAATAATAAGTTTATTTTTAGAGGGTAGACCATTTAGTACATTGTACTAATTTGCAATGGGCAATAATCAATAACAGAACAAGATCCAAAAACTTTCTTCTGTGTGGAGAGCGCGGAGCCCTGCGCGAAATTATAATGGCTATACAATCGTTTTAACATTAACTCGACGAGGCCGCCATTAACGTGATCTCCTAGTCACACTGAGATGGGAGAAACAAGGATATTTCTTGGAAAACCCCACACAGGATCAGCGGTGGTGGATCGATCGTGTTGCTGACATGAATATGTTGAAGTGCTAGGCTCCACCATCTTCCATCAACTCCTCCTTCGGGACGACGGGATTAAACAATTCTCATTAAATCATTCATAGGTGTTTCTCACTTTATTGAAGTCTAGACATTCACACAATACACAGGCATAAGAACCTGAATAGTTGCCTCGACTGAGTCTTTTATCAAAAGGATACGAAAAGACACGAAAAGACACCCTAATATTAGCCAGCTAGTCGACGATGTAGGCCCACTTCAACAATAAATAGGCTACCTATTATTACTGTATAACAGTGTATTATATTTTAAAAGCTATCTTGTCCAGAATAGCCTAAAGAGTGTGTAGAATAAAAATACAATTGATGTCAGAGAAAATTAATTTAATTGACCTATTTTGCTATGATTTACAGTGGACCCAGACAACATCACTCCAGTGCCTGTGGTCCACCAGTGGCTATGAGCGGCAAAAAAGCCACTGGTGGACCACCAGTGGCACGCAGGCGGCAGTTGGAGGGTGGGATTTGCCACTCATGGCCACTGATGGGCCACCGGTGGTCCACCACCTGCAAAAAATGTAGCTAGTGGGCCACCCGCTATCAAATTGACATCCATCTGGGGAGCTATAGGCTAAGCGCTGAAGGGTCGCCAGTGGGCCACCAGATAGTTTGTCTGGTGGTCTACTATACATAGCTGCATGGTAAATCGTTGATGACCCACTGGTGGTGGCGCGGTGGCTGTAGTGCCCTATTATATGTATTAAGCCTAGGCCTAGACAGTGTGTTTCAAGTAGGCTAGCCCACGAACGGACAAACAACCAGCAGCCTAGCTATCATGCACACAATGACATGGCATCTAGCAGAAAGCCAACGTGAAATATACATGACTATAGTACCTTCCCACAGAGTTTCGCGCAATTTTATTATCTAGAATTATTTTAAAAATTTCAATTTGAATATACGGCCATATTCTACATGACTTTCATAGCCCTAGGATTTTTTATAGGCGTCTATAAAAATGTTGAAAACTTTGTCATTTCTCACGTCTTGGATCATACAGGCTGTTGTGTGTCCGATTCAATTCTTAAGAGCCTCGCTTAATTTCATTATCAAGAATATTTTCTAAAAATCTAATTTAAATACGGATTATTATAGGCGTCTACAAAAATGTTGAAAACTTGGTCATTTCCAAATCTTGGATCATACAGTCAGTCCCAGGCTGTTCTGAGCCCGATTCCATTGTTAAGAGCCTCGCTTAATTTCACTATCAAGAATATTTTTTAAAAATCAAATTTAAATACGAGAAGATTCTACATGCTCTGGACTACCACCCCACAGAGTTTCATAGCCCTAGGATTGTTTTTTGGCGCCCATAAAAATGTTGAAAACTTTGTCATTTCCCACGTCTTGGATCAGACGGTCAGTCCCAGGCTGTTGTGAACCCGATTCAATTCTTAAGAGCCTCGCTTAATTTCACTATCAAGAATATTTTTTAAAAATCCAATTTAAATACGAGCGATGTCTACATGCTCTGGACTATCACCCCACAAAGTTTCATAGCCCTAAGATTTTTTATAGGCGTCGATAAAAATGTTGAAAACTTTGTCATTCCCCACGTCTTGGATCAGACGGTCAGTCCAGGCTGTTGTGAACCCGATTCAATTCTTAAGAGCCTCGCTTAATTTCATTATCAAGAATATTTTCTAAAAATCCAATTTAAATACGAGAAGATTCTACATGCTCTGGACTACCACCACACAGAGTTTCATAGCCCTAGGATTTTTATAGGCGTTTAAAAAATGTTGAAAACTTGGTCATTTCCAAGTCTTGGAACATACAGTCAGTCCCAGGCTGTTGTGAACCCGATTCAATTCTTAAGAGCCTCACTTAATTTCACTATCAAGAATATTTTTTCAAAATCCAATTTAAACACGAGAAGATTCTACATGATCTACACTACCACCCAACAGAGTTTCATAGCCCTAGGATTTTTTATAGGCGTCGATAAAAATGTTAAAAACTTTGTCATTTCTCACGTCTTATATCATACAGGCTGTTGTGAACCCGGGTAAATTCTTAAGAGCCTCGCTTAATTTCACTATCAAGAATATTTTTTAAAAATCCAGTTTAAATACGAGCAGATTCTACATGCATTGGACTACCACCCCATAGAGTTTCATAGCCCCAGGATTTTCATAGGCGTCTATAAAAATCTTGAAAACTTTGTCATTTCTCACGTCTTCGAGCATACAGGCTGTTGTCAACCCGGTTAAATTTTTAAGAGCCTCGCTTAATTTCACTATGAGAAAGATTCTTTTAAATTTCAATTTTAAAACGAACAGATTCTACATGCTCTAGACTACCACCCCACAAAGTTTCATAGTCCTAGGATTTTTTATAAGCGTCTATAAAAATGTTGAAATCTTTGTCATTTCTCACGTCTTGTATCATACAGGCTGCTGTCAACCCGGTTAAATTCTTAAGAGCCTCGTTTAATTTCTGTTTGAGGAAGATTTTTTAAAATTCCAATTTAAATACAAGCAGATTCCACATGACCTGGACTACCACCCAACAGAGCTTCATAGCCCTACGATTTTAATAGGCGTCTATAAAAATCTTGAAAACTTTGTCATTTCTCACGTCTTGGATCATACAGGCTGTTGTCAACCCGGTTAAATTCTTAAGAGCCTCGCTTAATTTCACTATCAAGAATATTTTTAAAAAATCCAATTGAAATACGAGCTGAGTCTACATGCTCTGGACTACCACCCCACAAAGTTTCATAGCCCTAGGATTTTTTATAGGCGTCGATAAAAATGTTGAAAACTTTGTCATTTCCCACGTCTTGGATCAGGCGGTCAGTCCCAGGCTGTTGTGAACCCGATTCAATTCTTAAGAGCCTCGCTTAATTTTATTATCAAGAATATTTTCTAAAAATACAATTTAAAAAGGAGAAGATTCTACATGCTCTGGACTACCACCCCACAGAGTTTCATAGCCATAGGATTTTTATAGGCGTTTAAAAAATGTTGAAAACTTGGTCATTTCCAAGTCTTGGATCATACAGTCAGTCCCAGGCTGTTGTGAACCCGATTCAATTCTTAAGAGCCTCACTTAATTTCACTATCAAGAATATTTTTTCAAAATCCAATATTAATACGAGAAGATTCTACATGATCTAGACTACCATGCACCCAACAGAGTTTCATAGCCCTAGGATTTTTTATAGGCGTCGATAAAAATGTTAAAAACTTTGTCATTTCTCACGTCTTATATCATACAGGCTGTTGTGAAGCCGATTAAATTCTTAAGAGCCCCGCTTAATTTCACTATGGGGAAGATTTTGTTAAATTCCAATTTTAAAACGAACAGATTCTACATGCTTTAGACTACCACTCCACAAAGTTTCATAGCCCTAGGATTTTTTATAGGCGTTTATAAAAATGTTGAAAACTTGGTCATTTCCCACGTCTTGGATCAGACGGTCAGTCCCAGGCTGTTGTGAACCCGATTCAATTCTTAAGAGCCTCGCTTAATTTCATTATCAAGAATATTTTCTAAAAATCTAATTTAAATACGGATTATTATAGGCGTCTACAAAAATGTTGAAAACTTGGTCATTTCCAAATCTTGGATCATACAGTCAGTCCCAGGCTGTTCTGAGCCCGATTCCATTGTTAAGAGCCTCGCTTAATTTCACTATCAAGAATATTTTTTAAAAATCAAATTTAAATACGAGAAGATTCTACATGCTCTGGACTACCACCCCACAGAGTTTCATAGCCCTAGGATTGTTTATAGGCGCCCATAAAAATGTTGAAAACTTTGTCATTTCCCACGTCTTGGATCAGACGGTCAGTCCCAGGCTGTTGTGAACCCGATTCAATTCTTAAGAGCCTCGCTTAATTTCACTATCAAGAATATTTTTTAAAAATCCAATTTAAATACGAGCGAAGTCTACATGCTCTGGACTATCACCCCACAAAGTTTCATAGCCCTAAGATTTTTTATAGGCGTCGATAAAAATGTTGAAAACTTTGTCATTCCCCACGTCTTGGATCAGACGGTCAGTCCAGGCTGTTGTGAACCCGATTCAATTCTTAAGAGCCTCGCTTAATTTCATTATCAAGAATATTTTCTAAAAATCCAATTTAAATACGAGAAGATTCTACATGCTCTGGACTACCACCACACAGAGTTTCATAGCCCTAGGATTTTTATAGGCGTTTAAAAAATGTTGAAAACTTGGTCATTTCCAAGTCTTGGAACATACAGTCAGTCCCAGGCTGTTGTGAACCCGATTCAATTCTTAAGAGCCTCACTTAATTTCACTATCAAGAATATTTTTTCAAAATCCAATTTAAACACGAGAAGATTCTACATGATCTACACTACCACCCAACAGAGTTTCATAGCCCTAGGATTTTTTATAGGCGTCGATAAAAATGTTAAAAACTTTGTCATTTCTCACGTCTTATATCATACAGGCTGTTGTGAACCCGGGTAAATTCTTAAGAGCCTCGCTTAATTTCACTATCAAGAATATTTTTTAAAAATCCAGTTTAAATACGAGCAGATTCTACATGCATTGGACTACCACCCCATAGAGTTTCATAGCCCCAGGATTTTCATAGGCGTCTATAAAAATCTTGAAAACTTTGTCATTTCTCACGTCTTCGAGCATACAGGCTGTTGTCAACCCAGTTAAATTTTTAAGAGCCTCGCTTAATTTCACTATGAGAAAGATTCTTTTAAATTCCAATTTTAAAACGAACAGATTCTACATGCTCTAGACTACCACCCCACAAAGTTTCATAGTCCTAGGATTTTTTATAAGCGTCTATAAAAATGTTGAAATCTTTGTCATTTCTCACGTCTTGTATCATACAGGCTGCTGTCAACCCGGTTAAATTCTTAAGAGCCTCGTTTAATTTCTGTTTGAGGAAGATTTTTTAAAATTCCAATTTAAATACAAGCAGATTCCACATGACCTGGACTACCACCCCACAGAGCTTCATAGCCCTACGATTTTAATAGGCGTCTATAAAAATCTTGAAAACTTTGTCATTTCTCACGTCTTGGATCATACAGGCTGTTGTCAACCCGGTTAAATACTTAAGAGCCTCGCTTAATTTCACTATCAAGAATATTTTTAAAAAATCCAATTGAAATACGAGCTGAGTCTACATGCTCTGGACTACCACCCCACAAAGTTTCATAGCACTAGGATTTTTTATAGGCGTCGATAAAAATGTTGAAAACTTTGTCATTTCCCACGTCTTGGATCAGACGGTCAGTCCCAGGCTGTTGTGAACCCGATTCAATTCTTAAGAGCCTCGCTTAATTTCATTATCAAGAATATTTTCTAAAAATACAATTTAAAAAGGAGAAGATTCTACATGCTCTGGACTACCACCCCACAGAGTTTCATAGCCATAGGATTTTCATAGGCGTTTAAAAAATGTTGAAAACTTGGTCATTTCCAAGTCTTGGATCATACAGTCAGTCCCAGGCTGTTGTGAACCCGATTCAATTCTTAAGAGCCTCACTTAATTTCACTATCAAGAATATTTTTTCAAAATCCAATATTAATACGAGAAGATTCTACATGATCTAGACTACCATGCACCCAACAGAGTTTCATAGCCCTAGGATATTTTATAGGCGTCGATAAAAATGTTAAAAACTTTGTCATTTCTCACGTCTTATATCATACAGGCTGTTGTGAAGCCGATTAAATTCTTAAGAGCCTCGCTTAATTTCACTATGGGGAAGATTTTGTTAAATTCCAATTTTAAAACGAACAGATTCTACATGCTTTAGACTACCACTCCACAAAGTTTCATAGCCCTAGGATTTTTTATAGGCGTTTATAAAAATGTTGAAAACTTGGTCATTTCCCACGTCTTGGATCAGACGGTCAGTCCCAGGCTGTTGTGAACCCGATTCAATTCTTAAGAGCCTCGCTTAATTTCATTATCAAGAATATTTTCTAAAAATCCAATTTAAATACGAGAAGATTCTACATGCTCTGGACTAACACCCCACAAAGTTTCATAGCCCTAGGATTTTTATAGGCGTTTAAAAAATGTTGAAAACTTGGTCATTTCCAAGTCTTGGATCATACAGTCAGTCCCAGGCTGTTGTGAACCCGATTCAATTCTTAAGAGCCTCGCTTAATTTCACTATCAAGAATATTTTTTAAAAATCCAATTTAAATACGAGAAGATTCTACATGCTCTGGACTACCACTCCACAGACTTTCATAGCCCTGGGATTTTTTATAGGCGTCGATAAAAATGTTGAAAACTTGGTCATTTGCAAGTCTCGGATCATACAGTCAGTCCCAGGCTGTTGTGAACCCGATTCAATTCTTAAGAGCCTCGCTTAATTTCACTATCAAGAATATTTTTTAAAAATCCAATTTAAATACGAGCAGAGTCTACATGCCCTGGACTACCACCCCACAAAGTTTCATAGCCCTAAGGTTTTTTATAGGCGTCGATAAAAATGTTGAAAACTTTGTCATTTCCCACGTCTTGGATCAGGCGGTCAGTCCCAGGCTGTTGTGAACCCGATTCAATTCTTAAGAGCCTCGCTTAATTTCATTATCAAGAATATTTTCTAAAAATCCAATTTAAATACGAGAAGATTCTACATGCTCTGGGCTACCACCCCACAGAGTTTCATAGCCCTAAGTTTTTTTATAGGCGTCTATAAAAATGTTTAAAACTTTGTCATTTCTCACGTCTTGTATCATACAGGCTGTTGTGAACCCGATTCAATTCTTAAGAGCCTCGCTTAATTTCACTATGAGGGAGATTTTTTATAATCCCAATTTTAAAACGAGCAGATTCTACATGCTCTGGACTACCACCCCACAAAGTTTAATAGCCCTAGGATTTTTTATAGGCGTCGATAAAAATGTTGAAAACTTTGTCATTTCCCACGCCTTGGATCAGGCGGTCAGTCCCAGGCTGTTGTGAACCCGATTCAATTCTTAAGAGCCTCGCTTAATTTCACTATCAAGAATATTTTTTAAAAATCCAATTTAAATACGAGCAGAGTCTACATGCTATGGACGACCTACCCACAGAGTTTCATAGCCTTACGATTTTAATAGGCGTCTATAAAAATCTTGAAAACTTTGTCATTTCTCACGTCTTGGATCATACAGGCTGTTGTCAACCCGGTTAAATTCTTAAGAGCCTCGCTTAATTTCACTATCAAGAATATTTTTTAAAAATCCAATTTAAATACGAGCAGAGTCTACATGCTCTGGACTACCACCCCACAAAGTTTCATAGCCCTAAGGTTTTTTATAGGCGTCGATAAAAATGTTGAAAACTTTGTCATTTCCCACGTCTTGGATCAGGCGGTCAGTCCCAGGCTGTTGTGAACCCGATTCAATTCTTAAGAGCCTCGCTTAATTTCATTATCAAGAATATTTTCTAAAAATCCAATTTAAATACGTTAAATACGAGAAGATTCTACATGCTCTGGACTACCACCCAACAGAGTTTCATAGCACTAGGATTTTTATGGGCATCTATAAAAATGTTGAAAACTTGGTCATTTCCAAGTCTTGGATCATACAGTCAGTCCCAGGCTGTTGTGAACCCGATTCAATTCTTAAGAGCCTCGCTTAATTTCACTATCAAGAATATTTCTAAAAAATCCAATTTAAATACGAGAAGATTCTACATGCTCTGGACTACCACCCCACAGACCTTCATAGCTCTAGGATTTTTCATAGGCGTCGATTAAAATGTTGAAAACTTTGTCATTTCCCACGTCTTGGATCAGACGGTCAGTCCCAGGCTGTTGTGAACCTGATTCAATTCTTAAGAGCCTCGCTTAATTTCACTATCAAGAATATTTTTTAAAAATCTAATTTAATTACGAGAAGATTCTACATGCTCTGGACTACCACCCCACAGAGTTTCATAGCCCTAGGATGTTTCATAGGCGTCGATAAAAATGTTGAAAAACACCCCACAAAGTTTCATAGCCCTAAGGTTTTTTATAGGCGTCGATAAAAATGTTGAAAACTTTGTCATTTCCCACGTCTTGGATCAGACGGTCAGACCGAGGCTGTTGTGAACCCGATTCAATTGTTAAGAGCCTCGCTTAATTTCACTATCAAGAATATTTTTTGAAATTCCAATTTAAATACAAGCAGATTCCACATGACCTGGACTACCACCCCACAGAGCTTCATAGCCCTACGATTTTAATAGGCGTCTATAAAAATCTTGAAAACTTTGTCATTTCTCACGTCTTGGATCATACAGGCTGTTGTCAACCCGGTTAAATTCTTAAGAGCCTCGCTTAATTTCACTATCAAGAATATTTTAAAAAAATCCAATTGAAATACGAGCAGAGTCTACATGCTCTGGACTACCACCCCACAAAGTTTCATAGCCCTAGGATTTTTTATAGGCGTCGATAAAAATGTTGAAAACTTTGTCATTTCCCACGTCTTGGATCAGACGGTCAGTCCCAGGCTGTTGTGAACCCGATTCAATTCTTAAGAGCCTCGCTTAATTTCATTATCAAGAATATTTTCTAAAAATACAATTTAAAAACGAGAAGATTCTACATGCTCTGGACTACCACCCCACAGAGGTTCATACCCATAGGATTTTTATAGGCGTTTAAAAAATGTTGAATACTTGGTCATTTCCAAGTCTTGGATCATACAGTCAGTCCCAGGCTGTTGTGAACCCGATTCAATTCTTAAGAGCCTCGCTTAATTTCACTATCAAGAATATTTTTTAAAAATCCAATTTAAATACGAGAAGATTCTACATGCTCTGGACTACCACCCCACAGAGTTTCATAGCCCTAGGATGTTTCATAGGCGTCGATAAAAATGTTGAAAAACACCCCACAAAGTTTCATAGCCCTAAGGTTTTTTATAGGCGTCGATAAAAATGTTGAAAACTTTGTCATTTCCCACGTCTTGGATCAGACGGTCAGACCGAGGCTGTTGTGAACCCGATTCAATTGTTAAGAGCCTCGCTTAATTTCACTATCAAGAATATTTTTTAAAAATCCAGTTTAAATACGAGCAGAGTCTACATGCTCTGGACTACCACCCCACAGAGTTTCATAGCCCTAGGATTTTTTATAGGCGTCTATAAAAATGTTGAAAACTTTGTCATTTCCCACGTCTTGTATCATACAGGCTGTTGTGAACCCGATTCAATTGTTAAGAGCCTCGCTTAATTTCACTATCAAAAATATTTTTTAAAAATTCAGTTTAAATACGAGCAGAGTCTACATGCTCTGGACTACCACCCCACAGACCTTCATAGCCCTAGGTTTTTTAATAGGCGTCTATAAAAATGATTAAAACTTTGTCATTTCTCACGTCTTGTATCATACAGGCTGTTGTGAACCAGATTCAATTCTTAAGAGCCTCGCTTAATTTCACTATGAGGAAGATTTTTTATAATCCCAATTTTAAAACGAGCAGATTCTACATGCTCTGGACTACCACCCCACAGACCTTCATAGCCCTAGGATTTTTTATAGGCGTCGATAAAAATGTTGAAAACTTTGTCATTTCCCACGTCTTGGATCAGACGGTCAGTCCAGGCTGTTGTGAACCCGATTCAATTCTTAAGAGCCTCGCTTAATTTCATTATCAAGAATATTTTCTAAAAATCCAATTTAAATACTAGAAGATTCTACATGCTCTGGACTACCACCCCACAGAGTTTCATAGCCCTAAGATTTTCATAGGCGTTAAAAAATGTTGAAAACTTGGTCATTTCCAAGTCTTGGATCATACAGTCAGTCCCAGGCTGTTGTGAACCCGATTCAATTCTTAAGAGTCTCGCTTAATTTCACTATCAAGAATATTTTTTAAAAATTCAATTCAAATACGAGAAGATTTTACATGCTCTGGACTACCACCCCACAGAGTTTCATAGCCCTAGGATTTTTTATAGGCGTCGATAAAAATGTTGAAAACTTGGTCATTTGCAAGTCACGGATTATACAGTCAGTCCCAGGCTGTTGTGAACCCGATTCAATTCTTAAGAGTCTCGCTTAATTTCACTATCAAGAATATTTTTTAAAAACCCAATTTAAATACGAGCAGAGTCTACATGCTCTGGACTACCACCCCACAAAGTTTCATAGCCCTAAGGTTTTTTATAGGCGTCGATAAAAATGTTGAAAACTTTGTCATTTCCCACGTCTTGGATCAGACGGTCAGTCCCAGGCTGTTGTGAACCCGATTCAATTTTTAAGAGCCTCGCTTAATTTCATTATCAAGAATATTTTCTAAAAATCCAATTTAAATACGAGAAGATTCTACATGCTCCGGACTACCACCCAACAGAGTTTCATAGCACTAGGATTTTCATAGGCGTCTATAGAAATGTTGAAAACTTGGTCATTTCCAAGTCTTGGATCATACAGTCAGTCCCAGGCTGTTGTGAACCCGATTCAATTCTTAAGAGCCTCGCTTAATTTCACTATCAAGAATATTTCTAAAAAATCCAATTTAAATACGAGAAGATTCTACATGCTCTGGACTACCACTCCACAGACCTTCATAGCCCTAGGATTTTTTATAGGCGTCGATAAAAATGTTGAAAACTTTGTCATTTCCCACGTCTTGGATCAGACGGTCAGTCCCAGGCTGTTGTGAACCTGATTCAATTCTTAAGAGCCTCGCTTAATTTCATTATCAAGAATATTTTCTAAAAATCCAATTTAAATACGAGAAGATTCTACATGCTCTGGGCTACCACCCCACAGTGTTTCATAGCCCTAGGTTTTTTTATAGGCGTCTATAAAAATGTTTAAAACTTTGTCATTTCTCACGTCTTGGAGCATACAGGCTGTTGTCAACCCGGTTAAATTCTTAAGAGCCTCGCTTAATTTCACTATCAAGAATATTTTTTAAAAATCCAATTGAAATACGAGCAGAGTCTACATGCTCTGGACTACCACCCCACAGAGTTTCATAGCCCTAGGAGTTTTATAGGCGTTTAAAAAATGTTGAAAACTTGGTCATATCCAAGTCTTGGATCATACAGTCAGTCCCAGGCTGTTGTGAACCCGATTCAATTCTTAAGAGCCTCGCTTAATTTCACTATCAAGAATATTTTTTAAAAATCCAATTGAAATACGAGCAGAGTCTACATGCTCTGGACTACCACCCCACAAAGGTTCATAGCCCTAGGATTTTTTATAGGCGTCGATAAAAATGTTGAAAACTTTGTCATTTCCCACGTCTTGGATCAGACGGTCAGTCCCAGACTGTTGTGAACCCGATTCAATTCTTAAGAGCCTCGCTTAATTTCATTATCAAGAATATTTTCTAAAAATCCAATTTAAATACGAGAAGATTCTACATGCTCTGGACTACCACCCCACAGAGTTTCATAGCCCTAGGATTTTAATAGGCGTTTAAAAAATGTTGAAAACTTGGTCATATCCAAGTCTTGGATCACACAGTCAGTCCCAGGCTGTTGTGAACCCGATTCAATTCTTAAGAGCCTCGCTTAATTTCACAATCAAGAATATTTTTTAAAAATCCAATTGAAATACGAGAAGATTCTACATGCTCTGGACTATCACCCCACAGAGTTTCATAGCCCTACGATTTTTTATAGGCGTCGATAAAAATGTTGAAAACTTGGTCATTTGCAAATCTCGGATCATACAGTCAGTCCCAGGCTGTTGTGAACCCGATTCAATTCTTAAGAGCCTCGCTTAATTTCACTATCAAGAATATTTAAAAAAAATCCAATTTAAATACGAGCAGAGTCTACATGCTCTGGACTACCACCCCACAAAGTTTCATAGCCCTAAGGTTTTTTATAGGCGTCGATAAAAATGTTGAAAACTTTGTCATTTCCCACGTCTTGGATCAGACGGTCAGTCCCAGGCTGTTGTGAACCCGATTTAATTGTTAAGAGCCTCGCTTAATTTCACAATCAAGAATATTTTTTAAAAATCCAATTTAAATTCGAGCAGAGTCTACATGCTCTGGACTACCACCCCACAGAGTTTCATAGCCCTAGGATTTTTCATAGGCGTCTATAAAAATATTGAAAACTTTGTCATTTCTCACGTCTTGGATCATACAGGCTGTTGTGAACCCGATTCAATTCTTAAGAGCCTCGCTTAATTTTACTATGAGGAAGATTTTTTAAAATTCCAATCTAAATACGAGCAGATTCTACATGACCTGGACTACCACCCCACAGACCTTCATAGCCCTAGGTTTTTTTTATGGGCGTCTATAAAAATGTTTAAAACTTTGTCATTTCCCACTTCTTGTATCATACAGGCCGTTGTCAACCCGGTTAAATTCTTAAGAGCCTCGCTTTATTTCACTATGAGGAAGATTTTTTATAATCCCAATTTTACAACGAGCAGATTCTACATGCTCTGGACTACCACCCCACAAAGTTTCATAACCCTAGGATTTTTTATAGGCGTCGATAAAAATGTTGAAAACTTTGTCATTTCCCACGTCTTGGATCAGACTGTCAGTCCCAGGCTGTTGTGAACCCGATTCAATTCTTAAGAGCCTCGCTTAATTTCACTATCAAGAATATTTTTAAAAAATCCAATTTAAATACGAGAAGATTCTACATACTCTGGACTACCACCCCAGAGACCTTCATAGCCCTAGGATTTTCATAGGCGTTTAAAAAATGTTGAAAACTTGGTCATATCCAAGTCTTGGATCATACAGTCAGTCCCAGGCTGTTGTGAACCCGATTCAATTCTTAAGAGTCTCGCTTAATTTCACTATCAAGAATATTTTTTAAAAATTCAATTCAAATACGAGAAGATTTTACATGCTCTGGACTACCACCCCACAGAGTTTCATAGCCCTAGGATTTTTTATAGGCGTCGATAAAAATGTTGAAAACTTGGTCATTTGCAAGTCACGGATTATACAGTCAGTCCCAGGCTGTTGTGAACCCGATTCAATTCTTAAGAGTCTCGCTTAATTTCACTATCAAGAATATTTTTTAAAAACCCAATTTAAATACGAGCAGAGTCTACATGCTCTGGACTACCACCCCACAAAGTTTCATAGCCCTAAGGTTTTTTATAGGCGTCGATAAAAATGTTGAAAACTTTGTCATTTCCCACGTCTTGGATCAGACGGTCAGTCCCAGGCTGTTGTGAACCCGATTCAATTTTTAAGAGCCTCGCTTAATTTCATTATCAGAATATTTTCTAAAAATCCAATTTAAATACGAGAAGATTCTACATGCTCCGGACTACCACCCAACAGAGTTTCATAGCACTAGGATTTTCATAGGCGTCTATAGAAATGTTGAAAACTTGGTCATTTCCAAGTCTTGGATCATACAGTCAGTCCCAGGCTGTTGTGAACCCGATTCAATTCTTAAGAGCCTCGCTTAATTTCACTATCAAGAATATTTCTAAAAAATCCAATTTAAATACGAGAAGATTCTACATGCTCTGGACTACCACTCCACAGACCTTCATAGCCCTAGGATTTTTTATAGGCGTCGATAAAAATGTTGAAAACTTTGTCATTTCCCACGTCTTGGATCAGACGGTCAGTCCCAGGCTGTTGTGAACCTGATTCAATTCTTAAGAGCCTCGCTTAATTTCATTATCAAGAATATTTTCTAAAAATCCAATTTAAATACGAGAAGATTCTACATGCTCTGGGCTACCACCCCACAGTGTTTCATAGCCCTAGGTTTTTTTATAGGCGTCTATAAAAATGTTTAAAACTTTGTCATTTCTCACGTCTTGGAGCATACAGGCTGTTGTCAACCCGGTTAAATTCTTAAGAGCCTCGCTTAATTTCACTATCAAGAATATTTTTTAAAAATCCAATTGAAATACGAGCAGAGTCTACATGCTCTGGACTACCACCCCACAGAGTTTCATAGCCCTAGGAGTTTTATAGGCGTTTAAAAAATGTTGAAAACTTGGTCATATCCAAGTCTTGGATCATACAGTCAGTCCCAGGCTGTTGTGAACCCGATTCAATTCTTAAGAGCCTCGCTTAATTTCACTATCAAGAATATTTTTTAAAAATTCAATTTAAATACGAGAAAATTTTACATGCTCTGGACTACCACCCCACAGAGTTTCATAGCCCTAGGATTTTTATAGGCGTTTAAAAAATGTTGAAAACTTGGTCATTTCCCACGTCTTGGATCATACAGTCAGTCCCAGGTTGTTGTGAACCCTATTCAATTCTTAAGAGCCTCGCTTAATTTCACTATCAAGAATATTTTTTAAAAATTCAATTTAAATACGAGAAGATTCTACATGCTCTGGGCTACCACCCCACAGAGTTTGATAGCCCTAGGATTTTTTATAGGCGTCGATAAAAATGTTGAAAACTTGGTCATTTGCAACTCTCGGATCATACAGTCAGTCCCAGGCTGTTGTGAACCCGATTCAATTCTTAAGAGCCTCGCTTAATTTCACTATCAAGAATATTTTTAAAAAATCCAATTTAAATACGAGCAGAGTCTACATGCTCTGGACTACCACCCCACAGAGTTTCATAGCCCTAGGATTTTTTATAGGCGTCTATAAAAATGTTGAAACTTTGTCATTTCTCACGTCTTGGATCATACAGGCTTTTGTGAACCCGATTCAATTCTTAAGAGCCTCGCCTAATTTCACTATGAGGAAGATTTTTTAAAATTCCAATTTAAATACGAGCAGATTCTACATGACCTGGACTACCACCCCACAGACCTTCATAGCCCTAGGTTTTTTAATAGGCGTCTATAAAAATGTTTAAATCTTTGTCATTTCTCACGTCTTGTATCATACAGGCTGTTGTGAACCCGATTCAATTCTTAAGAGCCTCGCTTAATTTCACTATGAGAAAGATTTTTTTAAATTCCAATTTTAATACGAGCAGATTCTACATGTTCTGTACTACCAACCTACAGAGTTTCATAGCCCTAGGATTGTTTATAGGCGTCTATAAAAATGTTGAAAACTTTGTCATTTCCCACGTCTTGTATCATACATCAGACGTGAGAAATGACAAAGTTTTCAAGATTTTTATAGACGCCTATAAAAATCGTAGGGCTATGAATCTCTGTGGGTTGGTAGTCCATATCATGTAGAATCTGCTCGTATTAAAACTGGATTTTTAAAAAATATTCTTTATAGTGCAATTAAGCGAGGCTCTTAAGAATTTAACCGGGTTCACAACAGCCTGTATGCTCCAAGACGTGAGAAATCACAAAGTTTTCAAGATTTTTATAGACGCCTATGAAAATCGTAGGGCTATCAAACTTAGTGGGTTGGTAGTCCATATCATGTAAATCTGCTCGTATTTAAACTGGATTTTTAAAAAATATTCGTGATAGTGAAATTAAGCGAGGCTTTTAAGAATTTAACCGGGTTGACAACAGCCTGTATAATCCAAAACGTGGGAAATGACAAAGTTTTCAAGATTTTTATAGACGCCTATGAAAATCCTAGGGCAATGCAACTCTATGGGATGGTAGTCCAATGCATGTAGAATATGCTCGTATTTAAATTGGATTTTTTAAAAATATTCTTGATAGTGAAATTAAGCGAGGCTCTTAAGAATTTAACCGGGTTGACAACAGCCTGTATGCTCCAAGACGTGAGAAATGACAAAGTTTTCAAGATTTTTATAGACGACTATAAAAATCGTAGGGCTATGAAACTCTGTGGGTTGGTAGTCCATATCATGCAGAATCTGCTCGTATTTAAATTGGATTTTTTTTAAAATATTCTTGATAGTGAAATCAAGCGAGGCTCTTAAGAATTTAACCGGGTTGACAACAGCCTGTATGATCCAAGACGTGAGAAATGACAAAGTTTTCAAGATTTTTATAGACGCCTATGAAAATCCTAGGGCTATGAAACTCTATGGGGTGGTAGTCCAATGCATGTAGAATTTGCTCTTATTTAAATTGGATTTTTTTCAAAATATTCTTGATAGTGAAATCAAGCGAGGCTCTTAAGAATTTAACCGGGTTGACAACAGCCTGTATGCTCCAAGACGTGAGAAATGACAAAGTTTTCAAGATTTTTATAGACGCCTATAAAAATCCTAGGACTATGAAACTCTATGGGGTGGTAGTCCAATGCATGTAGAATCTGCTCGTATTTAAATTGGATTTTTTAAAAAATATTCTTGATAGTGAAATCAAGCGAGGCTCTTAAGAATTTAACTGGGTTGACAACAGCCTGTATGATCCAAGACGTGAGAAATGAGAAAGTTTTCAAGATTTTTATAGACGCCTATAAAAATCCTAGGGCTATGAAACTCTATGGGGTGGTAGTCCAGATCATGTAGAATCTGCTCGTATTTAAATTGGATTTTTTAAAAAAAATATTTTTGATAGTGAAATTAAGCGAGGCTCTTAAGAATTTAACCGGGTTGACAACAGCCTGTATGCTCCAAGACGTGGGAAATGACCAAGTTTTCAAGATTTTTATAGACGCCTATAAAAATCCTAGGGCTATGAAACTCTATGGGGTGGTAGTCTAATACATGTAGAATCTGCTCGTATTTAAATTGGATTTAAAAAAAATACTCTTGATAGTGAAATTAAGCGAGGCTCTTAAGAATTTAACCGGGTTGACAACAGCCTGTATGCTCCAAGACGTGAAATATGACAAAGTTTTCAAGATTTTTATAGATGCCTAGAAAAATCGTAGGGCTATGAAACTCTGTGGGTTGGTAGTCCAGATCATGTAGAATCTGCTCGTATTTAAATTGGATTTAAAAAAAATATATTTTTGATAGTGAAATTAAGCGAGGCTCTTAAGAATTTAACCGGGTTGACAACAGCCTGTAAGCTCCAAGACGTGGGAAATGACCAAGTTTTCAAGATTTTTATAGACGCCTATGAAAATCCTAGGGCTATGAAACTCTATGGGGTGGTAGTCTAATACATGTAGAATCTGCTCGTATTTAAATTAGATTTAAAAAAAATATTCTTGATAGTGAAATTAAGCGAGGCTCTTAAGAATTTAACCGGGTTGACAACAGCCTGTATGCTCCAAGACGTGAAATATGATAAAGTTTTCAAGATTGTTATAGACGCCTAGAAAAATCGTAGGGCTATGAATCTCTGTGGGTTGGTAGTCCAGATCATGTAGAATCTGCTCGTATTTAAATTGGATTTCAAAAAAATATTCTTGATAGTGAAATTAAGCGGGGCTCTTAAGAATTTAACCGGGTTGACAACAGCATGTATGCTCCAAGACGTGAGATATGACAAAGTTTTCAAGATTTATATAGACGCCTATAAAAATCGTAGGGCTATGAAACTTTATGGGGTGGTAGTCCCATGCATGTAGAGCCTGCTCGTATTTAAATTGGATTTTTTTTCAAATATTCTTGATAGTGAAATCAAGCGAGGCTCTTTAGAATTTAACCGGGTTGACAACAGCCTGTTTGATCCAAAACGTGGGAAATGACAAAGTTTTCAAGATTTTTCTAGACGCCTATGAAAATCCTAGGGCTATGAAACTCTATGGGGTGGTAGTCCAATGCATGTAGAATTTGCTCGTATTTAAATTGGATTTTTTTCAAAATATTCTTGATAGTGAAATCAAGCGAGGCTCTTAAGAATTTAACCGGGTTTACAACAGCCTGTATGCTCCAAGACGTGAGAAATGACAAAGTTTTCAAGAGTTTTATAGACGCCTATAAAAATCCTAGGACTATGAAACTCTATGGGGTGGTAGTCCAATGCATGTAGAATCTGCTCGTATTTAAATTGGATTTTTAAAAAAATATTCTTGATAGTGAAATCAAGCGAGGCTCTTAAGAATTTAACCGGGTTTACAACAGCCTGTATGCTCCAAGACGTGAGAAATGACAAAGTTTTCAAGAGTTTTATAGACGCCTATAAAAATCCTAGGACTATGAAACTCTATGGGGTGGTAGTCCAATGCATGTAGAATCTGCTCGTATTTAAATTGGATTTTTTAAAAAATATTCTTGATAGTGAAATCAAGCGAGGCTCTTAAGAATTTAACCGGGTTGACAACAGCCTGTATGAACCAAGACGTGGGAAATGACAAAGTTTTCAAGATTTTTATAGACGCCTATAAAAATCGTAGGGCTATGAAACTCTGTGGGTTGGTAGTCCAGATCATGTAGAATCTGCTCGTATTTAAATTGCATTTAAAAAAAAAATATTTTTGATAGTGAAATTAAGCGAGGCTCTTAAGAATTTAACCGGGTTGACAACAGCCTGTAAGCTCCA
Source organism: Flabesymbios commensalis (assembly GCA_964017125.1). NCBI lineage: Eukaryota > Metazoa > Annelida > Polychaeta > Terebellida > Flabelligeridae > Flabesymbios > Flabesymbios commensalis. Next base: position 4,925,268 of record OZ024913.1, read on the forward strand.
AGACGTGGGAAATGACCAAGTTTTCAAGATTTTTATAGACGCCTATGAAAATCCTAGGGCTATGAAACTCTATGGGGTGGTAGTCTAATACATGTAGAATCTGCTCGTATTTAAATTGGATTTAAAAAAAATATTCTTGATAGTGAAATTGAGCGAGGCTCTTAAGAATTTAACCGGGTTGACAACAGCCTGTATGCTCCAAGACGTGAGAAATGACAAAGTTTTCAAGAGTTTTATAGAAGCCTATAAAAATCCTAGGACTATGAAACTCTATGGGGTGGTAGTCCAATGCATGTAGAATCTGCTCGTATTTAAATTGGATTTTTTTTTAAATATTCTTGATAGTGAAATCAAGCGAAGCTCTTTAGAATTTAACCGGGTTGAAAACAGCCTGTATGATCCAAGACGTGGGAAATGACCAAGTTTTCCAGATTTTTATAGACGCCTATAAAAATTCTAGAGCTATGAAACTCTATGGGGTGGTAGTCCAATGCATGCAGAATCTGCTCGTATTTAAATCGGATTTTTTTTTAAATATTCTTGATAGTGAAATCAAGCGAGGCTCTTAAGAATTTAACCGGGTTGACAACAGCCTGTATGATCCAAGACGTGAAAAATGACAACGTGTTCAAGATTTTTATAGACGCCCATAAAAATCCTAGGGCTATGAAACTATATGGGGTGGTAGTCCAATGCATGTAGAATCTGCTCGTATTTAAATTGGATTTTTTTAAAAATATTCTTGATAGTGAAATCAAGCGAGGCTCTTAAGAATTTAACAGGGTTGACAACAGCCTGTATGATCCAAGACGTGGGAAATGACCAAGTTTTCCAGATTTTTATAGACGCCTATGAAAATCCTAGGGCTATGAAACTCTATGGGGTGGTAGTCCAATGCATGTAGAATCTGCTCTTATTTAAATTGGATTTTTTAAAAATATTCTTGATAGTGAAATTAAGCGAGGCTCTTAAGAATTTAACCGGGTTGACAACAGCCTGTATGCTCCAAGACGTGAGAAATCACAAAGTTTTCAAGATTTTTATAGACGCCTATGAAAATCGTAGGGCTATGAAACTTTGTGGGTTGGTAGTCCATATCATGTAAATCTGCTCGTATTTAAACTGGATTTTTAAAAAAAGATTCGTGATAGTGAAATTAAGCGAGGCTCTTAAGAATTTAACCGGGTTGACAACAGCCTGTTTGATCCAAAACGTGGGAAATGACAAAGTTTTCAAGATTTTTCTAGGCGCCTATGAAAATCCTAGGGCTATGAAACTCTATGGGGTGGTAGTCCAATGCATGTAGAATTTGCTCGTATTTAAATTGGATTTTTTTCAAAATATTCTTGATAGTGAAATCAAGCGAGGCTCTTAAGAATTTAACCGGGTTTACAACAGCCTGTATGCTCCAAGACGTGAGAAATGACAAAGTTTTCAAGAGTTTTATAGACGCCTATAAAAATCCTAGGACTATGAAACTCTATGGGGTGGTAGTCCAATGCATGTAGAATCTGCTCGTATTTAAATTGGATTTTTTAAAAAATATTCTTGATAGTGAAATCAAGCGAGGCTCTTAAGAATTTAACCGGGTTTACAACAGCCTGTATGCTCCAAGACGTGAGAAATGACAAAGTTTTCAAGAGTTTTATAGACGCCTATGAAAATCCTAGGACTATGAAACTCTATGGGGTGGTAGTCCAATGCATGTAGAATCTGCTCGTATTTAAATTGGATTTTTTAAAAAATATTCTTGATAGTGAAATCAAGCGAGGCTCTTAAGAATTTAACCGGGTTGACAACAGCCTGTATGAACCAAGACGTGGGAAATGACAAAGTTTTCAAGATTTTTATAGACGCCTATGAAAATCGTAGGGCTATGAAACTCTGTGGGTTGGTAGTCCAGATCATGTAGAATCTGCTCGTATTTAAATTGCATTTAAAAAAAAAATATTTTTGACAGTGAAATTAAGCGAGGCTCTTAAGAATTTAACCGGGTCGACAACAGCCTGTAAGCTCCAAGACGTGGGAAATGACCAAGTTTTCAAGATTTTTATAGACGCCTATGAAAATCCTAGGGCTATGAAACTCTATGGGGTGGTAGTCTAATACATGTAGAATCTGCTCGTATTTAAATTGGATTTAAAAAAAATATTCTTGATAGTGAAATTAAGCGAGGCTCTTAAGAATTTAACCGGGTTGACAACAGCCTGTATGCTCCAAGACGTGAAATGTGACAAAGTTTTCAAGATTGTTATAGACGCCTAGAAAAATCGTAGGGCTATGAATCTCTGTGGGTTGGTAGTCCAGATCATGTAGAGTCTGCTCGTATTTAAATTGGATTTTTTAAAAATATTCTTGATAGTGAAATTAAGCGAGGCTCTTAAGAATTTAACCGGGTTGACAACAGCCTGTATGCTCCAAGACGTGAGAAATGACAAAGTTTTCAAGATTTTTATAGACGACTATAAAAATCGTAGGGCTATGAAACTCTGTGGGTTGGTAGTCCATATCATGCAGAATCTGCTCGTATTTAAATTGGATTTTTTTAAAAATATTCTTGATAGTGAAATCAAGCGAGGCTCTTAAGAATTTAACCGGGTTGACAACAGCCTGTATGATCCAAGACGTGAGAAATGACAAAGTTTTCAAGATTTTTATAGACGCCTATGAAAATCCTAGGGCTATGAAACTCTATGGGGTGGTAGTCCAATGCATGTAGAATTTGCTCGTATTTAAATTGTATTTTTTTCAAAATATTCTTGATAGTGAAATCAAGCGAGGCTCTTAAGAATTTAACCGGGTTTACAACAGCCTGTATGCTCCAAGACGTGGGAAATGACCAAGTTTTCCAGATTTTTATAGACGCCTATGAAAATCCTAGGGCTATGAAACTCTATGGGGTGGTAGTCCAATGCATGTAGAATCTGCTCGTATTTAAAATGGATTTGAAAAAATATTCTTGATAGTGAAATACAGCGAGGCTCTTAAGAATTTAACCGGGTTGACAACAGCCTGTATGATCCAAGACGTGAGAAATGACAGTTTTCAAGATTTTTATAGACGCCTATTAAAATCGTAGGGCTATGAAACTCTGGGGGGTGGTAGTCCGGATCATGTAGAATCTGCTCGTATTTAAACTGGATTTAAGAAAAATATTCTTGATAGTGAAATTAAGCGAGGCTCTTAAGAATTTACCCGTGTTGACAACAGCCTCTATGATCCAAGACGTGGGAAATGACAAAGTTATCAAGATTTTTATAGACGCCTATAAAAATCGTAGGGCTATGAAACTCTGTGAGCTGGTAGTCCAGATCATGTAGAATCTGCTCGTATTTAAATTGGATTTCAAAAAAATATTCTCGATAGTGAAATTAAGCGAGGCTCTTAAGAATTTAACCAGGTTGACAACAGCCTGTATGATCCAAGACGTGGGAAATGACCAAGTTTTCCAGATTTTTATAGACGCCTATGAAAATCCCAGGGCTATGAAACTCTATGGGGTGGTAGACCAATGCATGTAGAATCTGCTCGTATTTAAATTGGATTTTTTTAAAAATATTCTTGATAGTGAAATCAAGCGAGGCTCTTAAGAATTTAACCGGGTTGACAACAGCCTGTATGATCCAAGACGTGAGAAATGACTCAGTTTTCAAGATTTTCATAGACGCCTATGAAAATCCTAGGGCTATGAAACTCTATGGGGTGGTAGTCCAATGCATGTAGAATCTGCTCGTATTAAAATTGGATTTTTTTTTTTAAATATTTTTGATAGTGAAATCAAGCGAGGCTCTTAAGAATTTAACCGGGTTGACAACAGCCTGTATGCTCCAAGACGTGGGAAATGACTCAGTTTTCAAGATTTTTATAGACGCCTACAAAAATCCTAGGACTATGAAACTCTATGGGGTGGTAGTCCAATGCATGTAGAATCTGCTCGTATTTAAATTGGATTTTTTAAAAAATATTCTTGATAGTGAAATCAAGCGAGGCTCTTAAGAATTTAACCGGGTTGACAACAGCCTGTATGAACCAAGACGTGGGAAATGACAAAGTTTTCAAGATTTTTATAGACGCCTATGAAAATCGTAGGGCTATGAAACTCTATGGGGTGGTAGTCCAATGCATGTAGAATCTGCTCTTATTTAAATTGGATTTTTAAAAAATATTCTTGATAGTGAAATTAAGCGAGGCTCTTAAGAATTTAACCGGGTTGACAACAGCCTGTATGCTCCAAGACGTGAGAAATCACAAAGTTTTCAAGATTTTTATAGACGCCTATGAAAATCGTAGGGCTATGAAACTTTGTGGGTTGGTAGTCCATATCATGTAAATCTGCTCGTATTTAAACTGGATTTTTAAAAAAAGATTCGTGATAGTGAAATTAAGCGAGGCTCTTAAGAATTTAACCGGGTTGACAACAGCCTGTTTGATCCAAAACGTGGGAAATGACAAAGTTTTCAAGATTTTTCTAGACGCCTATGAAAATCCTAGGGCTATGAAACTCTATGGGGTGGTAGTCCAATGCATGTAGAATTTGCTCGTATTTAAATTGGATTTTTTTCAAAATATTCTTGATAGTGAAATCAAGCGAGGCTCTTAAGAATTTAACCGGGTTTACAACAGCCTGTATGCTCCAAGACGTGAGAAATGACAAAGTTTTCAAGAGTTTTATAGACGCCTATAAAAATCCTAGGACTATGAAACTCTATGGGGTGGTAGTCCAATGCATGTAGAATCTGCTCGTATTTAAATTGGATTTTTAAAAAAATATTCTTGATAGTGAAATCAAGCGAGGCTCTTAAGAATTTAACCGGGTTTACAACAGCCTGTATGCTCCAAGACGTGAGAAATGACAAAGTTTTCAAGAGTTTTATAGACGCCTATAAAAATCCTAGGACTATGAAAATCTATGGGGTGGTAGTCCAATGCATGTAGAATCTGCTCGTATTTAAATTGGATTTTTTAAAAAATATTCTTGATAGTGAAATCAAGCGAGGCTCTTAAGAATTTAACCGGGTTGACAACAGCCTGTATGAACCAAGACGTGGGAAATGACAAAGTTTTCAAGATTTTTATAGACGCCTATAAAAATCGTAGGGCTATGAAACTCTGTGGGTTGGTAGTCCAGATCATGTCGAATCTGCTCGTATTTAAATTGCATTTAAAAAAAAAATATTTTTGATAGTGAAATTAAGCGAGGCTCTTAAGAATTTAACCGGGTTGACAACAGCCTGTAAGCTCCAAGACGTGGGAAATGACCAAGTTTTCAAGATTTTTATAGACGCCTATGAAAATCCTAGGGCTATGAAACTCTATGGGGTGGTAGTCTAATACATGTAGAATCTGCTCGTATTTAAATTGGATTTAAAAAAAATATTCTTGATAGTGAAATTGAGCGAGGCTCTTAAGAATTTAACCGGGTTGACAACAGCCTGTATGCTCCAAGACGTGAGAAATGACAAAGTTTTCAAGAGTTTTATAGAAGCCTATAAAAATCCTAGGACTATGAAACTCTATGGGGTGGTAGTCCAATGCATGTAGAATCTGCTCGTATTTAAATTAGATTTTTTTTTAAATATTCTTGATAGTGAAATCAAGCGAAGCTCTTTAGAATTTAACCGGGTTGAAAACAGCCTGTATGATCCAAGACGTGGGAAATGACCAAGTTTTCCAGATTTTTATAGACGCCTATAAAAATTCTAGAGCTATGAAACTCTATGGGGTGGTAGTCCAATGCATGCAGAATCTGCTCGTATTTAAATCGGATTTTTTTTTAAATATTCTTGATAGTGAAATCAAGCGAGGCTCTTAAGAATTTAACCGGGTTGACAACAGCCTGTATGATCCAAGACGTGAAAAATGACAACGTGTTCAAGATTTTTATAGACGCCCATAAAAATCCTAGGGCTATGAAACTTTATGGGGTGGTAGTCCAATGCATGTAGAATCTGCTCGTATTTAAATTGGATTTTTTTAAAAATATTCTTGATAGTGAAATCAAGCGAGGCTCTTAAGAATTTAACAGGGTTGACAACAGCCTGTATGATCCAAGACGTGGGAAATGACCAAGTTTTCCAGATTTTTATAGACGCCTATGAAAATCCTAGGGCTATGAAACTCTATGGGGTGGTAGTCCAATGCATGTAGAATCTGCTCTTATTTAAATTGGATTTTTAAAAAATATTCTTGATAGTGAAATTAAGCGAGGCTCTTAAGAATTTAACCGGGTTGACAACAGCCTGTATGCTCCAAGACGTGAGAAATCACAAAGTTTTCAAGATTTTTATAGACGCCTATGAAAATCGTAGGGCTATGAAACTTTGTGGGTTGGTAGTCCATATCATGTAAATCTGCTCGTATTTAAACTGGATTTTTAAAAAAAGATTCGTGATAGTGAAATTAAGCGAGGCTCTTAAGAATTTAACCGGGTTGACAACAGCCTGTTTGATCCAAAACGTGGGAAATGACAAAGTTTTCAAGATTTTTCTAGACGCCTATGAAAATCCTAGGGCTATGAAACTCTATGGGGTGGTAGTCCAATGCATGTAGAATTTGCTCGTATTTAAATTGGATTTTTTTCAAAATATTCTTGATAGTGAAATCAAGCGAGGCTCTTAAGAATTTAACCGGGTTTACAACAGCCTGTATGCTCCAAGACGTGAGAAATGACAAAGTTTTCAAGAGTTTTATAGACGCCTATAAAAATCCTAGGACTATGAAACTCTATGGGGTGGTAGTCCAATGCATGTAGAATCTGCTCGTATTTAAATTGGATTTTTTAAAAAATATTCTTGATAGTGAAATCAAGCGAGGCTCTTAAGAATTTAACCGGGTTTACAACAGCCTGTATGCTCCAAGACGTGAGAAATGACAAAGTTTTCAAGAGTTTTATAGACGCCTATGAAAATCCTAGGACTATGAAACTCTATGGGGTGGTAGTCCAATGCATGTAGAATCTGCTCGTATTTAAATTGGATTTTTTAAAAAATATTCTTGATAGTGAAATCAAGCGAGGCTCTTAAGAATTTAACCGGGTTGACAACAGCCTGTATGAACCAAGACGTGGGAAATGACAAAGTTTTCAAGATTTTTATAGACGCCTATGAAAATCGTAGGGCTATGAAACTCTGTGGGTTGGTAGTCCAGATCATGTAGAATCTGCTCGTATTTAAATTGCATTTAAAAAAAAAATATTTTTGACAGTGAAATTAAGCGAGGCTCTTAAGAATTTAACCGGGTCGACAAAAGCCTGTAAGCTCCAAGACGTGGGAAATGACCAAGTTTTCAAGATTTTTATAGACGCCTATGAAAATCCTAGGGCTATGAAACTCTATGGGGTGGTAGTCTAATACATGTAGAATCTGCTCGTATTTAAATTGGATTTAAAAAAAATATTCTTGATAGTGAAATTAAGCGAGGCTCTTAAGAATTTAACCGGGTTGACAACAGCCTGTATGCTCCAAGACGTGAAATGTGACAAAGTTTTCAAGATTGTTATAGACGCCTAGAAAAATCGTAGGGCTATGAAACTCTGTGGGTTGGTAGTCCATATCATGCAGAATCTGCTCGTATTTAAATTGGATTTTTTTAAAAATATTCTTGATAGTGAAATCAAGCGAGGCTCTTAAGAATTTAACCGGGTTGACAACAGCCTGTATGATCCAAGACGTGAGAAATGACAAAGTTTTCAAGATTTTTATAGACGCCTATGAAAATCCTAGGGCTATGAAACTCTATGGGGTGGTAGTCCAATGCATGTAGAATTTGCTCGTATTTAAATTGTATTTTTTTCAAAATATTCTTGATAGTGAAATCAAGCGAGGCTCTTAAGAATTTAACCGGGTTTACAACAGCCTGTATGCTCCAAGACGTGGGAAATGACCAAGTTTTCCAGATTTTTATAGACGCCTATGAAAATCCTAGGGCTATGAAACTCTATGGGGTGGTAGTCCAATGCATGTAGAATCTGCTCGTATTTAAAATGGATTTGAAAAAATATTCTTGATAGTGAAATACAGCGAGGCTCTTAAGAATTTAACCGGGTTGACAACAGCCTGTATGATCCAAGACGTGAGAAATGACAGTTTTCAAGATTTTTATAGACGCCTATTAAAATCGTAGGGCAATGAAACTCTGGGGGGTGGTAGTCCAGATCATGTAGAATCTGCTCGTATTTAAACTGGATTTAAGAAAAATATTCTTGATAGTGAAATTAAGCGAGGCTCTTAAGAATTTACCCGGGTTGACAACAGCCTCTATGATCCAAGACGTGGGAAATGACAAAGTTATCAAGATTTTTATAGACGCCTATAAAAATCGTAGGGCTATGAAACTCTGTGAGCTGGTAGTCCAGATCATGTAGAATCTGCTCGTATTTAAATTGGATTTCAAAAAAATATTCTCGATAGTGAAATTAAGCGAGGCTCTTAAGAATTTAACCAGGTTGACAACAGCCTGTATGATCCAAGACGTGGGAAATGACCAAGTTTTCCAGATTTTTATAGACGCCTATGAAAATCCCAGGGCTATGAAACTCTATGGGGTGGTAGACCAATGCATGTAGAATCTGCTCGTATTTAAATTGGATTTTTTTAAAAATATTCTTGATAGTGAAATCAAGCGAGGCTCTTAAGAATTTAACCGGGTTGACAACAGCCTGTATGATCCAAGACGTGAGAAATGACTCAGTTTTCAAGATTTTCATAGACGCCTATGAAAATCCTAGGGCTATGAAACTCTATGGGGTGGTAGTCCAATGCATGTAGAATCTGCTCGTATTAAAATTGGATTTTTTTTTTTAAATATTTTTGATAGTGAAATCAAGCGAGGCTCTTAAGAATTTAACCGGGTTGACAACAGCCTGTATGCTCCAAGACGTGGGAAATGACTCAGTTTTCAAGATTTTTATAGACGCCTACAAAAATCCTAGGACTATGAAACTCTATGGGGTGGTAGTCCAATGCATGTAGAATCTGCTCGTATTTAAATTGGATTTTTTAAAAAATATTCTTGATAGTGAAATCAAGCGAGGCTCTTAAGAATTTAACCGGGTTGACAACAGCCTGTATGAACCAAGACGTGGGAAATGACAAAGTTTTCAAGATTTTTATAGACGCCTATGAAAATCGTAGGGCTATGAAACTCTGTGGGTTGGTAGTCCAGATCATGTAGAATCTGCTCGTATTTAAATTGCATTTAAAAAAAAAATATTTTTGACAGTGAAATTAAGCGAGGCTCTTAAGAATTTAACCGGGTCGACAACAGCCTGTAAGCTCCAAGACGTGGGAAATGACCAAGTTTTCAAGATTTTTATAGACGCCTATGAAAATCCTAGGGCTATGAAACTCTATGGGGTGGTAGTCTAATACATGTAGAATCTGCTCGTATTTAAATTGGATTTAAAAAAAATATTCTTGATAGTGAAATTAGGCGAGGCTCTTAAGAATTTAACAGGGTTGACAACAGCCTGTATGCTCCAAGACGTGAAATGTGACAAAGTTTTCAAGATTGTTATAGACGCCTAGAAAAATCGTAGGGCTATGAATCTCTGTGGGTTGGTAGTCCAGATCATGTAGAGTCTGCTCGTATTTAAATTGGATTTTTTAAAAATATTCTTGATAGTGAAATTAAGCGAGGCTCTTAAGAATTTAACCGGGTTGACAACAGCCTGTATGCTCCAAGACGTGAGAAATGACAAAGTTTTCAAGATTTTTATAGACGACTATGAAAATCGTAGGGCTATGAAACTCTGTGGGTTGGTAGTCCATATCATGCAGAATCTGCTCGTATTTAAATTGGATTTTTTTTAAAATATTCTTGATAGTGAAATCAAGCGAGGCTCTTAAGAATTTAACCGGGTTGACAACAGCCTGTATGATCCAAGACGTGAGAAATGACAAAGTTTTCAAGATTTTTATAGACGCCTATGAAAATCCTAGGGCTATGAAACTCTATGGGGTGGTAGTCCAATGCATGTAGAATTTGCTCGTATTTAAATTGTATTTTTTTCAAAATATTCTTGATAGTGAAATCAAGCGAGGCTCTTAAGAATTTAACCGGGTTTACAACAGCCTGTATGCTCCAAGACGTGGGAAATGACCAAGTTTTCCAGATTTTTATAGACGCCTATGAAAATCCTAGGGCTATGAAACTCTATGGGGTGGTAGTCCAATGCATGTAGAATCTGCTCGTATTTAAAATGGATTTGAAAAAATATCTTTGATAGTGAAATACAGCGAGGCTCTTAAGAATTTAACCGGGTTGACAACAGCCTGTATGATCCAAGACGTGAGAAATGACAGTTTTCAAGATTTTTATAGACGCCTATTAAAATCGTAGGGCTATGAAACTCTGGGGGGTGGTAGTCCGGATCATGTAGAATCTGCTCGTATTTAAACTGGATTTAAGAAAAATATTCTTGATAGTGAAATTAAGCGAGGCTCTTAAGAATTTACCCGGGTTGACAACAGCCTCTATGATCCAAGACGTGGGAAATGACAAAGTTATCAAGATTTTTATAGACGCCTATAAAAATCGTAGGGCTATGAAACTCTGTGAGCTGGTAGTCCAGATCATGTAGAATCTGCTCGTATTTAAATTGGATTTCAAAAAAATATTCTCGATAGTGAAATTAAGCGAGGCTCTTAAGAATTTAACCAGGTTGACAACAGCCTGTATGATCCAAGACGTGGGAAATGACCAAGTTTTCCAGATTTTTATAGACGCCTATGAAAATCCCAGGGCTATGAAACTCTATGGGGTGGTAGACCAATGCATGTAGAATCTGCTCGTATTTAAATTGGATTTTTTTAAAAATATTCTTGATAGTGAAATCAAGCGAGGCTCTTAAGAATTTAACCGGGTTGACAACAGCCTGTATGATCCAAGACGTGAGAAATGACTCAGTTTTCAAGATTTTCATAGACGCCTATGAAACTCCTAGGGCTATGAAACTCTATGGGGTGGTAGTCCAATGCATGTAGAATCTGCTCGTATTAAAATTGGATTTTTTTTTTTAAATATTTTTGATAGTGAAATCAAGCGAGGCTCTTAAGAATTTAACCGGGTTGACAACAGCCTGTATGCTCCAAGACGTGGGAAATGACTCAGTTTTCAAGATTTTTATAGACGCCTACAAAAATCCTAGGGCTATGAAACTCTATGGGGTGGTAGTCCAATGCATGTAAAATCTGCTCGTATTTAAATTGGATTTTTAAAAAATATTCTTGATAGTGAAATTAAGCGAGGCTCTTAAGAATTTAACCGGGTTGACAACAGCCTGTATGCTCCAAGACGTGAGATATGACAAAGTTTTCAAGATTTTTATAGACGCCTATGAAAATCGTAGGGCTATGAAACTCTGTGGGTTGGTAGTCCAGATCATGAAGAATCTGCTCGTATTTGAATTGGATTTAAAAAAAATATTCTTGATAGTGAAATTAAGCGAGACTCTTAATAATTTAACCGGGTTGACAAAAGCCTGTATGATCCAAGATGTGGGAAATGACCAAGTTTTCCAGATTTTTATAGACTCCTATTAAAATCCTAGGGCTATGAAACTCTAGGAGGTGGTGGTCCAATGCATGTAGAATCTGCTCGTATTTAAATTGGATTTGAAAAAATATTCTTGATAGTGAAATCAAGCGAGGCTCTTAAGAATTTAACCGGGTTGACAACAGCCTGTATGATCCAAGACGTGAGAAATGACAAAGTTTTCAAGATTTTTAAAGACGCCTATGAAAATCGTAGGGCTATGAAACTCTGTGGGGTGGTAGTCCAGATCATGTAGAATCTGCTCGTATTTAAATTTGATTGTTAGAAAATATTCTTGATAATGAAATTAAGCGAGGCTCTTAAGAATTTAACCGGGTTGACAACAGCCTGTATGATCCAAAACGTGGGAAATGACCACGTTTTCAAGATTTTTATAGACGCCTATAAAAACCCTAGGGCTATGAAACTCTATGGGGTGGTAGTCCCATGCATGTAGAATCTGCTGGTATTTAAATTGGATTTTTTTAAAATATTCTTGATAGTGAAATTAAGCGAGGCTCTTAAGAATTTAACCGGGTTGACAACAGCCTGTATGATCCAAGACGTGAGAAATGACAAAGTTATCAAGATTTTTATAGACGTCTATAAAAATCGTAGGGCTATGAATCTCTGTGAGTTGGTAGTCCAGATCATGTAGAATCTGCTCGTATTTAAATTGGATTTTAAAAAAATATTCTTGATAGTGAAATTAAGCGAGGCTTTTAAGAATTTAACCGGGTTGACAACAGCCTGTATGATCCAAGACGTGAGAAATGACAAAGTTATCAAGATTTGTATAGACGGCTATAAAAATCGTAGGGCTATGAAACTCTGTGGGTTGGTAGTCCAGATCATGTAGAATCTGCTCGTATTTAAATTGGATTTAAAAAAAATATTCTTGATAGTGAAATTAGGCGAGGCTCTTAAGAATTTAACCGGGTTGACAACAGTCTGGGACTGACTGTGTGGTCCAAGACGTGGGAAATGACCAAGTTATCAAGATTTTTTATAGACGTCTATAAAATCGTAGGGCTATGAAACTCTGTGAGTTGGTAGTCCAGATCATGTAGAATCTGCTCATATTTAAATTGGATTTTTAAAAATATTCTTGATAGTGAAATTAAGAGAGGCTCTTAAGAATTTAACCGGGTTGACAACAGCCTGTATGATCCAAGACGTGAGAAATGACAAAGTTATCAAGATTTGTATAGACGCCTATAAAAATCGTAGGGTTATGAAACTTTGTGGGGTGGTAGTCCAGAGCATGTAGACTCTGCTCATATTTAAATTGGATTTAAAAAAAATATTCTTCATAGTGAAAAAAAGCGAGGCATATTCCCTTAAAAATATAGCCTACACCCCCAAAATTATTTTATTCAATAAAAGTGACCGATATAAAAAATAATTCACGCTATTACATAATCTACAAAGTCATGAGAGTGGTTGCTATGTTATAAATGAGAACGATGCTTATTCACGATAATATGAGTTAGTATAAAAATAGCATGGCCAGAGGCAGTCACTTTTATTTCTCAAACAGTTTGAGTTATGTGACAAAAACCATTCAAAAAGCATTTTATTATGAATTTATGTATACTCATAGATGATTTGGAATGTTAATACAATGATTTAGGTCAAAACTGAACGCCAAGCAGTCCCGAGCGGTGAGACGCTAACCCCACAGGCCTACAGAGAACTCTGTTTTTTTCGACTGAAGGCGGAAGTCACCTGAAGGCATCTTCCTCTGCAAGGCTGGCTATTCCCGAGGTCGTAGACCGACCTTGCTGAAACAGGGTTGAATCCGCCTATTGGAGTGGGGACTTTCAAAAAATATTTTTTCTGCTTGACCCAAGTTTGACCTCTGGCATGAGTGTTGTTTTAATGTGGGGCCACTGTCTACGACACCGGCCCTACATTAAACAACACATGTCTGCTGGCCGAGTAGCTCACCGGAAACGTCTCAGACACAGACCACCACATCTCACCGCAACGTGCATAAGGGTTGAATTAATGGTGAGCCAACGTCGCAGACAGCGGGCCAACATTAAAAAGACATTTTTTGAAAAACTAATGAATATTCAATATCTAAATCTCCCTCCCTACCCCAATAGGTGGATGGTATGGCTAATTCAGCAAGGCTTGGCCTGACGGCCTCGCTGTGTCAAGACTTGCTGCCAGGAGGATGCCTGAAGGTAGATCCAACACAAGCACATAACATACGCATGACGCAGAAAACCACGAAAACTCACCTCCCACCAGAGAGGAAAAAAAGGCAAAGAAAAGGGACATCAAAATTTTTTTTACAAATCAACTGCCGAAGCCGAAAAGGTTCAGTCAAGCGTGTTGAATTAGCATCCCTGATTGAACAAGAGCTGACATTAGGCTATGTATAGGCCTATGTGGTGTCATATGTAGCCTACACGTACGTGGGGCTTTTGGATTTATTACCTATCGTGAGTTAATCACTTAAATAACATCTTAGCATTATTTCTGCTTGAGTTATCGTATTTGAGGTTTACCATCCTATTTGGGATTACCAATCTACGTTTTATTGCCTTGAGAATTTCTGATGGCTGACACGACCATCATCATGTCTCCACTCTGTATTCCGATGACATGTAGAATTCCGTTGATCTGATTGGTTCCGGCATCACTCTCAATCTGGCTCTGAGAACCATATTGGCGGGAATCAGTCAGTCTTGCAAAAATCACAGCATTAGCTGGACGTCTCAGCGTCTCGCATCTAACAACGCACAAATGGGCTAGCATCATGTGTCGGCTAGGGCTTAAGCCCACCTCGCCTAGTGTTTCAGAGATTAACAATGTGACCATAGTAGCACATCTCCTTCTGATTTGTCTTTGGCATTGGTAGTGAAGTGGCGGTGAAGTGGACATGCAGAGGCTCCTCACGCCTGCAAGGGAGTCCAAGGTGTCATTTTGGTGAACCCCGGCATTTCAGGCGTCTTTTTAAAGACGGGACCGGGCAATCCCCTGGGAGTTGCTTCATTGAACTTGATTTTGAACTTATGATTGTAAAATTTCTGGGGATTTCTAACTGAGTTTAACTGAGCTAGACTATCATCGCACTTCACCTTGTATCGACTGCTTGGATTATGTGGCCCTACTATGTATATTGCTGACAAGTTTAATAAACTTCTGTGCCTATAAAAATCTCTCCATATCTCCATAAACAACCTGTCAAACACCAATCAATCAGCCTATAAACTTCTTCATTCTACAGAAATAGCCTTGCTAAAAATTTACAATGACATCTGTATGACCATGGACAGTGGTAAGACCACAGCATTGGTCTCCAGCCTTTGACACCTTGGACCATAGCAGCATCATTGACCTCGTGTCTGGCTGGTATGGTATTTTGGAAACAGCTCTAAATTGGGTCTGTTCCTACCTATCTGATAGAGTGCAAAGGGTCAACTTCTGGATAATCTTGGGGAACCGTTCAAGACAGATTACGTTGTCCCCCAGGGATCTGTTCTGGGACCACTCTTATTCACCCTCTATACAACGCCCCTAAATAGTGTGATTAGTAGGCATAACATCTGCCACCATCTGTACGCTGATGACACACAGATTTATCTTTTTCTCTCCTAGACAGACCCTGAAATGTCACTGTCGTTGGTCCAGCAGTGCTTGCAAGACATCTCTAACTGGATGATAGCCAGCAAACTGAAATTGAATCCTGACAAGACAGTATTTATACTAGTCGGCAGTTAATCACAAGGAAAAAAATTTAAGAAATATTTCCCCACAAAATTAATAGATCAGGATGTAACACCAAACGATTCGACACGACATCTAGGGGTAGAATTTGACAAGGATTTCAATTTTAAGAAACATATATCAAATGTCTGTCGATCATGCTGCTATGTGTAGGCCTATCATAGACACAATTTACGTCGCTTATGCAGATGTTTAACAGCAGCAGTGACTAAGACAATAGCAACATCAGTTGTGTCGAGCAAGCTAGACTACTGTAATTATATCCTCTATAACATTCCAAATCGGGAAATAAACAAGCTGCAGAGTGTTCAGAACTGCTTTGCCAGGGTTTGACCCGTTCTCCACTATTCTGCAGTGTCACATCTTTGTTAGAATCCCTACACTGGCTCCCTGTTGAGTTCAGAATAAAATAAAAAATATGCACCCTCACATAAAAAGTATTACACAAATGTTAGCGAGTTTATCTCCATAATCTGCCTTAACCTTCAAACAGAACCTGTAATCTCTGCTCCTCGGATGATGATCAACTAGTTGTTCCCAGAGTGAGTTCTAGGATGGGTAAAAGGGCTTTTTTGGCTGTGCCGCTGCCCCCCCCCCCCCCCCCAAGGTCGTACAAGTTAACTCTGTACCCGATGTTGTTCACGAATCTCCACAAGCTGGCAGTGAGCTGTTCACACTACTGCCGCATCAACGTGAACCGATTTTGTTCATGAACTTTCACAAGCCATTCGCACTACCGACGTTTCTACGCTAGCCGATCTCGATCACGAACTTCCACAAATCGTTCACACTGCGGACGTATCTACGCGATCTGATGCCGTTCCCAAACCCCAACACTCCAGACTCACCCATGTGCCCCGTCTCACGTACGTCGTCTACATACTCACCCGCTGCTTTGTTAGTTCTGGATACCCTTCAGACACCCTCTGTAGAATTTCCCGCCGATTACTCTTTGAATATAGTTGCCATACCCACCCGCTACTCATGAGCATTCCATTTGAACCATGAGAGCCCGCTTCAGACGCATTCACACCAAGGCAACACGCTCCACTCGCTCATGTGTCACAATACCAAATCCGAAATATTTCAATCCCGACGAGTTGGAATCCCGATGAGTTGATCAATATGATTAACAGAACTAAAGAAATCACTGATTTTACATATTGCTATGGGATTGTGATCATTATCGACTTTTAGTCTCGCTCGCACCTGAAACAGTGTTGAAACTGTCCACTCAAATATCCCGCACATGTACGCATACGTCTTGGTGTACTAACTAGTCACTGATCACATCGCCATCTCATTTCATTGCCATGCTATATCTGGAGATACTTTCCCATATTTCTTATTTTGGACATGCATGTCCGAAATAAGAAATCAGGAAGTTTGTCTTTATACCTCGCTTAACTGGTGAATACGCAACAAAATTTATTCTTTTTAAATTACGCAATTTTAGTCTATTGACATCATATGGCCATATTAAGAAGCCAAAATAAAAACACAGATTTTTGATGATTTTAGCCAGATTGTGTCGCTTTAGGTAATAATTTAGTAATTCAGTGTATATGTGTAATTTATATTATTCTATTATCATATACATTCTTACATACATTTTGTTATCCAATTCTTACGTAAGCAAACAACACGTTCAACAGATCTGCTTATGAAGCAACTCATCTATTCATCATCTACATCATTATGTTTATGAGTTAGTGACCAATCCGAGTTTTTCTCGAATTTTTGGATTTTTTTTAACTTGACAAGACCCCCAAGGTAATAGTACTTATTTGTCTTAATTCTCTGTTACTGTCGGTATGGTCGTTGCTTTGCTACTTCATCATTTCATCATTACCCTAATTAACGGCCTATTCCCAGGCAAATGATGTTTTTGTGTTAGCTCTGGTATATCTT
Organism: Flabesymbios commensalis; assembly: GCA_964017125.1. NCBI lineage: Eukaryota > Metazoa > Annelida > Polychaeta > Terebellida > Flabelligeridae > Flabesymbios > Flabesymbios commensalis. The sequence continues at coordinate 4,942,452 of OZ024913.1, forward strand.
TTTAAGTGTTTGAATGAGTGAAGGCAACATTATGATAGATTACAACTTTTAGAAACATCCGTTGGCAACGTAATCAGGTTTAAAAAAAACGGATTATGACAAAATGTCGGTCATTGCATGTATGTCTTTTAAGTCCCCCCGTTTTATCATGACATCGAGTCATTTTTTTATAATTTACTAGCCATAATCTATGACAAAAAGTTCTTAACTCGTATTAGGAGAAGTATGTGCCCTTGGGATGAGACATTTTTAATGTTATCAATTTTGAAAATTTAATTTTTATGAAGCTATATAGCCCACTGATCTTAACTTTAAATACGAAAAAGTCAAAAAACAATTTTAAAACACCGAAAAAAGAGTAAAATAGTTGTATTTCCAGGTTGTATATTGCCATGTAAACAAAACAAGCCAGTGATATTCAGCACTTTACATCACATATTCCCACGTATCAGACGGTAAGATCAAACCAGTCGCCGCTAATTGGTGTCTCATAGTCAGGACACGGGAGGACACACCTGCAGCACTGATTGTCTACCCAACGCTGGGCCGATGCCATCAGTATGTGGCCCAATGCTGTGAGAACATTCAATCGTCCTTCAGGTATACAAATAGTTTGTTCGGGCTACTTCTGGATTCATAGAAATTTTGATTAAAAATATTTGTAAAAATATGAAAATTCTGAAAAAAATAAAAAACATGATCCGTGCGATACCCTACTTCAGTACAGAGTTAAAAGCGAAAATTGATGTTATCCCAAAGAGCTGCTTTAATTACAACGTCATCTGGAAATCACCGCTTACCGTCGCTTTCCTAACGGGCCTCACATTTCAAAACAAGAAGGGTCCACACATCTGAACACGGCCAATTTACATGTTTTAAATCTTTGCGGGACATTGTGATTATCGCCAAAATACAGAGGCAATATTCACAGGATGTTCGTGGCTGGTGTAGTCACAAAAAGGAAGGGATTTTCCTCATAGTCTGGTGCTGTATGTCAGAAATGGGGCCTATGCCTAAAATTAAAAGTTGTCGCCCAAATTGATACTATTGTTCTTTTTTTACTTTTTTAGGGGTCTAATAAGCCAGAAATATTGGGGTTCAATTTTTCCTGCCCCTCAACCTCGTTTTATGACACATTCAAAATGACCGCCATCGAAATCACATATTTGGCCATAACTTGGGCTCTAGCATAGCTAGAGTCACGATATTGATGTTTATAACTATGTTTTTGAGTATGAGCAATCCAATGGCCCCCATAAAAAATGGGGATTTCTCTTAGATATTTTGAAATGAGCGATAAAACACATTTTTTCTACGTTTTCGATCATTTTTTCTCGCATATTAAGAAAAATCAAATTAAAAAACGTTGTTTAGTGTGTATTATGATAAACAGTACATTGTTGATGGTTTCTGAACGATGGGTGTCCCGTTAGTGGACCCCAAAATAGTCCACAAAAGTGACGTAAAGCGATCGTAGAAATTGAATAATTTCAATAACGATGTTTGATGCATGTTTTATTCCTTCATTTAAAATTTATACAGCAGTCACAGACGATAGCTATTGACGGTAACGTGTCTTTTACAAAACACATTTGATAATTTTGAGACGTGGGTGGGATGGGTCGAAGATATTTGAAATAATACATTGTGCGCAAATTGTGCGTTTCAGCAATGTTTCATATTTGCTAAGCACATTATCAAAATTAACCTTGGTGGGTAATTGTTGTCCATCCCATCCTTAAAATTATTGGATTTTTAGGTCTTGTTTTTTTAAAATCTATAAATGATGCACGATAACAAATGAAAGGGAGACTTTAAATTCATTACAGTCTATGAGATATATCAGCGTATAGATTCCAGCCATAATTGAAGGGGACAGGGTCATTACCATAACTGGCATTTGAGAGGATCACAACAAGCCTTCAATGGCTCGGTTCATTTTCTTATGCAAAAGAAACAAGCAACTCACAACGACGAAGATGTTTCGCTAGGTATCAGCAAATCAGTTCCAATCTAAGTTACCTGAGTGTGAAAGAAAATACAAGAAGAAGGAAACGTGGTAATTGTTTTCAACTGGACAACATAATCAACATGAAAGTTTGAATTTTTAGGAAAGGACACGAAATTTTAAAAAACTTTGAAAACGAGTATTTTAAAGCTTTTTAAAACAATAATGTTTTGACATAATCTGTTTACATGAGAGGCCCAGTGGTAAACCACATATCATTAAATTAAGAAATATTACAAATGATGTTTCATATTGAGAGAACAGAAAACATAATACATTTTGAACCAACCCAAATGTTAACAGATACACTTGAATGTGTTTGCATATTGTATGCTCAGTAGTATAGATATGTTATCCGGTTAAAAAGTGATAATACAATTAGATCACCTGCGAGTAGACAGTCTAGAAAGGCAGAAGTCAAGATTGCTGAAAAACTGATGATCACTTTTACTAACTATGTATGTACATTGCCATCCCAACCAAGTTCTTTAAAACTGGTTACCATGGAGTTGAGTTTTCTGCAGATTAATGCAAGTGACACAGATCAAACCATAAGAGTAACTCATGAAGTCAGAAGTTTGTAATGTGTCCCAATAATAGATCCACGAATGCTTTATTGGCCACGGATCATGTGTGAGTGATTACACAAGGGATGCTTCATCATTACAAAATGTGATACAAAAACCAGCTCGGACCATCATTTGGTGGAGTCAGCACTGGGTACTATGTTTAATGATGTATCTCTCTGAGTTAGCTTCCACTCCGAACGCATCCACGACCCAGTATTACATTCAGATTTCACTATTTGACCAGAATAAAATCTGGCTCAGCTCACACCATTCATCGGAGCATACTCTAGAACGTCTTATCGTGAACCGGAGGTCATGTGTTTAATAAACCTGGTAATTGTTTAATAGAATATGTTGAGCTTGAACTCGTTTCTCCAGGACAGATGAATTCATTTTCTTTCTGCACAGGAGCGGCATTCCACAACAGGTGTGAATTGAACCAAATAATATGTTCTGGTCAAATTAATATTGACAAATGACGAATATAATACTGATGAATTAACTGGGTAATGGGTTATTTGAAGCATAAGTAGATCAGATATGTAATGCAACAGAAGAGTCATTGCTCAAAGTAATATTTTTTTGCAATGCCACAATGTTATACATAACATAATATGATTGGGTATGTTCATTCGCCGTCGGTGAAAGCTTCGAATAGATCAATGCCTATAAATTCCACTATTTACTTTGTTGCAAATCAGTTTTCATATTGTCCAGTATGTTTTCCAAAAATTGTGGCATATTTCTTCTTGATATATTTTTTTGAAAGCTTTGTACATAGGCTTATCGCAGATGATCAAATATCTTTACCACTTTTTGCTGGATAACATATCTATCTATTGAGCACACATATAAAAAGGCATTCAAGTGTACCTCTTGAAATCTGTTTGGTTGCTGTGATGTTGAAGCATCTTGTGTAATATATCTTAATCGGTCTGTGGAACTAACGTTAGCTTCACACGTAAGCATATTATATCCACATATTATTATTTTAAATAGCTTATAATCTAACGTGCTTCTCTCTTCAACATACTGTTTTTTTACATTACGAATTAGGAGCATAATTTATGGCAGCGCGTAGCCTGACGCAAAATTAACGTTAACACACTAGTTTTAAACTGAAATCGATGAGGCCGCTATTAGTGTGATCACCAAGTCACACTGAGAGGGCATAGACAAGGATATTTCTCTGAAAGACCCGTGTGAGATCAGAGTGGTTCAAACACGGGATGCGTGCATGAATGACGTGGCAGTCTGATACTCTTATCGATGCGGCACCTCCCCCTCCCTAAATTTGTACATTAAAAGCCTTGGAAGCATGGAAGCTTAAATGTGTATGTCAAGCTTAATTATACTCTGGCCTACCACCTACCTGAGCTGCCCTGCTGCTACACCTTATGAGGGCCAACTACATGTCAATGACAAGACCTGATGGCCAAACCTCCCACCATTAGAACAAAATGTGTGGGAAGTGAAAGAGAGCATGTTCATTGCTGTCAGGTCTGCACCAAGGGTTGATATTTAGATCACCAAATACGGATGTAAAGCAGACTGCCCTGGAGCCAGATATAGTTAAAATGCTCAGCATTTCAGACTCATGTACAAATGCAACAGTGGGGGATATGACAATCAAACCAGGCATGTCGGCTCTATTGTGACATGTGGCATTTTGAAATTTTAAAATTGTATTATGACTGGAATTTACACGGGGATATCTCTGAGCTGTGATGAATTAAAAACCCCCACTTTATTTTTCCTTGTCATTTGTTTGACAGCCCATAAAACATTGGTGAAACGCACAATCTGCTCACAATTTTGTATTATTTAAATTTTGAATTGGACCTCCACTCGTCCTATCTACTTCTCAAAAAGTATGTACTTTTTTGCAAAATACACACTTGTTCTATTAAATTTCCTCTGTGACTGTTGTGAAATGTTCATTTGCAAATCAAGGAAATGTACCAAACATCTTTATTGAAGTTGTTCGGTTTCTACGCTATCACTTTTACGCCTACTTGGTGGAATATTTAGGGTCCATCAACGAACCATCCACCATTCAGAAAACATCAGCAATGTACTGTTTATAATAATACAGACTATATAACGCTACCAAAATAATTGTTCAAAAATTTGAGTTTTTCATATTCGCGACCAAAAAATGACTGAAAACGCATGAAAAATGTGTTTTATCTTTAATATCGAAATATTTGCAAGACATACACATTTTATATGGGCACTATTGAATTTCTCATACCCAAAAATATGGGTATAGATATCAAAATAGGCTTATAGCATCGTAAGTCTTTCTCCATCCTCCATTGGAAAGAGATAACAAAACCTGCCTGTGATTTTTAGCCCTGTGACTGTGACTTTTAACCCCATGGTGTGCAACTTAGATTATGTTTAAAATTTCAAAATACCATTGGGTTTGCATATAAATCATTATGCATGCCAATAAATACAGTATATATGTAAAGGTTAAGCTCTAACACGACCTTGAGATACTAACCTATAATGTTGACAAAGTCTTTTTACTAACTGTGAAATCACGTTTCAGCAGATGGCAAAATAGGACTTTGTTCATCTCTGTCTTTATGTTCCTATGGAACACCTGGAATGCTATGTATAGATAAGGAAATGATTAGTAAGCTTGTCAGTGACGTCATATTTACCATTAGAGAAAAAGTAACAGGCAAGTGACCCTTAGCCCCTGTGACTTTTAGCCCCAACCTCCCCTACTATTTTCTCAAAACACGCATGCATAAGTATATTTTGCAAGAACGTTGATAAGTGTATGATCATGATAGATATATACTGATGGTTCAGTTTTGGATAGGCCATGTTCAGTGATAATTTATTTAAAGAAAACTACCTTTCCAGTTTCATATTAACTCATTACAGAAACTTACACGCAAACTCCCAATACATTTACTTTTACAAAATAAATAAATGGTATGTTTACCATATAATTTATATACAAAATAAACAATTTGGGTCCGAGGATACGCCACAACAGCCCCATTTCATTCAAATCCAGAAACTTATCTAACCGATTAATAACAAAAATTTCCAATGTCTTTGAGAATTGTAGTAGGCCTGTTAATGAAATAATTTGCAAATGAATCTTTCTTTCCTGATTTAAAAATAGGAATTATATGACATTATAATTGGTTTGATTAAAAAAAAGTACCGGGTAGCTAACTACACTCTTATATTTTAACAAAGCAAAGTTAAAGTAGGTGAGTCGCAATGATTCTCTGAGTGAATATATTTAGGGCGCCCAATACAACGATCGCCGTCCACAATAGTGGGATCTGCCGTAACATAAAAATTTTGCTTCAGTGAAGCATAACGACCGACCTATAGGCCTACTTTTTCACCAGAGTTATCAATGGTTGTCTTATTTTGACTTGCATTTACGATTTGTAGCACTTCATATGTATAGAAAAATGATATTTTTAGGGGAATATTGAAAATATTGAGAATATATTTTGAGGGTAACCCTTTCAGCATATACAGTGCAACCTGTACATACCGGACCCTGTCCAAACCGGAATCCTGTCTATACCATAATAATTGATTACATTTAAAACAATACTAACTACCCTCTCCAAACCAAGCCTGTCTACTCCGAATAGCTGACTCATTATTTTCCCAAAAAAGCATAAATTGCATTGTATTTCACCTGTCCAAACCGGAATCATTTTTTTACATTTTTTTTTAAATCGCATGCGGTGCACTAAGGGTTGAACAGGGGGCTACAAGGTGACGTAACATCCTACTTGTTATCTGGTTATGCAATGGGGAAGGCGCGAAGTTAGTGTTGGAAACACCTTTTTTAGCGTTAGAGGAGCTGTTAGCGCCTTTACCTTGAGATTGATATTTTAACAACATAAAGGATTAATGAAATAATTGGTTAATAAAATATTCTAGCAAAATGTTTGACTAATAAAATATTAAAAGGTCGTAACGTTATAAATTCATAACCATATCAGTGCATTAAACACAAATAATTCTGTTTGTGATACTTAATGACCCAATAAATAAATAACTAACGGTAGGTAAAATATAAAACTATTTGATTTATTCCTTCATCGCTCGATTATTTCTATATTATTTTTTACACTTAGTCAAGGTATAAATTGTATTAAATGACATAATTATACAGTTTCGGGGCATTGAATCCAGCGTCATACATTCTAGAAAATATATAAAAGTTACCAAACAAGGCCTGCCCTGATAATATTATTTGTTTATTAGACATTTATTTGTTTAATGATACTATTTCAAATCATTTTGTAAGGTCTGAAAGCGACTTTAAGCTAATCAAACACACGAAGAATATGATATTCAGGGGCGGATCCAGGAATTGAAAAAGGAGGGGGCGGAGGTGGCTCGGGGGCGAGTTTTTGTGCATATTTAGGCCAATTTAAAGGACTTTTTAAAGAATTTGACGCAAAAACGGGTGGGCGTGCGCCCCCTGCACCACCCCCCTCTGGATCCGCGCCTGATATTATCCATAGTAATCGTTTATCTTGATAATATGATAAAACACTACGTAAAAAAATATAATATGGAATAATATATTGAAATGTCTTAAAAATATAATATAGAATAATACATAGAAATATCTAAGCCCTTGTTTAAAAAAATATAATGTCGTCATAAAACAGTTAAAAAAACTGCTGCAATATTATTAATTCCGTAGAGAAAGCACATGCAGCTCCTTCTACCGCTTTGATATTTAAGTGGACTGATGTCAGTGTTAGCAAATGTGCTCCGTGTTTGAAATGTGTGACGGACGATTAGAAGAATGTAATGTTATTTTAGATTAGGCGCTAGAAAATCACTGTTTACAAGATGACAAATGCGCTCACATGATTCACATGACAGAGGAAAAGATATGTGCAAAATAAATAAAAAAAAACAATAATGCCTCACAGATTTTTTTAAACTGTAAATACATTTATAAATTATCACGGACACATATGCATACCCAGTACTAGTTTTACTATGTATACTACCTGTATGTGTTATGTGTTTTATATAGGCCCTATGAATCATGATTGAAAAGATAATGTATGAATTGATTATTATATGCTTATTATTTTGTGATAATAAAACATCTTTAAAAAATTGTGTCTTTTAATAATATATCAATTTATTTGCATACATCCACCTATCATTTGTAGACCTACCGACGACACATCCTGAATTATAACCCTCATGTAAATTGTAAAAGTTATCGTTGTTTGTTCCATTCTGAAACCAAAAACGTACCTCTCCAAACCGGAGCCTGTCCAAACCAATGCATTCCCGTATGGACAGGTTTCACTGTAATACAATAATTAACATATACATATATATATGAAATCAATTGGTTAGATATTACGCTGGTTTCTCAAGGGACTCCGATACATATAATGACGCACAGTTTTAAAAGCGAATAAACACTTGCACAGGCTACAACACAAAATGAAAAGAACATACAGGGGTTATTCAGTATAAAAAATTAATCATTCAGTTTTTTTTCACATCTTCAGGTACCGTTATTAAATTTGGTCCTGCATTGACAAAAAATTATTAAATCCATATCTATTAAATCTATGTATAGCTAGCCTTTTTATCCTTGCATGGGCATATAGGCCTATATATAGGCCTATATATTTTATTACCAAAATTTAACTCGGATAGTGCAGCTACTGAATTTCTTTTAATAATAACATCTAATTTAGGCCTACCTCGTGTCTTTTTTTAATTAGATTTATTTTGAGATAAAAGTTCATCAAAATATTTTGTTTCAGCCTTTCTTGAGATAGGACCTAAGCTAGATGTTAACATATTCTTATGTTGTTATATTTACTTTCTGCTTTGACTGCTCCCCATCTCCCCATTCTACTTCTAACTTTTCATGTTGCCACTGCAGGCCTACATGATGTAGTGTAGGCATAGGCTTATAGGCCTGAGGCTATGTTTATAGTCATGAGGCTATGTCACTGTGAATGTCCTGGAACGAGCACCTGTTCAGTTTTCGAGTGACAAAATTAGCATTAAAACACCTTTTTGCTTGTAATCCTTACTAAAACTATAAATACAGTGAACAGGTGGCTACTTCTAGCTTAATAATTGGTAGCGGACGGGAATGTTAATATAATTTAGTTTAGTTTGAAACTGCTCGTATAAATATTCGGCTCGCTAAGTTGGACACGCTCCAGTGACTAGGCCACGTGCCTGTTTTCTCATAGCTGATTGGGCAATGTAGTGTACCTAATTTCTAAGCAACAAGAGTGGACTTTGTAAACAAGAGAGAAAGTGTTTGAGTTGGCGGGGTTAACTATTAATTTACACACGAACTAAGCATCACACAAAATTATTATGACAGTTTAATTGGAATAATTTAACGTTAGTCGACTTGGCTTGGGATCGGTAAGTGAAGTGATTAAAATTAACAAGAAACACGACAATGAATCGCGAAGGCTAAGCGGTTACCGTTCCGTTAAACTTGAAAAGGGACATGCTCAGCCCCGGCCCAGGGGCAGGGGCCCATCCCACTAACTTCATGAACTTGTGACTAAGAATTTTAAAATTGAAGATAGAGTAACGTTCTAATCTTTGACTTTGACAGTTTAAGTAAATACTCCAGCAGCCATCAAACTCGCACGCGTGTAAGCCTTCAGGCTTCAGCATAGTACAGTGTGGTTGATTCAGATTTCAGTAACCTGATTTAGTGATTAATTTATAGTTAGATCTAATCTATAGTATAGATCTACTCGCCGTCAAATTAACCAGGATCGCATGATTTTCGGCGATTTCTCCGTCAATTCTGAATCGATTTTCTTGAAATTTTGCAGAGGCCATTTTCTATTCAAATCCTAACAGCGGTAAAAATTTCGCAAAATGATATTAAATATTTCAAAAGTTAGACCATTTGACATGTAATAAAATTCTAAAATTAGTTTAATGGGTTTATAGAGGAACGTCGTAATTTCAATTTATTACATGTCAAATGGTCTAACTTTTGAAATATGATATATAATTCTACGAAATTTTCAGGGATATCAGGATTCTGTTGAAATATGATTGTTACAAAATTTCATGAAAATCGGTTGACAATTGACCGAGAAATCAGCGAAAAACATGCGATCCTGGTTGATCACTTTTAATGTGACTCTGGGTATACAAGACTGCATGCTTCTCCAACGAGACACTCGCACAACGCTGTTTTAAAGTTAGGCCAACGATTCTGTAAGACGGCATGACATCACAGGTGGGCGAAAAAAGGGAAAACCATGCGGCATGTAAAAAAACTTGTGAGACAAAATATCATTTCAGCTTTTAAATGAGCGTTCGGTAGACTTTAATTTTAATATTAGACAATATGAAAAACAAAGTGCTTCGTTTAATCACCAGTTAAATGCTCAAATATGTTGTTTGTGTGTTGTTAAATGTGTGGTAGGGGGGCCAAATCACCCCAATTCCAAGATGGCGACGTGACAATCCGACTCCCAGAATGGCCCAACATTGAACCAACATTGGAAAAATGTACAATGTTTTTTAGAGAAAGTCCTCCGGCCCAGCAAACACAAAACATTTGTAAAACATTTATACAACGTTGGCCCAACGTCTTCGACGTTGGTCCAACATTGTATAAAGTCATACAAATGTTTTGTGTTCACTGGGTGTCTGTACAAGTGTGGGGTCAAACCGTTTCGAGATACCCGCAGTAATACAGTCAGTTTGTTTGCAAAGCAAGGCCCAGCTAAGATCCTGGGGCCCATCCCACCAACCATCTTAAAATTAAGATTATCTTAACTTTCTCTTGTTTGCATTAGAAAAGCTAAGATCATCCTAACTTTATCCTAAAATTAAGATTAACTTTCTCTTATTTGCATTAGAAAAGTTAAGAACATCTTAACTTTTCTAATGCAAATAAGAGAAAGTTAGGATGATTTTAATTTAAAGAAACTTTTTTAACGCAAATAAGCATCTAATTTTCTCTTATTTGCATTAGAAAAGTTAAGATGATCTTAACTTTTTAATGCAAATAAGAGAAAGTTAGGATGATCTTAATTTTAAGATGTTTAGTGGGATGGGCCCCAGGTCTAAAATCATCAAAAAATTGGTGATTTTATTTTGGCTTCTTAATATGACCATATGATGATATGATGTGAACATGTCCATAGGCATAGACTAGAACTGACACTGTAAAAGTTTTTTAATTTTTGTGCTGCGCACTTACCAGTTAGGCTAGATATAGAGAAGAAATTCCAATATTTCTTATTTTTGACATGGTTGCCAATAATTAGAAATCAGGAATTTCGTTTTTAGAGGGTAGGTAGGCCCCAGTCCGAGGACGTTATTTTGGTGTTTTTTTCGTGTTTTTTCAGGATTTATATGAATTTCTGATACACTGCAATAAAAGCTATATTTTTCTTTGTTTGTTTGTTCTTTCTGCTCACTATTACTTGTAGAAATAAAGCCATCATTGTAGAATAAAAGAGTTATTTGTTTTGAATGGCACTTTTATCACCTGTTCTGGGGTGGGGGCTCCCATCATTAGATTTCTCGCAATTACGAAAAATGATGCCAGCTCTCGCCTTTAATTTCATGATAGCTGGAACAAATGCTTGAATAGGTAAGTGGGAGAGACATGCTGTTGCCCCTTCTGATAATTTCTTTACGCAGGGACCATTTAAAATTTTTGTGTAAAAAAATGCAAAAAATGAAAATAGACTATGTCCACTGCCCTATGAGGAAGTTCTGGAGGACATCATTAAGACCGTTTGGACAGAACAATGTGGGAATCTCAAAGAAATGAGATACCTGGGGAAGGCTGCACTAGCCTAGTTTACTAGTCTATCCTCCTTATATGAAAAATTTACCAAAATTTCAGAAATTACTGCCCACTCTGCAATAGGAGGTCCTTTAAAGTTTGAAGATGATGACAGATTCTGAGTTTGGGGGGGGGGGGGTATAGGCTGTATACCTCTCGCATCTCTTACTATCCATGACCATGTCCAGAAGGTTCATTACCATTCAGCAGCATTCCAAAAATCCCTAAATCTCTCACAGTGCAGGTTAGGAGGGTGCACATGGATTAAAAAACGAATCGAAGAAACGGCAAAACGTCTGTTCTTAGGGGCCAAACATCGAGGATATAATTAGTGTAAAAAACGAACCAAAATTAATCTATTTTTATCTATATATCATTTTCCACTTATAAAAAGTGAATGCTGAGGCCGAAAAATGGGTAAAAAGTGAAGTGGGAATAATCCATAATTTCCAGGACCCATGTGCACCCTTGGCTAGCAGAAACAAAGATACCAGATGGACTATGGACATCTATAGCGTGAGACAGTGACTTCAGCACCAAAGACAAGCCAGGGACAGTGTATGCTTACAACCCTTTGGCTGCAACATCTAGTCCACTCGATATTGAAGTCATCACGCCCACCACAACTATACCCTGGGCCACATTCATTTTGGTAATTCTGTAGCGCATGCTTTTTGTCGATTTCTCCGTCAATTATAAACCAATTTCATTGAAATTTAGCATAGGCAATTTTCAAGTCATATCCAAAAGCCAGCGAAATTTCTTAAAATTTTATTCAATATTGCAAAAGTTAGACCATTTGACATGTAATAAAATTCTAGAATTAGTTTAATGGGTTTAAAGAGGGACGTCATAATTTTAATTTACTACATGTCGAATGGTCTAAATTTTGAAATACTGAATCTAATTTTACGAAATTTTCAGGGATATTAGGATTCTGTTTAAGAATTGTTTTTTTCCAGGTTACAGTATATAATTGGCTTGCATCTCTGACGGTGAGACCTGGCCTAATAATGAAGATGACCGCAGATGAACCAGTCACGTTTAATCCTCATAAGGCAAACGCATATTCTGAAGGTTTGTACATCAATATTTCAGAAATTATCTATAAATGCTGTCCAGTGAATGAAAATACACTTTATTAAGATATTGAAGGCTTGGTTATTCAGGACAAGGAGTTATTAACCCTGGAAGCGCTGCATTTTTTATGAAAACCTTGGAGGCCAAATTTTTTTTTTCAGTTTGAAATGAAAAATGTTTTATTTAGGTCTTTCCGATTCAGTTGAATACCTATGTTATGGGTCTATGGCCATTAGAAATATTTTTATTATTACAGAGTGGGGATGGTCTACAGACGTCAGATTTTGATGACTAAAACCGCTCCCCACACTGTAAGGGTTGAGTCTCCACCCATTATGTGGTGGAGACTTATTGGTTTAGTGCCATCTATTGTTGTTTTTATTATTATTATTCTTCAACAATTTGACGACGTGAACGCTCTTCAGTCTGAATTATCCTGCTTAAGGTCGAAAATCAGCTAATTCGTATATCCAAGATGGCAGCCATGGGCTAATTTGCATATCAAAACTTTCTCCAGTTGCCAATATTCATCTGATCTTCACAATTTTTTTTATCATGGATTATCCTTGAGTTCGAAAATCAGCTAATTTGCATATCCAAGATGGCCACCAACTAGGCTAATTTGCTTTAGTGGATTGCCCTGATAGCATATTCAAGATGGCCATCATGGCACTTCTGTTATAGCCCCATCATTAGTGCATTGGCAATGCACTTTTAATTTCTAAGAAGAAATAGGAAGGCATACCACGAAACCAGCAATGCATGCCGCCGATGGCAACATTTACAGACCCCCGTGTCATTCAAACCCGCATATAAACTCAGAATCATACCTCAGTGTTCTTAAACTATACTGCACATCTCCACATATTATTATTCCTCATTGTACTATATTTATCACATCCTGACATATTATAGATGATCTGTATCGCATGCCTGTGCTTTTAATTGTGGAAGGTGGACACTTTCATATTTGCTACGCAAATGTAAGATCAAGTAACCAACGTTTCAATTCAGCAGCACAAGGGGTGATTAACTTATTATGAATGTTTATTTACAGCTGTGAAATTTGACTTAGAGCCTAAGTCTCTGCCTGATAGTCTGACAAGCCGATCTGTCGATGTCAAACCATTCGCGCACAGTAATGGGTCATCATTTAATCCAGAAATATCCATCCAAACCAGTCCTCCGAAGACGTGGGAGGTAGATGTACGAGGTCTTTGTGCCACAAAGAAATGGCTACAGAATTATGGACTGAAGAAGAACCGTCTGGACATGCATCATCTGTTGCCGCAAATAGGTTTCAAACATTCTGATGGTAAGAAATTGGCTTGTTTTATATTTGAAAAATTCCCAGTAAAATATTTCTATTAGAAAATACCATCGCTGGTTCTTGGCAAAATGCATCCAGATTGAATTTAGCTTATTGGGCCACTGTTTAATGTTTATGATGCTTCCCCTACATTATCCTAACATTTGGATTAAATGTCCATGCTTGTTTGGTGTGCTATGCTCAACACCTGTCACCTGCATGGTACTGGCTTCCTCCCTCACAGTATACACGCGATGTGACCCAGTGTTGGGCTAGAGTTTAGATAGCATCGCAGACAGTGGGCCAACATTGTGTTGACACCTCGTGTTGGCTTGGCTATCAGTGTGATGAGCGCAGAACTCCCGCACATGTATGAATATGTAATTAGGTTAAATAGTCTATATATGTAGGCCTGCTGTTAATAGAAGACAAATTACGAGACAAAAATGTCTCACAGAAACTTTTAATATAGTGTGTATTCTATGTTTAATATTAATGTGTGTGCCATTATTAAATTAATTAAACACAAAATATGTCACATGTGTAACCGATCAATGATTAAACACAAAATCATATGTGATATGTGTGAATCACTAACAGATCAATGATTAAACACAATCTTTTTTGCAGAGTATGATGTTGGGCTGAAGAAGCCTATTCGCTCTCGTTATGGGATGAAGATGTTTCATCAGTGTTTCAGGGCAGACGGTCGAACATATAATGTGAGTGTCCTTTACATTCTATGTTTTCTACGCATCATCAGCAACATTTTATTCTTTGACCAAGGAATTGTTGTGAATCCATTTAATCATTCTCAATTCATTCAACCTTTTTGCATTCAATTAGTAGTTTTAACCCTTAAAGCACTGAATTAATTTGTAAAAAACAACGCAACCAAATGGTTTTTTTTTAATTTGAAATCATACTAAATGTCTTTGTTAGCTCTTTTGATTCATTTGAATACCTATGTTATGTGTCTACGACCATTAGAAATGTGATAAATAAATAACAATATATAACCGACTTTAGTCGTCAGAATCTCACGTATACAGACGTCAGATTCTGACAACTAAAGTCGATCCCGCGCTGTAAGGGTTAATAACATGGGAATTATTGCTCATTTTTTAATTGCTGATTACCCCCTCCCCCTTTTTCATCATTATGTTTGTGTACCACCATGAAAATGGCTAGGGATGTCTGAATGCTTTTCTATCTTCTATGACTCTTATTTCTTCAATGCTGCTCCACAATGAGGGATGATGTGTTTGTTTTTCTCCACATTTCTAATATCATTAATTTGTCAGGTTGCCTGCACTAAGGAGCAGCTTAAACAACTGGAGGCTCGTCTCACTCAAGCCATCGCTCTCTACAAACGCAGGTTAGATTGGTTAACCACGGAGAGTCGTCGTATTTTTGGTGTGGTCGAGGAGAAAAGTGCCGCCATTGTTCTGGATATTCGCACCCTTTCACCCCAACAGTTTGACCAGTATCGCTCAGCCGTGGAGAGGGTCATCCGTGAACAAGTCTCACAGCTGGCCAAGTTTAATATCATCAGGTTAGATAATTATTAAATATAATCTGATCATTATTTAATATCATCAGGTTTGATTAGTATATGTTATTATCAGATTTTATTATTATTTTTACTATCAGGTTATATATTGTTATTTATTGTTATTATTATCACTTTAGAATTGATTATTTTCTTTGATTATCAGGTTATATATTGTTATTTATTGTTATTATTATCACTTTAGAATAGATTATATCTTTGATTATCAGGTTATATATTGTTATTTATTTCTCAGATTATATTATTAACCCTTGTGCTGCTGAGTTTGTTTACTTCTCTTTTTTATTCATTCCAAGCCGGAATGCCAACGCAACTTCCAACTTGAAATGACAAAAATATTTATGTAAAATAGGCATCAATATTAAATTATTGGATTAACTAAGCATGTATCAAAAACTGTTATTTCTATCGTTCTGAAGCAGGCTTGACACCATATCTATAGCAGGACAAGGGTTAACCCCTACAGTGTGCGGGGGTTGACTTTAGTCGTCAGAATCTGACGGCTGTAGACCTAGCATAGGTAACATAGCATAGGTATTCAAATGAATCGGAAAAACATAAACTAAGGCATTTATGATGATTTCAAATTGAAAAAAACCCTTTAGTTGCGATGATTTATACACAATTAATTCAGCGGTATATTTGAGATGTTATACTTGAGTGCTTGATGATATCAGGACATTTTATTCACCTTAAGGTGGGAATTTCGACAGCATATGTTATGTACAACGCTGAATTTTTTTTATATCAACCATGGAGACCAAAGGGTTTTTTTCCATTTGAAATCATCATCAATGTCTTAGTTATCTCTTTCCGCTTCCTGTGAATACTATACCTATCTTATGGATATATGTTTTACTCTTTTATTGCTGGGATCAAATTTAGACATCAGAATCTGATGTCTACAGACGTCATATTCTGAGGGTTTTATGTCACCACCACCGATCCCTGTATTGGGATCTGATCACGACGCGGCTATCACCTGTTTACAGAGCAGCTGAAGATGTGAACAGTTACAGTAAGGAGTGTGTTCCCGTGTCAGCTGAGAGCGTGGACGGGGCGGTACAGTGGCTGTGGAGTCTGGATCGGACATCTGCGGTATCGAGCACGGCCACATGTGAGGCTGTGATACAAGCCGTCAATGACCGTAACATAGAGGCTGTGTATCTGTTTACAGAGGGCTCTGCTGGAGACGGGTCACGAGAACTCCTCAAAGAAAAGGTAACTGCCGGAGTGCCCCACACCTAACATCCAGTGTACCCCACACAGCTAAAATCCGCACACACTTTAACATGCGGTGTACTTGAACAACTTAATATCCTGTTTACTACAACTTATTATTAGTAGAAATTAAATAGATTTGTTTGGGAGTCAATTCTTTTTGCTTAGTGAAGGGAGGTATCGTCTTTGAAAAACTGTTTTTAGGCACTATGAAATATATTAAAATTTTATTTCATGTTTATTATTTAACACTAAAAGCACCAAGTACTTAAACTTTGTATTTTACCAACTTGAAGTTGGGTCTTGCCGACAATCCACAACTTAGTGGTATATATATCCACACAAACATATATCTATAGTCGTGGTGAGCATTCAAAGGATCTCCACTAAAACTCATATTTAATTCGCTCTTCACATTTTTGCTCAACATCTGATATGTATGTATGCTGTGCTTGTTCGTTTATATTTGATTGTACATGTTGTTACAGCTGACGGGAGCCAGAGTTCCTGTTCACGTCGTATCTTACAACTGCTCAAATCCAGACTCGGTTGATTTTCTAAAGAATTTGACAAGAATCACGGGTGGAAGGTAGGCTAAAGCTTTTTAACTGTTTCAAGCCTGAATTTACCATTGTCATCTTCATCCACTACAAGCCGCAAATTGCTGTCGCAATTCTCGACTTGTAGTGGATGTAGGAATATTAAGCTAGTTTTCATGGATTTCAAATGATGCTTTTATGCATCGTGAGGGCTTAAAGGGTTAAACATTTGGCTCCCTTTTATTTTATGCAGGGCATGGCATATTTGAATGAAAATTCCTTCGATTCAAAACTATGCAAGTCATCATAATAAGGATTTATCATAATAAGGATTTATCATAATAAGGATTTATCATAATAAGGATTTTGTGGCCTTTTATTTGAGATATTATATACCTGGATATGTTTTAAAATTAGGACCTTTACATTCACCTTGACATCTCAAGGTGAGTTAACCCTTTAAGCCCTCACGATGCATTAAGGCATCATTTTACATTCCTGAAAACAGTCTTACTTCTCCTACAACCAAGGGCTTTAGAACAAAAACTTCCATGAAACTGGTTTACCAATTCATGGCAATTTTCATTAATTTTTCACCCACTTCAAGTCATATTCATCCACTACAAGTTGAGAATTGCGACAGTAATATGCGAAGATGACAATGGTAAATTCAGGCTTGAAAGGGTTGAGATAAATATCTGAGTTGTTCAAGATGGAACTGTCAAAGTAATTTGCAGCTTTAAATGACAGAATAAATCCTAAATTGAATTATTTGATTAATTGACCTTCCATGAATTATTTCATCAATTTGATACAATCCTGGCAGGACAAAGGTTAATTTGAAATTTTGAAAGTTAGTTGATACAAGCTTTTTATGTCATGATGATGATATACACTTGAATTTATAAACATAACTATTGATTATTAGTTTATCTGGAAAATCTATCCTTCTTTCAGTAGTGTGCTTTTTGGATTAATCTCCTGGGTCGTATTGACATATTTTGAATAAAATTCATCAAATGAAAAATGGTGTAATGTTTAACCATGTTAACACTAATCCTGTTTTGAGTTCTCATTTAAGATGTTATACTCAGTATAGTTGTAAGGAATTTATTACTCAACTCTTGTTATTCTTTCATTTTCAGTACCTTTTGATTTTATTTTTTTTTATGATTGCCTCTCTTCCAGACAGAAAAATAAATAATCAATTTATTACCTGAATATAATTATTATCAACAATTAACACAAAGCTTATTTGGTGTAGATTTCATGCATATGCTGTTGTCATGGAGATGGATTCGTATGAAGGGCTTCCTTTAAATCCCGATACAAACCAGGCTAACATTGTGCTGAGAAAGAAGACATACGGGGGAGTTCCTCCCGGAGCGGGAATACGAGAAGATGTCATTGTGCTGTTTGAGGAACTGGAGGAAGCGAGGAATAACTTGGCACAAATACAGTCTCTTATTGAGGAATATCCAGAAAATACTCCCATGGATGGTCAGTTAATCCCCACATATATCAAGTTAAATACTTTTATGGATGGTCAGTTAATCCCCACATATATCAAGTTAAATACTCCCATGGCGGTCAGTTAATCCTCACATATATCAAGTTAAATACTCCCATGGGTGGTCAGTTAATCCCCACATATATCAAGTTAAATACTCCCATGGGCGGTCAGTTATTCCTCACATATATCAAGTTAAATACTCCCATGGATGGTCAGTTAATCCCCACATATATCAAGTTAAATACTCCCATGGATGGTCAGTTAATCCTCACATATATCAAATTAAATACTCCCATGGATGGTCAGTTAATCCTCACATATATCAAGTTAAATACTCCCATGGATGGTCAGTTAATCCTCACATATATCAAGTTAAATACTCCCATGGATGGTCAGTTAATCCTCACATATATCAAGTTAAATACTCCCATGGATGGTCAGTTAATCCTCACATATATCAAGTTAAATACTCCCATGGATGGTCAGTTAATCCCCACATATATCAAGTTAAATACTCCCATGGATGGTCAGTTAATCCCCACATATATCAAGTTAAATACTCCCATGGATGGTCAGTTAATCCTCACATATATCAAGTTAAATACTCCCATGGATGGTCAGTTAATCCCCACATATATCAAGTTAAATACTCCCATGGACGGTTAGTTACTCCTCACATATATCAAGTTAAATACTCCCATGGACGGTTAGTTACTCCTCACATATCTCAAACTCAAGTACTCCCATATCACAACTTTACTAATTAATTTATTACCCAACATTTCAGCACTGTGTTGCATTTTGTTATAGAATCTAAGCCTGCCGTACTGGACTCGTCACAGAAATCTCGTACAGAGACATACATGAGCTCTCGGGAATGGCTGGATAAGTATGGCCTGCGACCAAAGAAACTAGGATTCTATGACATTCTGGCAGGTGTGGCCTTCAAGCATCAAGACGGGGTCGTAGATCTCAAGTGTCCACCGAGAGACATGCACCAAACTGATGCTGTAAGATTTTACCTTATTAAAATTTTTATCTCAATAAATACCGTTTTTTATGTATTTCAGGAATAATGTATTGAGGATTCATTTTCCGAAATTGATTAGCCAACTTATATCATGCTCAGGTGAAATATTGTACTAGATTTTAAAAAGCCCTTTCTTATTTTGATGACTTCGTGATGTGTACAGACCTATGCTACTTTGGTCATCTAAAATATGGTTCAACTACAGTTGCTTTCGCAAGGTAATAATATTTTCCCTTAAAAAATATATAAATAAACTCTTACTATTTGATGAATATGTAAATTATGACTGATTTAAAATATAATATTTTCAGAGGAATTAACATTTGTCGAAGAAGCATCTATATTAGTGTTATTAGTCACCAAGTACAGAATCACTTTGGATTCAGAAGGAGCATGTTGTTAAGTGAAAACAACCAGGTGATGATTGTTCAATGGCACACGGGACAGTCTAAATATGTAAAGGGCAACATGGCGCTCACAAAGGGCAACATGGCGCTCACAAAGGGCAACATGGCAGTCACAAAGGGCAACGTGACACTCACAAAGGGCAACATGGCACTCACAAAGGGCAACATGGCGCTCACAAAGGGCAACATGGCAGTCACAAAGGGCAACATGGCGCTCACAAAGGGCAACATGGCTCTCACAAAGGGCAACATGGCGCTCACAAAGGGCAACATGGCAGTCACAAAGGGCAACATGGCACTCACAAAGGGCAACATGGCGCTCACAAAGGGCAACATGGCAGTCACAAAGGGCAACATGGCGCTCACAAAGGGCAACATGGCGCTCACAAAGGGCAACATGGCGCTCACAAAGGGCAACATGGCAGTCACAAAGGGCAACATGGCACTCACAAAGGGCAACGTGACACTCACAAAGGGCAACATGGCGCTCACAAAGGGCAATGTGATCCTCACAAAGGGCAACATGGCACTCACAAAGGGCAACATGGCACTCACAAAGGGCAACATGGCACTCACAAAAAGCAATGTGACACTCTCCAACGGCAACATGGCACCCACAAAGGGCAACATGGCACTCACAAAGGGCAATGTGACACTCACAATGGGTAATGTGACACTCTCCAAGGGCAACATGGCACCTACAAAGGGCAACATGGCACCCACAAAGGGCAACATGGCACTCGCAAAGGGCAACATGGCACTCACTAAAAGCAATGTGACACTCTCCAACGGCAACATGGCACCCACAAAGGGCAACATGGCACTCACAAAGGGCAATGTGACACTCACAAAGGGCAATGTGACACTCTCCAAGGGCAACATGGCACCCACAAAGGGCAACATGGCACCAACAAAGGGCAACATGGCACCAACAAAGGGCAACATGGCACTCACAAAGGGCAACATGGCACCAACAAAGGGCAACATGGCACCAACAAAGGGCAACATGGCACTCACAAAGGGCAACATGGCACTCACAAAGGGCAACATGGCACTCGCAAAGGGCAACATGGCACTCACAAAGGGCAACATGGCACTCACAAAGAGCAACATGACACTCACAAAGAGCAACATGACACTCACAAAGAGCAACATGACACTCACAAAGGGCAACATGGCACTCACAAAGGGCAACATGGCACTCACAAAGAGCAACATGGCACTCGCTAAGGGCAACATGGCACTCGCAAAGGGCAACATGGCACTCACAAAGAGCAACATGGCACTCACAAAGAGCAACATGGCACTCACAAAGGGCAACATGGCACTCACAAAGGGCAACATGGCACTCGCAAAGGGCAACATGGCACTCACAAAGGGCAACATGGCACTCACAAAGAGCAACATGACACTCACAAAGAGCAACATGACACTCACAAAGAGCAACATGATGCTCACAAAGGGCAACATGGCACTCACAAAGGGCAACATGGCACTCACAAAGAGCAACATGGCACTCACAAAGGGCAACATGACACTCACAAAGGGCAACGTGATCCTGACAAGGGGCAGGAGGGCGCTCATAAAGGGCAACGTGACACTCGCAAAGGGCAGCAGGGCGACATGTTAGATGAAACACTGGACACGATATAAGTGTCATCTAGTGAATACAATATAAGCATGACAAATTTGGTGCTGACATCTGGTGAATAAAGTCAGACCAGAGATTAGACAGATAATTGAGTTCTCTTTTTTAGGTTTGTAAGCAGAAGTTGGTGAACGCTCGTTACTGTGACAAGTTTTCCCACGTTCGCTGGAAGGATGGCCAAGTGGTTCACGTGCAGGTGACCCCCGAGATCCACCGTAACTACGAGCTACGCATGTCTCTCGCCTTGGAAGCAATTCAACAGAGGTTAGGCTAATAACTCATTTTACTCGCCGCTTGTTGCAAGTGAGAAATAAATTTAAAATAAAATACAGTTTTTGAATGCAAAAAATGAATTCACTTACAGTGTCAGACAGATTGATCAGGGCTTCAGCCACAAATATCATGCACCCATAGCGCACATGCCCTTCAGAATATTAAAAAGTTGCACTTTATATTCTTGTCAATTACAGTAATTGTTCCATCCCAGGCAACATGCTATGATTAGGGATGTAATGACTGTTTTCCCTCATACGCATAACTGGATGAGCATCTGTTTATGTTTTAGGATTGACTGGCTGCAGCAGGGAAGTCGTGAGATCTTTGGCACAGTGATTGAGGATCAGATCTACTTTCTGATTGACACGTCTTCCTCGATGGCTCCTCACATACAGTTTGTCAAAGATAAGCTGTTCATCCTCATGCAGGTAATCCAGCGCTCACCCGTCACAGACATCATATGCCCAAGAGTTTGAACCTTTAAAGCGCTGAATATTTTTTATATAACCATGGAGACTAAAGGGTTTAATTCAATTCGAAATCATCATAAATGTCTTAGTTAGCTTTTTCTGATTCTTTCGAACACAGTATAATCATCATAAATATTTTTTATTTTACAGTGTGGGGATCGTCAGTATATGATGTCTACAGACGTCAGATTCTGACGACTAAAGTCAATCCCCGCGCTATAAGGGTTAATGGGTAATGGTGCTTTTTATTGAAAATAATTGTTCAAAATATGGCAGATGAATCATGCGTCAGTAGCAGCTAAAGGATTATTACCCCGAACAAAAACAATCCAAAATATATTTATTTAAAATTTTCTTTTAATATGGCCACAGTTAAGTAGTACAGGCAAACATCGATATAACGCGATCGCTGGGGTCCAATAACTCAAATCATGTTGTAAGTGAATCGTGTTATACAGGACTGAATTAATCGTATAACGATCAAACATTATTATAGTGGTCATATTTCCATGTTTCTAAGACGTATTACAGTTACATTGAATAATTATTTATAGTATGCCTCTAATAAAATACTGGTAATAAAAATAACTTCTAAAACAAAAAGTTATAATACAGTTATTCATTACTCAATAAGACAAACGTCTGTTTTTATAATAACAGGTGCGTTATGACCGCACTACGACGTTCATCTCGTCGAAGTGTGAATATACAAACGTCGTGGACGGCTCATAAGGCAGGATATAGTACGGGCCAATGCTGGGATAATAGGCCCTATCTTATTATCTATAATGCTGGCCTACCATCTGCGACGCTGGCCCAATTTTGATCCAACACTGGGTCAATGCTTCGTGTGTGCTGGGCGCTGATGGTGGTATGAGCACGTCAAATCCCAGTAAACGCAGAGCATTTGTGTAACATTTATACAATGTTGGTCCAACGTCGGAGACAATGAGCCGTCGTTGTATAAATGTTGTACGAATGTGTTGTGTTTAGGCCTACTGCCCAGCAAACTAGTGTCACTGACCAAATGTTGGTTCAATGTTGGTCCATCGTCTATAATGCCGGCCCAACATTGAACCAACAGTTGGGTGAATGCATCGTGTTTGCAGGGTGGGAATGCATCACATTGCGCATGTGTTGTGTCTGTGGTGTGCAGACGTCGAAGATAGTGGGCCAACATTGAATCAGCATAGAACGACCTTTAGAGGGATTAGCCGGCCAGGTGTCTGTCTCAAAACTGTGCCATGTCTGGCGACCTCGTGGATGCTAGTGGACAATATAATAATAAATTTGAACGATGTATTATTAAACAGAATCATATATACATTAGGCCTACTTTTTATGCCCGGTTATATTTAACTGCACCTAAATTTAAAATAATATGACATTTTAGTGTTTATATTTCTGCTCAATAATCTAAAAGAAGACAGTAGCCGAATTACGGCCTGCTGGTCGGGGCGACGCCACAATGGTTACTTGTAAGGACAAATATGCGTTGTGTTTTCTTTATCTCGCACTATTCCATACCAATGGCTATTCAGTCTTAATATTACGGTAATATGTTTGAATTATAATACAATATCCGTTTAGTAAATTTGTAGCACGATTTTTATAATAAAAAATTAGTAAGAAATAATTGTTCGTGCTATAGCTTGCTATAATCTGCTTAAATTATAACACGATATTTACACCATTTTTATTCAAGAGTATTACGCGATACATGGATGATCAAAACGTCACATGACGCAACACTTTGCTGACTGTACAATATACACAGATGTTGGCGAAGGGATGGTCCAGCGATGGACCAATATTGAGCATTGCGTTGCTGTTAGCTGGCGAGCCGTTGTGTGAACGATGTGACAAGCACGCCTGTTTGTGTTGTCAGCGGTAATGAGTCCACGCTGGAGAACCGCTCTCTGTTTTAATAAATTTCTAGGCGTAACAGCTGGCTTTTATAACACGATTTTCTGGAAGAGAACCTAGGAAAAGGGTATGAAATTTTGGGATCCATGACCTTATCGTGCTATAACCGATCCGTGCTGTAACGATTCGTGCTATAACGATGTTCACCTGTATCTTGGTAACAGGTGATTTTGCACAATGGACAATTCTGATTTTTTTAATAAGTGATTGATTGAAAATAACTAAATAAATATAAACAAAATAAAAGAAAATAAAGGGTTTGAAATGCTTTGCATTATACAAGCATTGAATTTCCCTCGAGAATATTATTACACATGATCTGTTTTTAGCAGACTTCATCATGTTATTACATTTTTTCTATTTTAGGAACAACTGAGGCACAAGCAAAAGTTTAACATTGTGAGCTTTGATAATCGAGCCTGTGCATGGCGAGATCGTCAAGTTGATGTAAATGAGAAGAACCTGCAGAATGCTTGGCAGTGGATTAAAATGCTGGACTGTAAGGGATCTACTAATACGCTGTCTGCGCTCCGTCATGCTCTGTCTGATCCACAGACTCAAGCCATCTATATCCTGACAGACGGACGTCCAGATCAGGTAAGGGATTTGCAAACACTGTCTGCGTTCCGTCATGCTCTGTCTGATCCGCAGATACAAACCATCATTATCTTGGGGATCAGGTCTGTTAAAGCAGCTAGGCTGTTTTGCTTCACTGAATCATAATTTATATCACGGACCTCTCTTGGACATTGATCATGCTGCGCATACGCGTGTGCCCACAATGTGTACTCAGAGAATCATGACGACCCACCTCCTTTAATCATAAGATACTGCACCAGGAGCTGTGTATTGACTGTTTTGATAGTATCATATCTAGCATTTGTATAATTTACACACATTATAAACGCAATGAATTTTGCTGTTTTTGGATACCTACATATTTTTTTAATCTAATATTTTAGTATTTTAGTACAGCAAGATTAATTTTGTTTTTTCCTCTCAATCAATTAAACTAAATTGGTTAATTTAAATTTTCACCAACTTTCAGATGACTTGCTGGCGTGATCCACAAAACAAATATATTTTATACAGATTATGAAAAGAGTTATAGAATACACCTTCTAGTGTAGCATATAATATAGAGTTTGTGTTGGGCAAAAATTGTAAAATCTTACTGACATGTTCCTCCTTTTATTGTGAAGTCTTACTGACATATTCGGCCTTTTATTGTGAAGTCTTACTGACATATTCCTCCTTTTATTGTGAAGTCTTACTGACATGTTCCTCCTTTTATTGTGAAGTCTTACTGACATATTTTGCCTTTTATTGTGAAGTCTTACTGACATATTCGGCCTTTTATTGTGAAGTCTTACTGACATATTCCGCCTTTTATTGTGAAGTCTTACTGACATATTTTGCCTTTTATTGTGAAGTCTTACTGACATATACGGCCTTTTATTGTGAAGTCTTACTGACATATTCGGCCTTTTATTGTGAAGTCTTACTGACATATTTTGCCTTTTATTGTGAAGTCTTACTGACATATTCGGCCTTTTATTGTGAAGTCTTACTGACATATTCTGCCTTTTATTGTGAAGTCTTACTGACATATTTTGCCTTTTATTGTGAAGTCTTACTGGCATATTTCGCTTTTTATTGTGAAGTCTTGATAACATATTCCGCCTTTTATTTTGCAGCCCCCTAAGTCTGTTCTTGCTCAAGTGCAACTCCACCCGAATGTACCGATTCACACAATCTCATTTAACTGTGCTGATAAAGAGGCAAATGAGTTTCTGTGTCAACTCGCCAAAGATACTGGTGGAAGATTCCATTATTACTCTGAAGATGGTATTGACCCAGAAGGACCAGAGCCATGGGAGGTGAGATGCAGTAAATCTTTCAAATGTATTTATTTGTTATCAAACCCTGATTTTTCTGTCTGTACTCTACAGTTGATGTCAAGAATGCAATGTTCGACTGATAGACCTAACCATTTACCTGCAAGAATAGACTGATAGACCTAACCCTTTGCTTGCTAGTATAGACTGATAGACCTGACCATTTGCTTGCTAGTATAGACTGATAGACCTGACCATTTGCTTGCTAGTATAGACTGATAGACCTAACCATTTGCTTGCTAGTATAGACTGATAGACCTAACCCTTTGCTTGCTAGTATAGACTGATAGACCTAACCATTTGCTTGCTAGTATAGACTGATAGACCTAACCCTTTGCTTGCTAGTATAGACTGATAGACCTGACCATTTGCTTGCTAACTAGCAAGTTAAATCCAAATTATGTATAGACTGATAGACCTAACCATTTGCCTCTAAGACATAGAATGATAAACCTGGGGCCCATCCCACTAAGAATCTTAAAATTAAGATTATCTTAACTTTCTCTTATTTGCATTAGAAAAGTCTAATGCAAATAAGAGAAAGTTAAGATGATTTTAATTTTAAGATGTTCAGTGGGACAGGCCCCTGACCCTTTGCCTTCAAGAATAGACTGATAGACCTAACCCTTCTCCTGCTAGAATAGAATAGACTTTGCCTCCTAGTATCACACAAAATATCTAAAATCCACAAATACTTCTACATTTATGCAAGATTGAGTTGTAGCTGCAAATTTCAAATTCAGCGAATACAAAATGGCTTTGGAAAACCATTAATAGAAGCTGTTATTTTGATATCAGCTCAAAGATGAGAAATCCACAATTTTATTATTAATTTTCTCTCTTGCTCTGTATTTACTGATGTAGTACACTTTATATTCTCTTGCTGTGATTATGAATCACAGCCCATGTCTTGAATGTGTTTCATTGCATTATAAATAATTCATTAAAATGGAGCAGCTCTCTTTAACTTTTAATAGATTACTCTATATCAAAATGAGGCATGTGTTTTTTAATATAATACACTTAGTTATTTCTCAAGCAATTTGTGAATAATTGAGAGGAAATTCCGTTTTCTGAGAGGGTTAAGTGATCATCTAAAATAAAAAAATGTTTTGTGCAGAGCGAGGATATTCGGCTTTTGAAGCAAGAGTATGACACTGCCACACGGAATTTGGAGAAGATTGCCACATTACGAGATGAATGTGCTGCCCTCGCCTGGAGAAAAGATGAAATAGCCAAGAAATGTAGCAGGTGAGTGTGATAGATTCATTCTAACCTGTTAACTATATACCTATTGGTGGGTGGTGCGTGTGATAGATTCATTCTAACCTGTTAATTATGTACCTGTTGGTGTTGAATCAACTCTCATATTTTGAATTCCAGCCACTCATTAAAATCAGATGTTTGAAGCTTCACTTTGATAGTTATTTTATAAAATTGGATAATTTCCACTGAAATGTTAACAAAAAATGGATGAAATTGCTCTGTTTTGTATTCTGTTTCTTATGCAAAATTGGAAACCTATATACATATTTCTTTGAATTCTTTTGAAGGTGAAACATGTTTCCAATTGGCCCGAGATTTCACACTGATTGCCAAATCTGCAAATCTGATATATTTTCAATTGTTTTTTCTCTCCATTTGAAGCTAGAAAATGGGGTCTTTTATTGTTTGTAGTTTAATATGTAGGCTAAATGTATTGACAAATTTTTACCCAATTGAAATTGTATTTCTCTATTGGAACTCGCAACTTACTTGATCAACTTGCAGACTTAGTCCTAAAATAACCTTAATTACTGTACTGTAGATCTGGTAATATTCGCAAGGTTTTAATTTTTGTGAATTTCGCGAGAAGGATAAATTTGCGAATTTAAGAATCTTGAGAAAATTAATAGCGTTACCTATCATCGAAATTGATAATTCACGAATTCTAGACCTTGCAAAAAGTCTCAAAATAACAAATTTGAGAAAATTTAAACATGCTAAGATTACTAGATCTACAGTATTTAAAGTGTAATAAAAAATTGCAGATGATCTTGGTGACCTAGAATTTCTGTATTTTTCAGGGATCACCCGCTACCTGAGCACGGTCGGGACTCTGCTGTTCCACCCCTCTCATCCAGAGATCTCTACAGAAACTCAACTGATCGACCACAGAGTGCACCTGGCTATAACTTCTCCCCGGCACCTCCGCTCAGCCGCACCCCTCGCCCGTCCACCGCCCAGCCACGCCCATCCACAGCCCACAGCTTCCGTCCTGGCATGCACACAGGGTCATCTGTTGTGAGAAGATCCAGAAGAAAGTCCCCGAGGTCAAACTCACGATCTCTCACCATTGACAACAGACCTGTCAAGCCTCTTAATGCAGGTGTGTAGTATTCTGTCTATTAAATTAGTATAATATATTGCGAACATAATATATTTAGGTGACACCGTTTTGATCTTTAGTTGTTTGGACAATGGTTCTGAAATATAGCAGTGTGCAGGTAACTTATTTTTGTGTTCATTCAATTTTTGGCTGATATTTTCCGGTGCATACATTATTTGTTGAAAACAAGTATGTATATTATTTTTAATAATCCAATTATCAAACCAATTTTGTTCCCAGAAAATTGGTGGAAATGTTTTAAATACATGTATACTACAAATGACAATATAACAAAATACAGATTTGAACATTTAGGCATGGTGTGTGCAAATTTTAAAATAATTTTAGAAAATAAAAACTTTTTTTTTTCAGAGTGCAGTGATTTAAATGGACTAAAGATCAATTTGTTTTGGCCCTCATATGTATAACCTTATACAACTAGATGTATCTCATCATGACTGTATAAACTTTATTCAAAATAAAACACGTTTTCTACTAATGGCATCTATTTTCAAACATATTTTTTCTCACTCTATGCTATCCTTGAATTTTTTTTTTAAATTTTTTTACAAGAATGATGAATTTTAATTTATAGTGTAATGCATGCATGAATGGTTTTATGCTTTTTATTACCTAAAATGTTTCTTTATTTTTTCTTTCTCATTATTAAATTTCTCATCATTCCTTCTGAAATTTCCAAGGAAAACCCTTGAATAATCTTTCTATATCTGTATTGTTATAGCTCTTAATTGAGGTTTTAACTGTAGTAATTTTATTCATTTATGATCTCTCAGTCTGACTTTATACTGTTAACCCATGTCCTGCTCCATTGTTAATTGTTAGGCTTTATTTATTGTTGGCATTTGTAATTTTCAGCCACATGAAGTTGTCTCTCGCTACCGCGATCCACAATTTCATGTGGCTGAAAATTTAAAGCTGTATCTGCTGATGCAATTTAAACCTTCAAATTAAGGAAAATATTTCTATTTATGAAAAATAAACGCTGAATACCCCCAAATTGAATTATTTGAATAATTGAGCGTCTGTCACAACTATGTTATCCAGTCAATAGCATTTTATTTTGGTTCCACATTAGTTTGATAATGCTTTATTTGTGATTCTGACAAGGGTTAACCCTTATGCTGCCGGAACCGTATATATGCCTTTTCCAGCAAATTCTGGACCAAATATATTCAACTCAAGTTGCTAAAATGGTTTGTGGTAGATGCTTAGTTAATGTAATAATTACATTTTGAAAACGTATATTTTTGCTTATATATAGTTATTTTTCGTCTTTTGGAGCTGGAAATTGCGTTAGCAATTCCAGCTTCAAATGAATGTAAAATAGTCTTGAGCAATTCGTCAGCATAAGGGTTACCAATATCTGGTGTGTTTGATAACAAGCTCTGTTTCCTGACTTTATAAAGAGCTGTCAGCCAGAGTGTTTGACTTTCTGCCTGCCAGGAGCCACGCTTCAGCTTATGTCTCTACTCTATTTTCTATGTTTCACAGGAATACCTAACACACATCGTTACGCCAATGTTGCAGGTACAGATTCATCTCGCTTTTAATTGTGTGGCTTTTCATAACGCTAATATTCCCTGTCACCATCCCAGCTAAAATAAGATGCCTGCCCAGTGCGCTCTCCATGTTTACTCATCAAGACATTGTTGAGAAAATGTCTTGTGTCAGTTATCACTAACAGTGTGTCTAGCAATTTATTTTCCACTTGCCAAGCCTTCCTAGACCTGCCATTCCCTAGCTAAACAGAGATATTGGTTTACTGCTTTCTTCATGTTGGCTCAGTGATGCTCATCCAACATTGAGACAGCTGTGGGCCAGCGTTGGTGCTTATCACCAACAGTGTGTGTTACCATTTATTTTCCATGTGCTAAGCAATCAAGTAATCAATAGCTGTGTAATGAGCTACACACATGTAGAAGCAATAACCTGGTAAGCACCATATCACATTGATGCACCACACAGATATTTTGAAGCAAAATAATTGAAAAAAAGATGTTATAATTTATCACAATGCGGCCATTCTGAGCTTTAGATGGTATAATCCCCCACAATGCAGACATTCTGATCCACACTTTGAGTTCAATACAAAATGACAAGTTATGCATGAGTGTTTAAGGTGTTAAATATGGAAAGTGATTCTCCACTCGTTAGATCACCTATCACACAGTATGCATTCAAACATCTCCCATTGGAGCAGATGCAGCATTCTATATTCTTTTTATTTAACCACTTCACTTCCAGGCTGAAGTGTATGCCAGGATCCAGGAATCCGGGTGTAACTATAGTAAATCCGACTGAAATTCCCGTCATGTATGGTTACTTAACATGACGAATGATGACGGAAATTTCTGTCATGTATGGTAGTGAAGGGGTTGATCCACCCACAATCGTTTATCTACCATGATGTCGCGAGTGTGTCTGCAATTCACATCTCTATTCAACCATTTGAGCAAAAAGTTGTATTAATAACCCTTACAGCGCTGGGATCGTCTTTAGACGTCAGAATCTGACGGCTAAAGTCGATCCCCGCACTGTAAGAGAAAATATATTTATAATGGCCGTAGACCCATAACATATGTATTCAAATGAATCGAAAAGAGCTGAATAAGACATTTATGATGATATCAAATTGAAATAAACCCTTTGGTCGCCAAGGTTTTAATAAAATAATGTACAGCTCGGTCGATTCTGCCGATTAATTTAGTGCAAAAAATGCTCCTAAAAAATTCAAAACCAGTAAATACGGTGTCAGTACAGACTTTGATGTCTGGATACGAGATCAAAGTCAATGCCCATTCCATTTTACACCGCAACGTTTATAGTTATTTATGGCCTTCTCACTGAAATAAATATAAATAATTAAAGCATTTGAGCACTGTAGCAATTAGAGACCTTTATTTATTCGTGATCGTGAACTCTCCTATAAGCTAAGTTGCCTTTGTGGTTCAGTTTTTGCTATAGAATATTTATTCCCAATTTATTTGGATAAAAGAAACATAAGCAGAGCACCTTGATTCTGACACTGTAGACTGATATATTTTCTTTCTCGTGACCGTTTTTACATTTTATCAAGCTACCATCTATTTTGCAATGTCTGTCATTTATATAACTGTTTTTAATCATTTTTTCCCAATAAAAATGTTTGAAGATGACTCAAATGGTGAAATTTGCAATATTTTAAGCTGTGTGCATGACTGCTAATGCTGTGCAATAAGGTACTAATGAAGTATTGAAAGATAATCAATTTTAGTTATGCATGTACATGTATCCAACTATACATGCCAGCTCCAATATTAGACTGGCACCTTTCTCAAACCTTTATGACATGTATGGATTCTACTGTTAAATAAGATACATAAACCCCTTCTGTGCGCGGACAGACTTTATAAGATATGCATAAACCCCTTCAGTGCGCGGACAGACTTTTATAAGATATACATAAACCCCTTCTGTGCGCGGACAGACTTTTATAAGATATACATAAACCCCTTCTGTGCGCGGACAGACTTTTATAAGATATACATTACCCCTTCAGTGCGCAGACAGACTTTTATAAGATATACATAAACCCCTTCTGTGCGCGGACAGACCTTTATAAGATATACATTACCCCTTCAGTGCGCAGATAGACTTTTATAAGATATACATTACCCCTTTAGTGTGCGGACAGACTTTTATAAGATATACATAAACCCTTTCAGTGCAGGGACAGACTTTTATAAGATATACATAAACCCTTTCAGTGCAGGGACAGACTTTTATAAGATATACATAAACCCCTTCAGTGCGCGGACAGACTTTTATAAGATATACATTACCCCTTTAGTGTGCGGACAGACTTTTATAAGATATACATAAACCCTTTCAGTGCAGGGACAGACTTTTATAAGATATGCATAAACCCCTTCAGTGCGCGGACAGACTTTATAAGATATACATTACCCCTTTAGTGTGCGGACAGACTTTTATAAGATATGCATAAACCCCTTCATGCAGGGACACACTTTATAAGATATACATAAACCCCTTCAGGCAGGGACACACTTTATAAGATATACATAAACCCCTTCAGGCACGGACATACTTTATAAGATATGCATAAACCCCTTCAGGCAGGGACACACTTTATAAGATATACATAAACCCCTTCAGTGGGCGGACAGACTTTATAAGATATACATAAACCCCTTCAGTGCGCAGACATACTTTTATAAGATATACATAAACCCCTTCAGTGGGCGGACAGACTTTTGACATCGGAATTGTCAAAGTTGCTTTTCACACTGAAAGCTTCAAATATTTATAATGAAGCGGGCCGAGCTAAACCATTTCTTTTTGTAGAGTTATCTAAATATTATAATACTGTAACATTTATTACAAATGTAATGGATGTTTTGTTATTTGTGTTTTATTAGGACACACTCGTACCAGTGTACTGAGGCTGCTGGGAAATAATGGTCATTATGATCGCCCGGAGTGGCTACTCCCCGAGACCAGAGATCTATTCCTCAAACAAGAAGAGAGACAACAAAGAATATTACAGAGTAAGAAAACTGTCAAACTAATAATCTTAAAACCATATCAATATTCTATGCTTGTTTGTCACATTGTAAACTTGAATCATCAATAAAATTTGTATATGTTATTTATTAATAAAGGCTGTATATGTTACTTATTAATGCTAAGTAATAAAGGCTGTATATGTTATTTATTAATAAAGGCTATATATGTTACTTATTAATAAAGGCTGTATATATTACTCATTAATAAAGGCTGTATATGTTACTTATTAATAAAGGCGGTATGTTATTTATTAATAAAGGTTGTATATGTTATTTATTATTAAAGGCTGTATATGTTACTTATTAACCCCATAAGCCTCCTCGTCCCCTTTATTAACCCCATAAGCCGCCTCATCCCCTTTATTAACCCCATAAGCCTCCTCGCCCCTTTATTAACCCTTTACAATGTTAGCTGAATTAAATGCAAGAATTCCAGGATTAATGTGTATCTGTATAAGGCTTATAAACTGAATTTGTATTATTTTTGTTTATTATTTCCAAATCTATCTGTAATTCGTCTGAATATCTGTTTTATTTGTATTATCTTAGTTGCACCAAGATAATGTCTGTTTACGGAATCATCTTCATTTCAGTTGAAGACAGAAAGGAGAGAAGAAGAAACAGCAGAAACCAAAAGATGGCTTCGTACGTTTTTTACTCACTATATTACCCATTCTCACACTCTGTGGAGTGGTTTTCACTATGAGACGTATAACGGTATCAGCCCATATTGCACTCTGTGCTGTGGTTTTCACTATGAGACGTATATCGGTATCAGCCCATATCACACTCTGTACAGTGGTTTTCACTATGAGACGTATATCGATATCAACCCATATCACACTCTGTGCTGTGGTTTTCACTATGAGACGTATATCGGTATCAGCCCATATTGCACTCTGTGCTGTGGTTTTCACTATGAGACGTATATCGGTATCAGCCCATATCACACTCTGTGGAGTAGTTTTACTATGAGACGTATATCGGTATCAGCCCATATCACACTCTGTGCAGTGGTTTTCACTATGAGACGTATATCGGTATCAGCCCATATCACACTCTGTGGAGTAGTTTTCACTATGAGACGTATATCGGTATCGGCCCATATCACACTCTGTGGAGTGGTTTTCACTATGAGATGTATATCGATATCAGCCCATATCACACTCTGTGGAGTAGTTTTCACTATGAGACGTATATCAGTATCAGCCCATATCACACTCTGTGGAGTGGTTTTCACTATGAGATGTATATCGATATCAGCCCATATCTCACTCTAGCTGTAGTTTGAATTGCATTGCATGGCAATTATGTCATGTGTGACTTGATCGTGTGAGAAAATACAGACGTTGTTCATTTTCGTGCGTAAAAATACAGCACTCGTTCAATGAATAAGGTGTGAGCCTTGAGCCATATCTCACTCAAATGGACACTGTTTGCATATCATATATTATAATCTTTTGGAACGATCAGTTGATCTTTGTTGCACCTTGTATTGACTATGATCATTTTTATTAGCTCAGCAAAAAATGGAATTTTATGTACATTTTATAGTGGTCCTCTAATAGTTAGGGAAGTATTCACCCCCAGCATGAGGCAATTAATAACAAATAGCGAAAAGTTGTATCTTGGCTTAAGAGATCCACAATTTAAAGGGGTGAAAATCTGTTACACCTGACTTTATATATTGTATATAATTTTCAGTGGGTTGACCGATTTTTAATATAAAAATTTTAATGGAGTTTCATTATTCTAGGCAGGGATGGGGGGAGGGGGGAGGGAGACATGAGAAAA
The DNA here is from genome assembly GCA_964017125.1 of Flabesymbios commensalis. Classification (NCBI taxonomy): domain Eukaryota; kingdom Metazoa; phylum Annelida; class Polychaeta; order Terebellida; family Flabelligeridae; genus Flabesymbios; species Flabesymbios commensalis. The sequence continues at coordinate 4,977,500 of OZ024913.1, forward strand.
GTATTTCACCCCCAGATTTGACTCTGGGGTTCCCACCAAATAATGTTTTGCAACTTAAATACATCCATTGTAAAAAGTGGTTCTCAGACTATATATTATATATTATATATTGGGTGGTAATACCACCTTCCTTCCTCATGAATTATTTACCACTAAAATCCTAAACAAACCAAGGTATGCTTGTAAAATACCCAAAATCCCTTTCAGCTGTTTTGAAATCTGAAACAAACATTTTAGGAAGTCGTACTAAACTGCTGTTTTTTTCTGATCATCTGTCATTGGCTTTTTTGTTACAGATCATTCACCATGTCATCTAAGCAGTTTCTTGCCAGGAATGGTCTCGCCGCTCGAAAGCTGACTATTCTGGATGCTCTAGCCCCGACCTTTATTCCTCACAAAACCAAATATGTGCCCATCATTGACAAAGAGGTGTCCTCCAAGGTGTACGATGGTGTGAGTATTAATGTTCAGCTTTTTGCGTCTCGCTATTAACCCTTACAACACAAAGTATTTTTGTATAAGCCATGGAGACTGAAGGTTTTTTTCAATTTGAAATCATAATTAATGTCTTAGTTAGCTCTCTCTGCTTCATTTGAATACATATGTTATGGGTCTAGGGCAATTATAAATATTTTAATTCCAAAGACGTTAGATTCTGATGTCTGAAGACGGTCCCGGCACTGAATATTTTCTTTCACATGTACTGGTGCCACACGAGGTCTCTATTGTGATGTTTAAGATTCCTGTGTCACATATGAATAGCAATGGCCAAGTTTTTTCACAAGGTAAAGTAAGACTAAGGGATGATAAAATTCCATGGATTTCCAATTTTATAGTCATACAGTGTCTGCAGTTTTTTGTCATTAATTTCTCTCGGGTTCGTGGTTTCTGCTTTTTTCTCCATGACCTGTTAACATCCCTGGCCTTGTTCTGGTCCACAATTAATAAAGGTGGCTATTTACTTTTCATTTATATACCAGATCCCTCCATTATAGCTGCTCACTTACAAGTATTTAATTTGTTTTCAGATTATGCCGATTGCACACACACGAAGAGAGGGTAAAAAAGTGACAATAGTCAACCCACTGGCTGTCAACCTGGAAGACTACCAGAAACAAGTGGAAAACTCTATCAGCAAATACAAAAAGTGAGCTGCTAGTAACAAAATTAGACAAATAAAATTGATAATATTCATAATATTGATAATATTCATCATTATGGTATATAGTTTTTATTCTAAATAACAATCTCAGCTTACCAACATTTTGTTAAAAAAGAGCATTCAAGAATCATTAAAAATATACAGGCCTAGCAGAGCAAGTGTTTACTAGTTGTGTTGTTTTTCTAACTGATTGTTGTTTTTCTGTTTCAGGAGATTAAATAAGCTTGTGTGGGACGCGTTGCCGGAGGACGAGAGACAACAGTAAGTTACTTTAACCATCTAACTATCAACCTTTGTCAGGGATTTAGAAATTAGCACATCTGGTGTTCACATTTGTGTCGTCATTAACAGTTTTTGGATGTGAATTCCCACTTTTTTGTGGTTAACCAAATTTGTTCATGATCTTGCATCTGCTTTGTCTTGCCAAAGCCTCATATATGGTTTTGAGAAAGTTTTCTTTCAAGTCTTTTCTTTCATTTGAAAGAAATTACAGCTTTTAAAAGAAGAATAAGTTAAGAATGATTAGATGCTAGGCTATAAAAATTCTTGGAACCATTATCTAGGCGTAGAGTGTGCAACTCCTGAAATCATTGTGAAGGGCTTTGTGGATTTTAAATGCATTACACTTTTCTTTGCCACATTTTATCAAATTGACTAAATTTGTTCTTTAGGATTTAATGTAAAACCTCGCTTGTATTTTGGTATCTGTTTTTCTCTCAAAACTGATTCTGATTATTTGAGACTGAAACATGAAGTTGCAACTTGTGATATACAACTGTCATAGGAATTAAAAATTGTTTTTTGTGAAGTTAAGCTCTCAACATCAATGTTATATCTGTAAAATATTTCACTTTAAGAACATGTTTTACAAATGCTAATAATAAACAAACTTCCAGGGGTAAAAGTCAACAGCTGTGCTCAAGGGGTTAAAGAACAATTCAACATTTAATATTTTCAGAATATCTTTATTGAACAATTTGTATGTAATTATACTAATTCTTTGTACACTTTCAGACTTGGTGGTGAAGGACCCGTTTCTTATCTTGATAACAAAGTGGCCATTTTACAAGCTCTGGACAGATGTGATTGGCCGGCCAAAGAGGCTGATGTTATTCTGCTGGAGAATGAGATACGACAAGGACAGACTTACGTTCAGCAAGCTAAGGACCTGAGAGATGCAGCCGAGGGGAAGTCACGGCTACCTGGCAGCGCCCGCAGTGACGGCTCACATGGCAGCGCCCGCAGTGATGGGTCACGAGACGGCTCAGAGTCAGAGACGGAAAAAGCTGACAAGAAGAAAGACTCCGAAGACGACCCAAGTGATCACGACAGTAATAAAGACGACAATCGGAGCGAAGAGAGTGTCAAAGCGCCTCACAGCGAGGCGGGTGACGTAACGCCACGCTCTGCTCGCTCTGACCAGTATGAGGTCAGTTACCAGGACAACAGGTGGGGTACAGGGGAACAGGGTGAATAAAGGGGAGCCATGACAACAATGGGGTTAACGGGAATATGGTGAAGATACTTGTCCTATCAGGACTTTGTGTAAAATAGGTATCTTTATATTTTTGAGAACATCAGTAGGAAGGATTAGATTCTACACAATGGCAAGTATGGATATAAATTTAGCATTGCATTCTAGAACAAGGAAGGAATTATCTGATCAAAACCAACAATCAAGGCAGTATGTAATCAAAGCCAACAATCAAGGCAGTATGTAATCAAAACCAACAATCAAGGCAGTATGTAATCAAAACCAACAATCAAGGCAGTATGTAATCAAAACCAACAATCAAGGCAGTATGTAATCAAAACCAACAATCAAGGCAGTATGTAATCAAAACCAACAATCAAGGCAGTATGTAATCAAAACCAACAATCAAGGCAGTATGTAATCAAAACCAACAATCAAGGCAGTATGTAATCAAAGCCAACAATCAAGGCAGTATGTAATCAAAACCAACAATCAAGGCAGTATGTAATCAAAGCCAACAATGACTAATAAATGCAGAAGTGTTTTACTCAAATAATAGTTTTAAAATAACAGTATCAGCATAGTTATTTAAAAAATAGTGGTAGCATCTAAATCACATCAATTTAAAAACAAATAGGAAGAAAGTATAGAGAAAATACATTTTTGTGCAATATAACCTCTCTGCTATTTATGACGAATGTTCTCTTAGGTGACTGTAGGTCATTCTGACTGAGGGGACAAAATATTCAACCAATCGTGACATTAACTGCTTTTTTTAACATCAAACAAAAATGTTTTTCACATGTGTCCAAAATGAACACATGCAACGTATTTATTAAAAATGATTGATTTTATTTAAAATTGATCATATTAAAAAATAATTGTTGAAGCTAATTTCAAGATAGACAGATTGGATAGATATTATCCAAGGCTCCGTCAGGAATTGCTTTCAGTTTTTTATGTAAGGTAATTTTTAAAATCTAGGCTTGTAGAACACGGCTCTTAATATTATAAAAACATGCCATCCCGTGTTTATTCTATTTCAAATGCTAGCAGCTTAGAATAAGTCAGGCAGTTCTTATGCTGCTCTTCACATATTAGTTTTGTAGGTTGGACAGTCATGTGTATTTTTGTTGCTTTGCATGTATAATTATTTGTGCAATATAGAGCTAGTGTCTCAAAACAACTGCTCCAGATCTTATGGATGTGATTGGCCGAGATAGCCAGCTAGACCAATCACATGCCTAATATCTGGGCCAGACGTTACCAGATTACCAGCACAGGTCTAGTTTGTCTACTAATGAAGCATTAGTTTATCACAGAGATTATTTGTCGCACATTTTAGTGCCCACCGCTTACTGCATGTTATACCTCCCAAAAAGAGGATTTACATATTACCAGCAATGCTTAGATTGCAGTGTAGTATTTGAAAGGATGTGTGCTTTTATGCAGTAGGACAATAGGACTGTATGAACAGTCCCTACTTCTCAGTAGGACACTAGGATGGTACACAAGCTGTTTGTGCTTTATCATTGACAGTCCCTATTTCTCAGTAGGACACTGGGACGGTACACAAGATGTGTGTGTTATCATTCAGTATCAATCACTACTTCTCAGTAGGACACCAGGACGATACACAAGCTGTTTATGACTGACAGTCACTGGAATGATGTGTTTTTATGCAGTAGGACAATAGGACGGTACACAAGCTGTATGAACAGTCCCTACTGCTCAGTAGGACACTAGACGGTACCCAAGCTGTTTGTACTTGATCACTGACTGTCAGTGATAAAGAACAAACAGCTTGTGTACTGCAAAATATTATGGACATCTTTCATTTTTTGTTATGATCCTCTGGTTTTTAATAACACAGCAAACATGACCCATTTACCCAATGTTTGAGCAATGTTGGGCCAACGTTGGTCAAACATTGGTTAGATGTGTCGTGTTTGCTTGGAACCCTTTCACGCCCATAAGGCTACCAGGGGCCGTTCAATCATTTTAACCATTACAGCGCGGGGATCGACTTTAGTCTTCAGAATCTGAGGTCTTTAGACATCAGATTCTGACATCTATAGTCGATCCCCGCACTGAAAGAGTAAAAATATGTATAATTACTGTAGACCCATAACATCTATAGGTATTCAAATGAATCAGAGCAAGTTGACGAAGGCATTTGTGATGATTTAAAATGAGAAAAACGAAGGCTTGAAAGGGTCATCACTATAAGCTTTGTTGACCCTCTAAGCACCTGTGTCACTGATATGCACCACATAACATAAAATAGTTTCAGCAATTTATAGCAAGTCTTTTATGGACTTTACAAGCCTACTGTAGACTGCTTTTCAAATTGAATAGAATAACATAATTTACAGGATAAATATTACTATTTCAAGCACCAATCATTGATATGATTTTTAATATTTAAATGATTAATAAACTTGAAGCTCACTTCATTCATTTGAAGTTGTGTCATGGTAACTCGACATAACCTCCTCTGTGTGAAAATTTCAGTGACTGAAAAATTAAAAAAATCGAATGCGGCGCTTAAAAGGTTCAAGTTAAAAAAATATTGCATGCATTTCGTATTGTAGAAGGATTACATGATTGCATAATTCTAAGGATAAATCATGTTGCCCAGGTTATTCTAGCAGCGATATCTGTGACAAAAGGAGAATAGAATCAAAATATGAAATCTGAGGTGTATATTCTTATCTGTCTACGTGAAATATAACAAATTGGCATTTGTTCTTTAAATTTATCCATGGTCATTTTTTTCAATTTAATAAAAATAGTTCTTTGATATCAGTTCAGCTCTTGGTACGAAGTGGACATAGCTAAGCTGAACTGATATCAAAAGATATATTTAGTACATTTGCAATTTTGTATTTTTTTTCTATTTAAATATAGTGTCGAACTAGAATTATAATTTTTCATATGATATTTATTGCCATGATTTATTTGTGTGCATACATATGGGTCACTAGCAGTCGAAGTGTTGTATTTACTGACCGTCTTGGAGCTTTATATCCAAGCCGTTCAGACAAATTTACTGATGTGATAATGTCTAGGTGATACTTAATATAAACATTCAGATTTTACTCTTGTTATAAATCTATTTACAATTGTTGATCAGTTATTTTATATAACTGTTCTGCATGGCGTCTTTAATACATATCATGTCGGTTCCTGTGAACTTTACAAGGGCAGAATGAGCGAATGTAGCCCATGCTGCCTTACTGTTATTTGTTGAGTGTAAAATATATAAACCTATTGTTAGACTTTGACGTCATCATGACATTATCATTGAATATGTATATGCCGTAATGGTTTAACGGCATTGCACTAGTAATTTAAATATATATCTGATGGTATCAACCAGTACATGTATTACATGTATTTATTTTTTCACATGCAGTGGTTACCAATGTAATGTTATATTGAAGGATTTAATTACTATGTGATGAGATTGTTATTTTATAATGTTACACTTGTAGTTCATTCTTCAAACGATATATTAAAGACATAGCAAATATATTCACCAGTATAACAGTATGAATGTACATGTATAGATATAAGCTACTGACATAGTATTATCACTGCTATAAATACACAGTAAATTTAATGTTACTAGTTGTTTTTTATTTTAGAGATCAACCCAGATATCCGTTAACCTTCAAGTTTGTTTTTAAAAAATTATTTGAAAAGTGTTAAAATCACCTGATTTTGTATAAGTAGGTTCTGTATCAAATCACAGATCTGAACCTTATTTCTCAGTTTGATGGATCATTTTATAAACAATATACCACATATAATATCTGTGCTACATAGAGCATTTATGCAACATGTTCAGCTAATCTTGGCTTAATGTTGGAGAAACATTGAACCAAAATAGGTTGAATGTCTTGTTTGCTGACTAGTTCAGGCTTCATGCTGATCTCTTTTTAAGGTTGTGATATTATATGCTACTACAGTATTAGCGGGCTGCCACGGTACAGTATAGACACTATAATCCGAATGATATACCTGTTTGTTTTGGGTTGATTAACTCTCTAACCTAACAAGTGATCATATTTGTATTCACTGGGAGATGTGAATTCCTCCCATTTTTCCTCGTCTCAAGGTGAATGAAAATTAAACAATTTGATAAAATAATCAAGTAAGACGTCCGAAGCTGCAATGATTTAAATGGGTACTGATGGGTTATTGGGTACTGATATTTAAATGAGTACTGGTGGTTTAATGGGTACTGATATTTTATTTTTAATTAATTTCATTCATAATATGTTATATGAGGCCTATTCATAACAATCGATATTAAGGTACAGTTTTGATATCCCTGTATGATCACATTGAAAACCTTCTTCTCATGTATAACATGCTCTTATTGTACTGACTATCTAATTGTTCTTTTTCTCAATTTAATTAATGCTACAATTCCTCAAAAAATCTAGTTTGAATTTAACTGTTTAAAGTCCTGAAATTTTTATTGACATTTTCATTCTTTTGAAGCTGACCTTGCTCATCCTTGCCAGATTTAAAAGAATGAGAATTATTTTTTGTAGTTTACTATTCAAGATTGAATCTTGAATTAAATTGAGATTTTATTATTTGTATTGGTAGATGGCTATAATGGTTAATGGTTTCAGTTTATATCTTTATTTACTTAAAGCTGGAAGCTCTAACGCATTTTCCAGCTTCAAATGATGAAAAGTATTTCTATTTGTGCAAAATATGATCTCTCAAATAGAATTACTTGTGTAACTGAGCTTAACCCTTGTGCTGCTGGAGCCGTATATATCCGGTTCTCATTAACCCTTGTGCTGCTGGAGCCGTATGTATCCGGTTCTCATTAACCCTTGTGGGGCTGGAGCCGTATATATCAGGTTCACATTAACCCTTGTGGCGCTGGAGCCGTATATATTCGGTTCGAGTAAGTTTGAGAGGAAATAAAGTGACACTGAAATCCATAACGTAGTTTGTGATAGATGCTCAGTTTGAAGCTGGAAATTGCGTAAGCAATTCCACCTTCAAATGATGAAAAACACGATTAAAACAATTTGGCAGGACAAGGGTTAAAACAAAATATTTTATGAATTTGATTGGCCTGAAGACTTATATATAAACATGTCTACCTGGACATAGTAAGCATTTGTTGTTAAACTACCGCTTAAAAGTCACATGTGCAGCTGTACATCCCACGCCTTTGTAGCCTTGCCTTCACCACAGCTTAACAATCTGTTATGTTTTAATGAATAAAATTTATTGTACTTCAGCAAGTGTTGTTTTATTTTCCTAGTTGCGTTTAGAATTAGCACCCAATTAATGCAATACAGAAATTATGAGATAGCTTGGAAAGGCAAGGTTATGACAAAGAGTGGGAATATAGAGAGAAGCTGATCCGATGTATTGTTTCGGTTTTCAGCTGTTTTTATAAATGTACCTGTCATCCTAGTAAGCCTTTGGGTGAGCACCTCTTTCCTTGTAAGAGTGCTGTATTTTACCAAACATTATGAAACATTTTTCATAATGTTAGGTAAAATACACCACTTGTACAAGCATTGGATTACTTAGTGAATCCCTTATCCTTGAAGCACTGTTGTAGACTACAGCAGACGTTTCATTAGAACTGTGTAACCAATGTTTTTAAATATCTCTAAAATTGCTCAAATCGAAGTAATTTTTAGTCACTTGAAAGTTTTGTCTCTAATATTTTTTATTTTTAAAATTTACATTTTTAAAATTGAATTGCTTGATACGTGAACATCTACTACAAAATATTTAACATTTTAGTTTAGTTGGAAACTTTATTAAAAAGTGTATTTCAACAAAGCAGGAGAAGTGTTGGATCTGACTGGCGTACAGTACTCCCGGACAATACTATGGTTCAGTAGATCAGTGAACAGGATTCGTACGGGTGCTTGAAAACCTTGAAAGTAATTGATTTAAAAAAAAATCAAGGCCTTGAAAGTGGTTAAAAAATGGGATTTTCAGCCTCAAGTGCTTGAAAGTCCTTGAATTTTGACAAAAGGGACATTCATGTATATTTTACATGAATATTTTGTTACCGCTCCTTCATGTCATCATTAACATGATTTATAGTACTCGGTACTTAAATTAATGTTGCTTTCACTGTTTAAACTGGTCCTTAAAAAATGTTCTGGTGGTCCTTAAAAGTCCTTGAAAAGTGCTTGAATTTTGTCACTGACAAAGTGTACGAACCCTGAATTAAGATCAATGTAGAGTGTAACGTAGGCACAACAAGCCTATGCAAAGTATTCAAGTAAAATGTGTATCCCACAGGTCATGATTTAATTTTTTTCAGAGTTTTTAGATTTTTAATAATATTTTTTATTCACACTTTTATGAATCCGACTGTAACCCAAACAAACTTTTGTACACCTAAACACCTGTTAAAGAACGTTTGAATGTTCCCACAGCATTGGGCCACATGTTGATGCCGTCGGCCCAGCATTGAGCAGACATTCGGTGCTGCGGGGGAACCCCCATGATCAACCCGTTCCCACAGCAATTAAAGGTGGCAGCTATTGATGTAGCGGTTAAGTGGTTACTTTGAACATGCCGTCTGACATGGTCAGTATTTGCCGTCTATATTGTGGTATGCTGTAAACAAACTTGTTTACATGACGGTATAGTCTTGGAAATATAGCTTGTTTCTTCTTTTCCAGTGCCTTTACATTTTTTTTTACATTTTTGTATCTTATTTAAGATCAGTAGGTTATATAGCTTCATATAAATTAAACTTTCAAAATTGACAAAATTGAAAATTCTCATCCCAAGGGGCAGCTTTAAGTAATATGTGGAAGCAATTGGACAAAAAACAAATGCAGTTTGTTAACACTCCCAGTTATCAAACAATATTAAATGATATAGTTAGACACTGCAAGTAAATTTTAATCCAATGAGTAAAGAAAATAACCTTGGGCAATTTAGATAAGCTCTGCTGATATGCTCCTCAGTGTATTGGTCTTCAGTGTGTTGACATGCTCCTCAGTGTGTTGATATGCTCCTCAGTGTGTTGATATGCTCCTCAGTGTGCTGATATGCTCCTCAATGTGTTGATATGCTCCTCAGTGCGTTGATATGCTCCTTAGTGCCTTGATATGCTCCTCAGTGTGTTGATATGCTCCTCAATGCCTTGATATGCTCCTGAGTGTGTTGATATGCTCCTCAGTGCCTTGATGCTCCTCAGTGCCTTGATGCTCCTCAGTGTGTTGATATGCTCCTCAGTGCCTTGATATGCTCCTCAGTGTGTTGATATGCTCATCAGTGTGTTGATATGCTCCTCAGTGCGTTGATATGCTCCTCAGTGCCTTGATATGCTCCTCGGTGCCTTGATATGCTCCTCAGTGCCTTGATATGCTCCTCAGTGTGTTGATATCCTCCTCGGTGCCTTGATGCTCCTCAGTGTCTTGATATGCTCCTCAGTGCCTTGATATGCTCCTCAGTGCCTTGATATGCTCCTCGGTGCCTTGATATGCTCCTCAGTGCCTTGATATGCTCCTCAGTGTGTTGATATGCTCCTCAGTGCCTTGATGCTCCTCAGTGCATTGATATGCTCCTCAGTGCATTGATATGCTCCTCAGTGCCTTGATATCCTCCTCAGTGCCTTGATATGCTCCCCAGTGTGTTGATATCCTCCTCAGTGCCTTGATATGCTACTTAGTGCCTTGATATGCTCCTCAGTGTGTTGATATGCTCATCAGTGTATTGATATGCTCCTCAGCTCTATTATTTGTTATTACAAATTTATTGTTTATTAAATCAACAATATCCCTAGAAGTATCCTCACTATTTGAAATAGTATGACAAATAAGTAAAATAAATACCAACATGAAGCTCTCTTGTGCATTTGTCAATAATTAAATAATTATTATCGAACATAAAATAATATTAATATAATAAATATATTGATATAGCTCAAAATTTGACTACTCTGTGGGCAATAATGTGAGATACTGTCAATTGTCCAGAGGCACAAGAAAAGCGAGCTAATTTTACGTCTAAACAAAATAGCATGTAATATGTTCACATAACTCATTATTCGTATTCCAAAGGGGTTTATTTTAAGTAAACAGTAGTTCTAGAGCATGTTTGAATCCAAACTAAGCTTTTTTACCATACCAAAAATCATCTGAGAGAAAAGTATTTCGACTATTTACTGAAAAAGTATGAAAAATAGATCAAATTAGCGGTAAAAAAACAACTCTAGTGCATTTGCAATGATAAGACACAAAATATTTTACATCCATATGAAGGCCTGTGCCAGTAGCTTTCTATTGATATCAAATGTATTGATATAGCTTCCAATTTGACTTCTCATTTGGCAAAAATGAGAGATACAGTCAATTTTCCGGAGCCTGAAAAAAAGCGTGCACATTGTACGTCTAACCAAAAAATCATTCATATAAATATATATAAACATATTCACATAACTCATTATGTTTTCCAAATGAGAACAAAAGTTCTAGGACATTTATACCCTGCAAAAATCAGCTGGAAGAAAAGTACTTTGACTATTTTCTGAAAAAGTATGAAAAATAGGTAAAATTAAAGCTTGAAAAACCAACTTAAAACTCTCTTGTGCATTTGTCAATGATCGGACACAAAATATTTTACATCTATGTGAAAGCCTGTACCATAGCGTTTTATTCATATTAAAATATATTGACATAGCTCAATATTTGACTAATCAGTGGGCGAAAATGTGTAATGCGCTTGATTTCACAAAATCGAAACAAAATCGCACATAGGTCATGTACGCTTTTGGCCATATTTCAATAAAGCAGCGGCAGTTACCTGATCAACAGGTTGATTCTGGCCCCTGAGTAGTCCAGCAATAAAAAAATACTAGTGGCTTATATTTCCCTCTCAGTGACACTTTACCCGAGCCTAGGACTTAGCCAGCAAACGATAAAAGGGAGTCACAATTAACTTTTTGTTGGACCAGAGCTGGGTCTGGGGTCCTCCCACAATGCAATTTGGTAGAATTTAGTGATATTTTTCTACGTCCAGGCGGAAAATAGGCCGTCCAAAAGACGGCAGGACGGGTCTCTGGCTAAGTCCTTGCCCCCAGCCACATCTGGGCTATTTAGTGTGGACAACACAAAAATACATGAATTGGCACATTTGGCGACCATTTTGAATTTTTACATGATAATACATTGATAAATACATTTTGTACATATCCTATTGTGTTCTTTTATACAAAACACAGAATACCAATAACTTTATTATGGCATGTGGATACCAATAACTTTATTATGGCATGCTGGAAAGACAGTATGCACTGATTATAAGATTTCACATGATGGCGGCCATTTTGTAACTGGCTTTTTCGGTACTTTCCCCAGCGAAATTTTTGGTAAACTGTTTTTGAGAGGTAAGTACACATACAAACAAGTCCAAAAAGGTTAAAAACCTTTTGAAGTAATTTTTTTGAAACTTTGTGTGATTTTGGCCTTCAATAACTGGACTATGAGTATGTTTATAATTTTATTTGGATGGGGAGCGTGCTGGAAATGTGGTGTCATGCCTGCCTGATGATGTTCCCCATGATAGTTGGCGTCACACCCCTCTTGAATCATAGATGCTACACTGGGTTCCTTTTTATAAAAATATCAACCTTACAAATACTAAACTTCACATTTCCAGGTTGTTGTAATAATTAGAGAGGCATATAACACATTGGTATTGATATAGCACATTGGTAGGGTGTTTATATAGCACGTTGTAGGGTGTTGATTCCATCCCGATATATAATATAAAAATTTTGGATATTGAGGTAGTCATGATGAACTGATAGTCTAACTAGGAAGTTGCTTGTTTTATAAGTTGTTGAATACGAGAAGTGGTACATGTGATGAGTAGCCTACACATGACTGGCTGTACATGTCATGAGTAGCCTACACATGACTGGCTGTACATGTCATGATTAGCCTACACATGACTGGCTGTACATGTCATGAGTAGCCTACACATGACTGGCTGTACATGTGATGAGTAGCCTACACATGACTGGCTGTACATGTCATGAGTAGCCTACACATGACTGGCTGTACATGTCATGATTAGCCTACACATGACTGGCTGTACATGTGATGAGTAGCCTACACATGACTGGCTGTACATGTCATGAGTAGCCTACACATGACTGGCTGTACATGTGATGAGTAGCCTACACATGACTGGCTGTGCACCACATGTGCATGGGAAACCCTCTGAGGAGGGGAGTATGTCAGCATAGCAACTAAATTTTGTTTTCATGATTGGTGACATGCAATCATTTAATTATTATTCTTGCAACTGGTCAAAATAATTGTGTTGTATTAGGCAGCTCAACCAGTACTATAACTGTATATTATGGTATGTACTACTATGAATATAGTAACACTACTCTAGTAGCTTATTTATAGTTACCACTATAACTATCCTACTATAGCTTATTCGCAGTACCAATCAAAGGGGTCAAATATTATTTACACACGTATTGATCCCCTACATAATTGTTTTAAGCTCCTTTGTGAGAATTTCTGTGAATTAGTTGCTTACTGATAATCGTAAAGTTTAATGTGTAATGAACTCCCTTTCGCCATTAGTTTCTCATACAAATAGATCACAACCAGATATGTGCACTCACGATGACCACTCTTATTTAACTTTGTTTTTAGTTTCTCTATATACAAATAGACCACAACCAGATATGTGCACTCACGATGACTGCTTCTTCATGAAAATTGCTTTGTATCAGAATAACGTTTATAATACTAATTAAACTAAGTTTCTACGTTTACCTAAGTCATCCTATATCATTCACTTCTCTTTGAGTTACATAAATATGGCCAGAATCGCTACACTTACTTAAAAACAGATGACCTTCAAATGCAGACCAATGGAAATAGCCAATGAGATGATGATGTATGGCTTACAGATTTGCTACGATAGATGTACATACACATTATTAATAATGATAGTTTAGTGTGTTTAGATACACATTATAATAGTGATAGTTTAGTATGTTCATCGTCCATGCTGCTACCTTATGTCACTGCTGATAGTTAATTTTTAACTCCTAAAACGCTAAGCGTGACTGTAGTCATTTTAAATTTGTTTTATCACCCGTTTACATCATCACAGTTATTTGGAACGAAATGTGTCCTTAATAATCAACATTTGGACATGTTGTTTAGTTTCAAAATTAACAGATATGAGCAATTTTCACCCACTTGACGTTGTGGATCACGGTAGCGAGACATAACTTCAAGTTCAAATTTAAATTATTAGTTTTAGCAGGTTAATGGTTAAAGTGATTCACCACGCACACAGTTATCAGATTTAATCACTTTATCAGCTGGGAGTGATGCCCCAATGAACTGTTCTACTTATTTAAGCAAAGATATTTTTAGATGGCTAAATAGACAAATTGCACAAAGTCACTACTGCTAGACCTACTTAAAAATTGAATATTTGAGTTACATTTTATGAATGACTTTGTAGGGTGGTAAGGAAATAAGATTTTTAGCTGCTAATTTTTTTACACAATACAAAGTTAAATAGTTGTAAGTTATATATCTAAGTGTCAACTTGTTTATTGTAATCAAAATTGTAAAAAACATTCAATTGAAACTAAATGATCAGTATTGCATCTGCTACTGCTGCAATGTGGACACTTACAACACATTGGGTCAGGTCACCTCATAATGAGAACACTGACAACACATTGGTCAGGTCACCCATAGAAACATTTACAAAGACTGCACTATTAATGTAGATAGGTACATGTATATAATTTCTTTGTACTGAAAAACATAGTTATTTTCAAATAATGTTGCATTAAGCATGTTTACAACCATGCACTGGACACACAATGTTGTACTGACAGTGAATAAAATGTCAATTTTTTAAATTCACCGGCAATGCATTGTTGTGTGCTGAGCGGGAAGGCTTGAAGTAAAACCTAAACTTAATTTCTCAACAATGAATGTTTTGTGAATTGGGCAATGTACCGTATGTCATGCTTACAAAGGTCAATTTTACTTTTATCATACACAATCAGCTTTATATTTCAGGGGATGGGAGAGGCCATGGAGAAAAAGGTGAAGAAGCAGAAAAAGGGGAAGAAATCTGGTGGCAGTAGTGGGATTACTAAAGCTCTAGACGTCCTCAGAGGGCAGCGTGTTATAGGCCGTAATGAACAGGACGGCTTCTACTATCAAGGTGCATGAAAATACATTTAATTTTATTATTTCAACCTCGTAAAAAAATGTATGTATCAACTGATATCTGTATGTAGTGATTCTCCTCGTACCTCATGATATCTGTATGTTCCCCTCGTACCTCATGATATCTCTGTGTAGGGATTCTCCACGTACCTCATGATATCTGTATGTAGCGATTCTCTATGTACCTCATGATATCTGTGTGTAGTGATTCTCCACGTACCTCATGATTTCTTTGGGTTCTCCTCGTACCTCATGATATCTGTATGTAGCGATTCTCCACATACTTCTTAATATCTCTGTGTAGTGATTCTCCACGTACCTCATGATATCTGTATGTAGTGATTCTCCACGTACCTCATGATTTCTTTGTGTTCTCCTCGTACCTCATGATATCTGAATGTAGTGATTCTCCACATACCTCATGATATCTGTATGTAGCGATTCTCCACGTACCTCATCATATCTGAATGTAGCGATTCTCCACGTACCTCATGATATCTGAATGTAGCAATTCTCCACGTACCTCATGATATCTGTGTGTAGTGATTCTCCACGTACCTCATGATATCTGAATGTAGCGATTCTCCACGTATCTCATGATATCTGTTTCTAGTGATTCTCCACGTACCTCATGATATCTCTGTGTAGCGATTCTCCACGTACCTCATGATATCTGTATGTAGCCATTCTCCACGTACCTCATGATATCTGTATGTAGTGATTCTCCACGTACCTCATGATATCTGTATGTAGGGATTCTCCACGTACCTCATGATATCTGAATGTAGCGATTCTCCACGTACCTCATGATATCTGAATGTAGCAATTCTCCACGTACCTCATGATATCTGTGTGTAGTGATTCTCCACGTACCTCATGATATCTGAATGTAGCGATTCTCCACGTATCTCATGATATCTCTGTGTAGTGATTCTCCACGTACCTCATGATATCTGAATGTAGCGATTCTCCACGTATCTCATGATATCTGTATGTAGTGATTCTCCACGTACCTCATGATATCTGTATGTAGTGATTCTCCACGTATCTCATGATATCTCTGTGTAGCGGTTCTCCACGTACCTCATGATATCTGTATGTAGCAATTCTCCACGTACCTCATAATATCTGTGTAGGAATTCTTCTCGTACCTCATTCACCTAAGTCATGTTTCAGGTTCTGTTGTACGTTGTCCCGATGCCAGGAATGCCCTGGTAGAGTTTGACGAGCTTGGACAGAAAAAGATCTCAACACGGTTTGTCATTCCTACAGGGGGCGCAATTGCCAGGCCCGTACTAAGAGTAAGTATGTGTAACTATGGTAACCATGAGAGCTGAATGTCTGTTATTTTTCTGATATGAACAGCTGAAATTTATCAATATTCCTAACTTTAAGCTTTGGGAGAATCAGTGTAAGTATGTGGCATTATGACAATTAATATAATATACATAATAAATATTTATCCAGATCTTATTTTTTCATTTTATCCCACTTTTAGATAATGTTAGCTGTTTTATAGAAATCAACCCCTAATAATACTACTTCTTGTTGAATGTAATAACAGCTCTATTTTATTGTTAATGTTAATACATGTTGACTATGTTCACTCACTCAACCCTTTCCGGGAACACTTCTCACCATCAGAATCTGAGGAATTGGTTGCCTTACCCGGTACTGAAATAATAAACATAGAATAGATATTGAAGTGAAGCCATTTATTAGCTTTGAAAGTAAACTCCTCTTCCTCATTTCACTTTGTCTATGAATATGCAATATTTTAGTACTGT
This sequence comes from Flabesymbios commensalis, assembly GCA_964017125.1. Classification (NCBI taxonomy): domain Eukaryota; kingdom Metazoa; phylum Annelida; class Polychaeta; order Terebellida; family Flabelligeridae; genus Flabesymbios; species Flabesymbios commensalis. The sequence goes on from OZ024913.1 coordinate 4,994,165, forward strand.
AAGGATTAAAATGTGACATTTTCTGCAGGCGGGTGACTACGTGCTGGGTCGTGTTATCAATCAGGACACAGGCTTACAGTGTTACGTGCCCGGAGTGATTCTGATGACCCCGGCACGGCAACAAGCTCAGGCTAAGTTCTACACTGTTCTCCTCTACTCGGCACAGAAGGTATGCTAAATATTGACCCTTCTAACTCTTGCAGTGCGGAGGTCGACTTTAGACATCAGAATTTGACTTCTATAGACCTCAGATTCTGACGTCTAAAGATGATCCCCGCACTGAAAAAATTAAATATTTATAATGGTTGTAGACCTATAACATAGGTATTCAAATTAAGCGGAAAGAGCTAACTAAGACATTTATTATGATTTCAAATTTATATGAAAATATTTCATTGCTTTAAGGGACAGTTAGGATGTAGAGCTTGTGTCTAATACACCCTCGTATTTCAGCTTGTGTCTAATACACCCTCGTATTTCAGCTTGTGTCTAATACACCCTCGTATTTCAGCTTGTGTCTAATACACCCTCGTATTTCAGCTTGTGTCTATGCACCCTCGTATTTCAGCTTGTGTCTAATACACCCTCGTATTTCAGCTCATTTTCTTTCACCCCAAGTTAAAAGAAAATTTATTTATTTGATAATAGCGTAATATGTTTTCACGTTTATTTTAGGAGCATTTTCTTCGTTCCTACCTGGTGAAGATCAGCAAGATGCGATATTTTTTCCTGGTTCGTTACATCAGAGATCACTCACAGGATGAGGATGACACGTATGTCCAGCACTTAATATACAGACTAATTAGTAGCTTTGTTATTGGTATGACCTCCGCAATGAAATGATGGAGTATATTGAATAGCTGTATGCTAAAAGTAACAGCATGCAACTACTTATTATTGTTTTAAAAATCTGAAAAGTTTTATTATGAAGGAACTGAACTTATGAAGGAAATATAGTAGCACAGTCCAAATGGAAAAATTTAAGTATAATAAACTCATTTTTTTATCTGATATATCAGAAATCATTTTATTGTGGAGGGTCACATATTTTAAAAAACGCTTTGTACTTTTGCATTCTTATCGTTATTTTACAGTTCATCATCTATCAAATTGAAACTTGTTCTAATTTCACTTTGATGAAATAAACTTGATTAGATTGAATAATCACCTTAGATGCTGCATTTAATTTAGTATATTCAGTAATTTTCATAGCCATCAAATCATGCAATTGCCTTTCATGCCTGCCTGTACATATTGTTGTACATTTAAATTAAACAAGTTATATATTAAACTGACAGCAACACTATCTGTAGAAAGTTACATAGAGAAAAGTAAACCAATGTAAGCTAACACAGGATGCGGACCAAGTAAAATGACACTGAAATTAAAAAAAAGGGTTTTGTTGATGTCTAGGTAATGGGTTGTAGTAGCAGGACCAAGTTAGATCTTTACCTACCCAGGAAGTTAGGACCAAGGTTAGATCTTCACCTAGCCAGATAGTTAGGACCAAGTTAGATCTTCACCTACCCAGGTAGTCAGGACCAGGTTAGATCTTCACCTACCCAGGTAGTTAGGACCAGGTTAGATCTTCACCTACCCAGTTAGTCAGGACCAGGTTAGATCTTCACCTACCCAGGTAGTCAGGACCAGGTTAGATCTTCACCTACCCAGGTAGTTAAGCCCAGGTTAGGTCTTCACCTACCCAGGTAGTCAGGACCAGGTTAGATCTTCACCTACCCAGGTAGTTAGGCCCAGGTTAGGTCTTCACCTACCCAGGTAGTCAGGACCAGGTTAGATCTTCACCTACCCAGGTAGTTAAGCCCAGGTTAGGTCTTCACCTACCCAGGTAGTCAGGACCAGGTTAGATCTTCACCTACCCAGGTAGTCAGGACCAGGTTAGATCTTCACCTACCCAGGTAGTTAGGCCCAGGTTAGGTCTTCACCTACCCAGGTAGTCAGGACCAGGTTAGATCTTCACCTACCCAGGTAGTTAAGCCCAGGTTAGGTCTTCACCTACCCAGGTAGTCAGGACCAGGTTAGGTCTTCACCTACCCAGGTAGTTAGGCCCAGGTTAGATCTTCACCTACCCAGGTAGTTAAGACCAGGTTAGGTCTTCACGTACCCAGGTAGTCAGGACGAGGTTAGATCTTCACCTACCCAGGTAGTTAAGACCAGGTTAGGTCTTCACCTACCCAGTTAGTCAGGACCAGGTTAGATCTTCACCTACCCAGGTAGTTAAGCCCAGGTTAGGTCTTCACCTACCCAGGTAGTTAAGACCAGGTTAGGTCTTCACCTACCCAGGTAGTTAAGCCCAGGTTAAGTCTTCACCTACCCAGGTAGTTAAGACCAGGTTAGGTCTTCACCTACCCAGTTAGTCAGGACCAGGTTAGATCTTCACCTACCCAGGTAGTTAAGCCCAGGTTAGGTCTTCACCTACCCAGGTAGTTAAGACCAGGTTAGGTCTTCACCTTCCCAGGTAGTCACTATGAATTATTTTCAACCTTTATCATGCTGATCATCACAATAGTCGTTTTTAATAATCAGCTGATTAAATCATTGTTATTGGGAATGAAATGACTGCTAAAACATCAAGATTTGCAAATGTTTGGTCACAAATTTAACAAATATGTGTAATTTTCAACCACGGTGCGGTGGCGAGACACAACCTCAGGTGCTTTAAAATTTATATAATTTTTAACAATAGCTCGGCTTGGCAGATATCAAACGAGCTACATGTATTACAAAACATAAGAAACAGCATTGCGTTCGGTGTTGTCCCAGTAAGCATTACACATACGCTCAAAATACACTAAAATATATTGTTTTTCCTTGGTAGCTTCATATGTATGTATTTATTATAATGATGGGGAATATCTACTTGTATGTTGCATCCTTCCATTTCTTTATCATTGTCACTTGTCTATGACATCATCATTGCACATAATGTCGTCACAATATGATTACGCCATACTATCTACCCTCAGCAGTTTTCATACAAATTAATCATATTGAGTAAAAAATATTAATTGATAGAACTCAATTGTGCAGGTAGCTTTAATATATGAACTTGTAGCAATGCGAGTACAAAACGTGGAATCAATCGGAGTGTTTTTATAAACAAGACATTGTTGTCAGTACGTCTATACCACACACAGAATGGAATTTTTGGCATGACTTATTATTAGTTTTATGTAAATTATCTTTTAAAAAATCAATGAACAACTTGGTCCACCTTTTTTCAGGCAGTTTTCACAAAATACCCGGTTGCCATTGCAAGAGAACCTTCTTGTACGTTAGTTACTGTCAGTAGCCCTCAACCCTGATGACCTCACATTTTACTCCTTGTTGTTATTGCCAGTAGTCATGACCCCTGACGACCTCACGTTTTTGCAGGTTATGCCAGTAGTCATGACTGGTGATGACCTCACAGATTTTTAATTGTCCATTTGAAGCAACCAAACAGTTACTGTAGTGTAGCACATCTTAACTCTTTCAGTGCGGGGATCGACTTTAGACGTCAGTGCACGGGGATCGACTTTAGAAGTCAGAATCTGACATTACGTCAGATTCTGACGTCTAAAGTCAATCCCCGCACTGTAAGAGTTAAATATTTATAATGACTCCTAACATAGGTATTCAAATTAAGCGGAAAGAGCTAACTAAGACATTTATGATGATTTCAAATTGTGAAAACCGTTTAGTCTCCATGGTTTAGACAAAAATATTTCAGCGCTGTAAGGATTAAACCATTCATGTTGATTCTAACTTTTTGTGCTCACTGATTGAAATCATGCTTTTTGTCACAAGATTAGCATCCTAGTCATGTGACTGTGATGCTGGTCATCTGATCCACCTGCTTGCTTTCCTATCACAGCGTCACTCTAGACTTGGTGGATGCGTTTCGTCCCCACCGAGAGTATGGTAGCAGCTACACCACAGCCTCACCACGAACTCACTCAAGATCTCACTCGAGATCTCGTTCACGATCTCGTTCGAGATCACGTGGCCGTTCCCTCTCTGGGTCACCATGCAGCAGTGTACAATCGGCTTATTCCACAGGGTTTGTAATGTCTCATAGTAGTCTCACTCTAGTCTCACCTTAGCTTACTTGATTTAACATCTTGGTATTAGAGAGTCGTATCTGACACCTTTGACAGATACAGCTATTTAATACCAAGGTGACAAATTAAAATTTATATAGCAAGGCAGCTTACCATCTCTTTTCACAAATGAAAAAAATTATTGGTGGTGGAAGTTGGTCAAATTCAATGATAATAGTATAATATGGACTAAATAATTATGTTGAATAATGATTTTACTCAATACATTAAATACCAACTGTCCAAAATAGTGAATCTCAAAAACTCTCAAAGCATCAACATTTGACTGAAGTTGGTGGAATTTTGCACACATGTATACTCTTTGTTATTATTGAACAGCTGTTGAATTAATTGGCTTGATGTACACTTCACAATGTTGTGTTTTAATATAGTCAGTGTTTGTGTATTCGTTAAAGAGGCAATTATTTCATTTACTGCATTATGAAAAAATAATTTACCATTTGTTTTTTATCTTTTTTTTTCAATGCAATTTAGATTTGTTCTACTATGAATACTTTACTTTTAGTATATTAATCAGTAATTAAAAAAAGAATGCAACATATTTTTCTTAAATTGGATTTTCTTTAGACGTTCTAGGAGTAATTCAAGATCTTCATCTGAGTCAAGGTTAAGTTCAAGGTCTAGGTCAAGGTCAAGATCATCATCTCCGGCCTTGTCAACTAACAATGGTAAATCGTTTTCTATCTAGTTTTCTTCTTATTCAAACATCAGGTCATTTTGATTTAGCTGTAAATTGTAGCCAAAATTCACACAAATAATTAAGTATCCACCCACTATGTGGTGTACACTTATTGGTTTAGTGCTGTCTATTGTTATTATTATTATTCTTCAACAATTTAGCAACATAAATGCTCTACAGTCGCCAAAATTAATTTGCTCTTCACAATTTTTTTTTCTGAACAATCTGAACATTACTTTGATTACGTTAAAAAATTTGCTAATTTGCATATTCAATATTTTCTCTTCCCTCGTCCATGCAAATCCACTTAAACACTCTTAATCACCAATATTCATCCCATTTTCACAATTTCTTTTCTGAACATTATCTGAGGGGTTATCCTGATTAAGTTTGAAAATTAGATATTGGCATATGCAAGATAGCTGCCCGTCTCTTCCTTATAACTCGATGTAAAGGCCAATAGTCACTAATAATCTGTAAAATGTTGTAAAATGGCCCTGGCTGAAACTATGCTTTCTTGGCAATTTACTTTAAATTATTTGCCATGTAAATATAACATCTAGTTATAATGTGTAATATATGATTGTTGTTGTATAATAAATGATCTATGCTTCCAAATCATGTAAGGAATACATTTTTGCCAGGATGTACTATATACAATGGTAATATAAAACACCAGTTGTGGGGAACATATCAAGTGTCGAAGACTGACACAACCAGGTTTTTTAACTCGCAAGTTAAAAAATTGAAGAATATGACTTACACTTGTTAAACACCCATAGAGTACCTTACGGTCAAATATACCAGGAATTAGTAACATTTTCTGTCCATTTAAAATTATAATACCCCCCTAAGGTCTTTTGTTTCATTTAAATGCCACATAACATATTTGACATAAATGCATTGACTGAAATAAAGCATCCATCACAGCTATTATTTGACTTATTATACTTGGCTGGTGTGTAAAACCAAAACATTTCATTCATCTTGCAGTATGTTTCTAGTGCAGATTTTCACTGTTTATTTTATATTTTTCTTCTGTATTTTGTCACCTTTACCACCAAGTAATATGTTTGTTTATGTTTCATCAGATGATACTTCATCTAAGCGTAAGAGAGCCAGTCCAGAGCTGGAGAAGAGACGTCTTCAGAAATGGCAGCGACATCTACAACGACAGCAACGAAACCAGAGACACACGCAGAAGGTACAATACTGTGGTGTGTTAACCTGTAAATAACCACACATAGAAGGTGCAATGTTGGGGGCGGGTAACCTGTATTTATTTTTATTATCAAGTCGGGAAATTTTCTTTTGTGTCCTGTTTCAGGTTAACATTATTAAAAAAGATTGTTGTGGTCTATTATGTATAGCGATATCTATTGTTGTGGTCCATTATGTATAGCGATATGTATTGGAGTTGAAAGCTGCACCTGTGATATTAAACCTTAGAACACTGATGTTGACTACAGTAACCTCACAGTGTTTTTATCAGGCCTTATGTGACCAGTTGTTGAAAGTGAAATATGACTTATAATTTCAAGCCCTGACATTCGTTTTGTCTTAAATTTTACAAAACTAAGTAATTTTCATTCACTTAAAGCTGTGGATCGCGGTAGCGAGACACGACTTCAAGTGACTGAAAATTTAAGTTTTATATCTCAGTGGGCTGAGGGTTAATGTTGTCAATGCTTGCTGACATACATGCTTTATATGGGCTACATTTGACCCTGACATCTTCTGAGGCAGGTGAATCATTAAATATTGTTGTTTTAAATTGTTAGTTAGTTTTTTGAATGTGTGTGAAGCTAGAATTGCTACCACAATTGCCATTAACAGAGAGGGACATGTCGCAATGGTTAGAGCATGGAGCTTTGTCGCTGCCTGCCATGCGGTTTCGAATCCAGCTTGGTGCAGGATTTTCAGAGAAATAAAATGTTTCTCCCCTCAATATTGGAACATTTTTTCAATGTTGTGTGCTTGGGTAAGGCACTCAACCCTCAAATGCTTCACTTGACTCAGGTAAAAATGAGTACCTGTTATGACAGTGATGGCAATGTGTATGATAAGTTCAATGCGCCGAAATGGCTGCAGTATGATCTCCGTGGAGTTGAGATGGCACACAAAGGAACAGATCCAGTGACCAGGGGTTAAAAATGTAAAAGTCAGATGAAATATTTTATATCAGACCATAGACCTGCACCTTTACCTTTTTTTTAAGTATTATTATTAATAAAAAAAATTAATTTGCCAAATTAAATTATTTGTTTAGTTTAGCGGCTAGCACTATTTTAATTCTTTGTTTAATTAAGCCTGTACCTCTATTTTAAATATTTGTTTAATTAAGCATCTACCACCATTTAATAAATTGCAATGACATTCTATATGGTTTGGAGAATGTTTTTTTTTCAGGAACTGACAAAACAATCAATGCGCCTGACACAAATTCAGCAAAAACTAGAATCTCACGATAAAGATGGCAAAAAACAGGAGCAACAACAACTACTAGAGATGATACTAGACGAACTCAACAACAGGCAGGTGTGTAGTCACAGCAACAGACCAATGTGTTACCATGGCAACACATGTGTTACCATGACAACACATAGGTTTGTAACTATAACAAGAACATACAGTATATTAAACATTTTTGCTGATATACCAGCAAACACGAGACCTGATGTGGGATTATTGTTGGATGATTATTGTCTCAGACAGCATACTAACATAAACCAACATCTCATGTTTTCTGGGTATTTTTTTTAGCTCTGACTTGGGTCAACACAGTTCATATTTTGTATTTTAGCCAGAAAAGCGCGAATCAAGACGACCAGCATCTGGAAGAAGTGTAAGCCACGAGAGCCAAGAGAACAACAGAGGTGAGTTGTATGTTGATGTTCACGGAGCCTGACAAATAGAGAGATGTTTGATTATATAATACATCCCCCTAGTATAGCAGGGTTGGGATCAATTGTAATTGCAGATTACATTTTTGGGTCATATTTTGTCTTAGTTTTCAATCTTTATTTTTTTATTTTTTATTATATAGCCTATGTTAAGCAATTATCAAATATTTGCTACATGTAATATTAGGTGCCTATTTTTCTGTATATTTTTCTGTATCCCGCACTGCCTACCAATTTCTTCTTACAAATACATGGTGGCATTAGTTGTTGGTGTAGTGAGGTATTCACTGATATGGTAACCCTTGACCTGCTGAGGTCCGTATGTATGTGTTAACCCTTTCATTCCAATGCATGGCATTTTATTGGGAGTGATATATAGATATATATATATATATATATATATACTGTACGATCTGATATAAACAGACACTTAGGCAGGACAAGCCTTCATCCTTGTACAATCTGATATAAACAGACGCTTAGGCAGGACAAGCCTTCATCCTTGTACAATCTGATATAAACAGACACTTAGGCAGGTTTAGTCTTTAATCCTAGGACGATCTGATAGTAACAGACACTTAGGCAGGTTTAGTCTTTAATCCTAGGACGATCTGATAGTAACAGACACTTAGGCAGGTTTAGTCCTTAATCCTAGGACGATCTGATAGTAACAGACACTTAGGCAGGTTTAGTCCTTAATCCTAGGACGATCTGATAGTAACAGACACTTAGGCAGGTTTAGTCTTTAATCCTAGGACGATCTGATAGTAACAGACACTTAGGCAATACTTGGCCTATCTTGTATTCTCACACAAATGTTTGTATTTGATCTGTTGTTATAGATGGCAGTATGGTGGCAGCATTTGCCATGGAGATGAGGCAATCACTGTCTGGATTATCACCGGGAGAAGAGGTGTTAGCACGCTGGTCAGACGAGGGGTGGTATTATAGAGGTAATATAGTCACACCTTAAAGCAATACAATCTGCATTACTGATCGGGTACAAGACCACTCACAATTTCTGAAAATATATAATTTTCACGTAATGAAGACGTTTTAAATATAATTATGTAAAGTAATCCTTTAATCCTTTTATAGTAACAAAATACAATCAATTGTTTATTATTGTTACAATTTTTTTATTATCCGGCCTTTTAATTTTAATTAAAAAAGGCGGGCTATTGCAATTGGCGTCGTTGGCGTCAGCGTTAACATTTACTTGTGGGCGCAATAACATGAAAAGTTTTTCATGTATTCTTCCCAAATGTGTTATGCGTGTTACTAATGACCAGTTCTTAGACAAATTCAATGATGGTTGAAAAAAAAAATCAAAATGACAGATTTATTGCAATTTTTTGCATTTGACGTCGATAATTTGACCTTGTGGCTGCAATAATAACTTCAAGTTCAATAATGGCAACAGGCCATTATTTAACTTGAAGTGTGCTCTTGTTATAAATATTGAAAGATATGCTTGCAAAGAAATCAAATAGATTTGCTATAATTTTTTTTCTACATTCAAGGCACAGTGAAGACAGATTTTGGTGATGGCAGTTACTTTATCCAGGACAGTGTGGGTTCTCTGGAGAAGATCTGGCGAGAAGATATTATATCAGAAAGTGACGACGCTCACACTGTCCTCAAGGTGAGGAAACAACAGCAGGAGTCATGCTAGTACTGAAATATACTGAAATATACAACAGCAGGAGTCATGCTAGTGCTGAAATATACTGATATATACAACAGCAGGAGTCATGCTAGTGCTGAAATATACTGATATATACAACAGCAGGAGTCATGCTAGTGCTGAAATATACTGATATATACAACAGCAGGAGTCATGCTAGTACTGAAATATACTGATATATACAACAGCAGGAGTCATGCTAGTGCTGAAATATACTGATATATACAACAGCAGGAGTCATGCTAGTGCTGAAATATACTGATATATACAACAGCAGGAGTCATGCTAGTACTGAAATATACTGATATATACAACAGCAGGAGTCATGCTAGTGCTGAAATATACTGATATATACAACAGCAGGAGTCATGCTAGTGCTGAAATATATTGATTTATATACTATCCGTGTTTTTCTCAGAATTTTCACTTGACAAGACCCCTTAGTTAGCTGTATCTGCTTTATTTAAATTCCTATCATAAATGACTAAGTTAGCTGTTTCCTCTTTATTTAAATATCTATTTTATCGGTCTATGACTATTAGTATGCATAGCTGATTCTTACTGTGTAAAAATTGAATATTGACGACAGATTCTGACATCAAATTCCACACTGAAATTGAGAGATAATTGACTTTTGAGTGCAGTGCCTCGCAGTAGCAGTATATTCTATTCTATCTCTGTGTGTGGTATTTGTAGGTGAAGGACACTGTTACAGCACTTCATCCAGACTACGCATTTAGTTACGCACCTGCCGTGATCAAATCCATAGGAGAGGACCTGTGGTCAGAGGTTCGATTCTACGACGGCACAGAATCCAGAGTCCCTCGTGAGGAGGTGTTTCACATCCCCACGGAGAAGTTTGAGCTGGATGTGAGCTATATACTGAGATGTGAGGACCAATGGGTGGGACAAGCTGTGGTAGCGAGAAACGACAACACTGGTATATATCACCTAGGTAAGATAAACCACAACACAGAGAACAGCATGCAGTATGTGGTATATCACCTAGGTAAGATAAAACACAACACAGATAACAGCATGTGGTATATATCACCTAGGTAAGATAAAACGTAACACAGATAACAGCATGTGGTATATCACCTAGGTAAGATAAAACACAACACAGATAACAGCATGTGGTATATATCACCTAGGTAAGATAAAACGTAACACAGATAACAGCATGTGGTATATATCACCTAGGTAAGATAAAACACAACACAGATAACAGCATGTGGTATATATCACCTAGGTAAGATAAAACACAACACATATAACAGCATGTGGTATATATTACCTAGGTAAGATAAAACGTAACACAGATAACAGCATGTGGTATATATTACCTAGGTAAGATAAAACACAACACAGATAACAGCATGTGGTATATATCACCTAGGTAAGATAAAATGTAACACAGATAACAGCATGTGGTATATATCACCTAGGTAAGATAAAACGTAACACAGATAACAGCATGTGGTATATATCACCTAGGTAAGATGAAACACAACACAGATAACAGCATGTGGTATATATCTCCTGATGAACCACAACACAGATAACAGCATGCATTACATGGTATATCCCCTAGGTAAGATAAAGCACAGCACAGTTAACATGCATTACGTGGTATAGGATAAGATGAAGATAGGTATGACAATACAGGGATATATCACCTAGGTAAGATACACCATAACAGCATGCAGTACGTGGTATATCACCTGGGTAAGATACACCATAACAGCATGCAGTACGTGGTATATCACCTGGGTAAGATACACCATAACAGCATGCAGTACGTGGTATATCACCTGGGTAAGATACACCATAACAGCATGCAGTACGTGGTATATCACCTGGGTAAGATACACCATAACAGCATGCAGTACGTGGTATATCACCTGGGTAAGAAACACCATAACAGCATGCAGTACGTGGTATATCACCTGGGTAAGATACACCATAACAGCATGCAGTACGTGGTATATCACCTGGGTAAGATACACCATAACAGCATGCAGTACGTGGTATATCACCTGGGTAAGATACACCATAACAGCATGCAGTACGTGGTATATCACCTAGGTAAGATACACCATAACAGCATGCAGTACGTGGTATATCACCTGGGTAAGATACACCATAACAGCATGCAGTACGTGGTATATCACCTGGGTAAGATACACCATAACAGCATGCAGTACGTGGTATATCACCTGGGTAAGATACACCATAACAGCATGCAGTACGTGGTATATCACCTGGGTAAGATACACCATAACAGCATGCAGTACGTGGTATATCACCTGGGTAAGAGACACCATAACAGCATGCAGTACGTGGTATATCACCTAGGTAAGATACACCATAACAGCATGCAGTACGTGGTATATCACCTGGGTAAGAGACACCATAACAGCATGCAGTACGTGGTATATCACCTGGGTAAGATACACCATAACAGCATGCAGTATGTGGTATATCACCTGGGTAAGATACACCATAACAGCATGCAGTACGTGGTATATCACCTGGGTAAGATACACCACAGCACAGATAACATGCATTACGTGGTATATATCACCTGGGTAAGATAAAGCACAACACAGATAACAGCATGCATTACGTGGTAGAGATGTCTGTGCCATGTGCTATATTTCTTGCAGCAGCTAGTGGGTATTCAGTGATAATAGCTGGCAGTATATATGCAATATATTCGTTTTTTTTTTGTACAGGCGCTATCAGAGAAAGAGTTGGTAACGGCCGGCAGTACGTGGTGGAGGGATCAGACGGGAAGCTCGCTGTACAGAACTCATGTCATATCTTTGGTGCTTTCACCAGACGTCATCAGATTACGCTGGGTGACAGAGTGCTGGCGGTGGCTGACCCAGAGCTACTCCTCTATCTGCCGGGATGGGTCAGCAGTGTTAGGGGAGCCGCAGAGATGGATGTCAACTTCTGTGACGGATCAAAGTATGTGCAAGGCCCGGTGACCAGTAGTGTATGACCTAGATTTCAGATCTATGATTGATCGAGATTACCATCTCGACCAATCACAGATATGAAATGTATGCCAATTGAATGATGAATATCATAACAATATTTTTTATATTACCAGATCATTGTAATTTATATAAATTAAATGATCAAATTCTGCCATTTTTGTATTTTTTGTGATAGAAGCTAATTTGTAAAACATTTATATTCACCATACAATACCATTTTCATTCACCATACAATACTTGAAATACATAAAATGCTCTGTTGGAAATGTTATGTTAATCATTTTTATTCTTTATTCAAATATCTACTATTTTTAAAAAAGCTGTTTTTTTTTGTATATAATTTTTGTCCCATTGTGCTATGTGTATGTGTGTATGTACCTGTGGCTGTATCATAACATCACATTTTGCTGTTTGTGATGTGTTAACTGTGACTTACATTGTTATCTTTACAGAGTGGATCAGGTGGATACATCACAATGCTTCTGGCTTTCTGACGATTATTACAAAACAGCAGAGAATTATTACCAAACAAAACAAGGAATGTTCTGAAGCGATTGATATATTATACAGTAATACCTGCTATGAGCAGCCACTCTCATGAGCAGCCACTCTCATGAGCAGCCACTCTCATGAGCAGCCACTCTCATGAGCAGCCACTCTCATGAGCAGCCACTCTCATGAGCAGCCACTCTCAGGAGCAGCCACTCTCATGAGCAGCCCCTCTCAGGAGCAGCCACGCTCATGAGCAGCCACTCTTTTGAGCAGTCAACCTATTATGGGAGATTTGGCCATTCCCCAAATAGTAGTTTTATTCAAAAGGTACCATGCCATGTAAGCAGGAAGCACACAAATATGTCTGTATAAACTATGGAGAACAAAGGGTTATTTTCAAATAAATGTCTTAGCTCTTTCTGCTTCATTTGAATGCCTATGTTCTGGGTTTACTGCCATTATAATGTTTTTAATTCTTTCAGTGCAGAATCTGACGTCTATAGGCTTCAGACTCTTGACGTCTGAAGTTGGGCCCCGTGTTGGAAGGGTTAATCACTGGAATTGCTTTTAGCTCTTGTTTTGCTGACAAGGCTTACAATTAAAGGTTTCAGTTTTTTTAAATCATTCAACAATGCTGTATTATTGCTTTGTCACATCCGCTTTCACTAGCATTCAGCTCACAAAGGTGAACTGTAGTGATCAAAGGGCTAAAGGAAGTAAATCCATTATCAACAAACAAACTTTTTAGTCCCGAGAGTTTGATATATTTACAGTGTATCAACAAACCTGCAAAGTAAAACCCATTTTATAGATTGTGTGGTAAAAGGTGTTAGTGTCACTCCAGATGCCATGTTTATAGAGATTGGAGTAATATTTGACACTTAGACCCCCTGAAATGCCTAAATTATTATTGCACATAAGGTACCACTTATTTTCTGATATAAGATATGGGTCGCGTAATATGATGAATTTTAAAATTGAATCAACTTGTTTAACTCGCTTCTTAATTATTTTTTATTTGATAAAATCATGTGTTGAAATAAGGCTTTTTAGTTTTTTACTTTTTAGTTTGAGTGGTTATACCAGAACACAACTTGGTATTAAATACAAAGTAATAGTGACCATGACAAGAATATGTTAATCACGACGCTAGAAGGCATTAAATATTCTACAAAAACCCAAAGATTTAAATTTAATTTTCCCACCCGAATCAAATATGATGTCCATGCTTATTTAAGTTTCATTTTAGGCTGAGAGTAGAGTTATCTTCTTTTTCTCTGTGAAAACTTAGCCGATATCGATGACATTTTGCACACAATGTTTTCTTTCTAGTCATCCCACAACACACCAGAAAATCTCATAGAGATCTGACAAATTGGGTAGTTTAAAATCTGGTTTCTATAACATGTGTGTAATGAAGGATGGCATGTCATATTTAACCATTAATGTGAAACAAGGATTATTTTACTTGGCAAATGCCCAACTTCCGAAATACACAAAGAAATCACATAGAAAAAATCAAGAGTGTGGAGGGAGGGCTGAAAAAATGATCCGAGATAAACTTCACACAATGTTTTAAATATAAAAAAATAGCAACAAGTCTACTCCCAGCATGTGCACTATAACTGCTATTGTTACTATTGTTTTTATTGTGCTTGCCATCAAAATGCATTCCAGATATTTCGTTGATGTTTCTTTATTAATGTTAGAGATACTTTGTCTCATTTTCATACTTGATGTATTAGGATGTAATACCCCTGATGTTCTCACTATGTGAACAGTATACTTGCCTCAAGTATTGGTTAACGGGTGGAGCGGGTGTATTGGTTAACGCTGGGCGGGGGTGGGGCGAGTGTAGTGATTACGCTGGGTGTGGGTGGAGCGGGTGTATTGGTTAACGCTGGGCGGGGGTGGGGCAAGTGTAGTGATTAACGCTGGGGAGGGGGGGCGGGTGTATTAGTTAACGCTGGGCGGGGGTGGGGCGAGTGTAGTGGTTAACGTTGGGCGGGGGTGGAGCGGGTGTATTGGTTAACGCTGGGCGGGGGTGGAGTGAGTGTAGTGATTACGCTGGGTGTGGGTGGAGCGGGTGTATTGGTTAACGCTGGGCGGGGGTGGGGCAAGTGTAGTGATTAACGCTGGGGAGGGGGGGGCGAGTGTATTAGTTACCGCTGGGCGGGGGTGGGGCGAGTGTAGTGGTTAACGCTAGGCGGGGGTGAGGCGGGTGTACTGGTTAACGCTGGGCGGGGGTGGGGCGAGTGTAATGGTTGATGCTGCGCGGGGGTGGAGTGGGTGTATTGGTTAACGTTGGCGGGGTGGGGCGAGTGTAGTGGTTAACGCTGGGCGGGGGTGGAGCTCCGACTCTGCGTGATTGTAGTGCAGGAGACTGTTTAGTAGTGAGGCAGTGACTGTTGTGGATATAACACAATTATTAGATGCTATAACGTTTTGTTTTTGTTATACTTGTGTATTGTGAACCAAACCTATGTGTATCATTATCTGTGATATTAAATTGTGATAAGAACCGTCTCGGTGGCGTTATTTTATTTAGGATCTGTCTCATTGGCGTTATTAAGCATCCCTGATAGTCTACTATCAGGATGCTTAAAATAATGTTTAACATCTTCCCGTCCCATCGCAGGTGTATCTGTAAATCAATTTAGCTCTTGCGAAAAGCTTAAAGGATGAATTTTGTGCATTTGTTCACAGATATGGCCTGTGAGCCTGGGAATTGTTTCCATGTATTTTTGGCACCGAGCTATCAAAGGGTATTTTCCAAGATTGCTGCCCAATAAACCTAAGCTTGTGAACGCGATATCTTATGAACCGTTGTCATGGTGGTTCTATAGGTATTTCTGATAATCATATTTACTTCTGGGAATAATTATGTTATATATATAATATGATAATATAGATTAAACAAACTATCAAAAACAGATGACGGCAGCCATCTTTAAAAAAATGACATGAGTCATTATTTTCTTAAGGGGGGGGGGGCAATTTTTTCAACTTGTAAATATTTTCTAACATATTTATTTTTCACAGATATGACTTATGTGCCTGGGATACTCTTCCCATATTTTTTTCGTGGTGATCGAGCCATAAAAAGATATTTTCTAAGATTGCCGCCCAAAAAAGGTTTGGAACAACAATAACTTGTTGGTTGAATCGCATTCAAATTTGACTGATTGTTATCCAGGTAGGTATCTTGAGAGTCGACATGGTGGGGTATTTGTTCTTAAATTGTATTTTACTTCATAGAAAAATATTTGTGGAGGCGGAAATTTGAAAAAAAAATTAAAAAAAACATTTGACCACAATTGCATAATACACAATTATGCATTTCTGATATGACCTATGTGCTTGGGAAATAATTCCCATATATTTTTCCTGTGCACTGCACCAGAAATGTCATTTTGTGCCGTCGGCTAGCTGAGAAGGCTATTGTCATTTTGTGCCGTCGGCTAGCTGAGAAGGCTATTGTTATCCCCGTAATGTCATGTTGTGCCGTCGGCTAGCTGAGAAGGCTATTGTTATCCCCGTAATGTCATTTTGTGCCGTCAGCTAGCTGAGAAGGCTATTGTTATCCCCGTAATGTCATGTTGTGCCGTCGGCTAGCTGAGAAGGCTATTGTTATCCCCGTAATGTCATTTTGTGCCGTCAGCTAGCTGAGAAGGCTATTGTTATCCCCGTAATGTCATTTTGTGCCGTCAGCTAGCTGAGAAGGCTATTGTTATCCCCGTGATGTCATTTTGTGCCGTCAGCTAGCTGAGAAGGCTATTGTTATCCCTGTAATGTCATTTTGTGCCGTCGGCTAGCTGAGAAGGCTATTGTTATCCCCGTAATGTCATTTTGTGCCGTCAGCTAGCTGAGAAGGCTATTGTTATCCCCGTGATGTCATTTTGTGCCGTCAGCTAGCTGAGAAGGCTATTGTTATCCCCGTGATGTCATTTTGTGCCGTCAGCTAGCTGAGAAGGCTATTGTTATCCCCGTGATGTCATTTTGTGCCGTCGGCTAGCTGAGAAGGCTATTGTTATCCCCGTGATGTCATTTTGTGCCGTCGGCTAGCTGAGAAGGCTATTGTTATCCCCGTGATGTCATTTTGTGCCGTCGGCTAGCTGAGAAGGCTATTGTTATCCCCGTAATGTCATTTTGTGCCGTCAGCTAGCTGAGAAGGCTATTGTTATCCCCGCAATGTCATTTTGTGCCGTCGGCTAGCTGAGAAGGCTATTGTTATCCCCGTGATGTCATACGGAATACGGCGTTCGCTCATCGTGATTGGCTCTATCACTGAAGTTAGGCGACGTCGCCCCCGGTTCATAATTGGATGGGTGACCGCCTGGTGACTGCCAGGTGCTGTATACACTCGTGGGGCTCAGAGAACCACGTAAATCAGATGGCTCGTCTGACTGACCTAGAGTTGGACGTAGAAGAACCTCAATGGACGTAGGCGCAGTTTCCATCCAGCGAGACCCCAGAAAATCCACAATGTGTGAGTACTTGGCACATAAGGCGAATTCGCTTGGAATGAAAATAGCTTGATGCGCCTCAATGGCAGCTCAGCTGTATATCTCCCAGGAGACTGAGTTGGAATTTGAATGATAACAGGCCTTGCTAAGTTACTCTCGATGTACAGCGCTCTGAACAGCCGCCGGCTGGATACATGCGCTATATAAGATTTCATTCATTCATTCATTCATGTCATTTTGTGCCGTCGGCTAGCTGAGAAGGCTATTGTTATCCCCGTAATGTCATTTTGTGCCGTCAGCTAGCTGAGAAGGCTATTGTTATCCCCGTGATGTCATTTTGTGCCGTCGGCTAGCTGAGAAGGCTATTGTTATCCCCGTGATATCCCTCTGTCCTCCCCTGTAAGCGTGATTGACTCGCATATTTTCAGTTTGTCGACTCGACAAACTTTTAAGCTGGTTTTCCACACAAACGTCTGTCGTTAACTTCCGTTACTATCTGTTCTGTCTGTGCAATGTCAGGAGGCAATATCTGCTCCCTGGTATACAAGGCATTTACTGCTTTTTAACTGGCGTCCCGTCTCTTCCTGCCATAGCGCTGCCAAAAGGCCATATTTGTTCACTTGTAAATCAAGTATATACTTCCTTTCCGCTGATGTCACTGCCTCCTTTTGGCTTGCACTGACCCAATGTTGGTTAAATGTTGTGCCATCATCTATGCCACTCTTCCAACATTGAACCAACATTGTGGCAGGGTATTGAGTTGCCGTTGTTCCCTGCAAAAATGAGACCTTTAGCCAATGCTATTTTACAGCTGAGCCATGGTCGTAAACGATGGGCCAGCAGTAAGCTGGCATTGGGTGAACGTTTATCTTGTTGAGGCCTATATACTGGTATGCCAATGCTGGGCTAATGCCGGCCCAGTGTTGTAAACGGTGGGCCGCTATCAGGCTAACATTGTGTCAATGACTCGAGTTTGCTGATCAGCTGTGACCGCAACCCAGCAGACACGAGGCATTGACCCAATGTTGTTCTAATGCTGGCCCGCCGTCTTCGACGTCGGCACAACATTAAAACAACATTGGGTCACTGCCTCGTGATAGCTGGGTAGGTGTTCATGAATGCCAGCAGTCTGTCGCGGGAGGGCTAGCCACTTTCTCCCACCCCTCTCTGCCTCACTTGACACAACCGTGTTATGTTACGCAATATAACAATTAGGTCTTGGCTAAGATATTTATCTCCAAAAATTGCAAATTTTGTATTATTAAAATTAGATATTTAGACTCCGCAGTAAAAGGCATTGAACATTGATATAATTTATACACTTCTGGTGTGAAAATGACCGAATAATGTAATTTATTGCAATGCCCGATCATGTGGTAAGTTAACCCTTTCATTACGACCATCTGACATAAAAATTTAGGGGGAAATAGGGGTGCTGTGTGTGAGAAACGGTTGACATTTCTGTACACCAGTCCTTGTGAATATGTCCAATATAACGTTTGGGGTCCCTAGTTTAGGTAGGCCTACTTTCGTCTTTAAGAAGTGTTCAGATAAAATATATGTTCATGATTAAATATAGTGATTAGACCGTAAAGGGTTTTGATTAGAATAATATTGGCCAAGCGTCGCAGACAGTGGCCCAGCATTACATCAGCATTGGGCCAATGTATCGTGTTATCTGGTGTTTCTGGCGCCTGATGTAAAGAATACCCAGTGCCTGACTTATAAAGAGTAGGCCTAATTGTGGGATTCCCACAAAAAATAAAACTGGCCCAACATCATTCTATCGCTGCGCCACACTTTGAGTAATAGCTTTCTTTTTGACGCAACAATTTAATTTTAGTGGGCCATAGTATTTTTGAAGATAAGGCCCTGCCTGCTGAATTAAAGAGACTGGCTCAGGATAAAATCATAAAAAAATCAGTGATTCTATTTTGGCTTATTAATATGACCATATAATGTAAACATGTCCATAGAATAGAACTGCAAAAGTTTTTTTAATTTTTGTGCTGTGCATTTACCAGTTAGGCTAGATATAGAGACGAAATTCCCGTATTTCTTATTTTTGACATGGTAGTGCCGCCAATAAATGCCCATCACGGCCCACAATGTCAAATTGTGAGCTGTGTATCGCTGTATTAGTTTCAGTATTAGTATTCAGCGTTGTTAGAACAGAGTCAAGGTTCGGCATCCCATGATCCTAAACATAGGCCTATATGCTTACCAATACAATTTAAATGAAGTATGGCAGAAAACAAACTACTGAAACCAAAATGTAGTTGAAATGTTGCTGATTCCAACGAAATATTGGACTGTAACCTGACTGTAACCTCACCACAAGGTAACCTCGCCACAGGTAATCTCGCCACAGATTTGGTAACCTCGCCACAGAAGGCTGAGTAACCTCGCCACAGCTTTGGTAACCTCGCCACATGGGGCTAAGTAACCTCGCCACAACTTCGCCACACTGTTGTATCCGCATTTATCAATGTATTTTCAAAGGGAAATCTCTACCTTGACCGTGGTGTAGATGTCTATATAGACTTAGACTATATGTGTCATTAAAATCAAAAGCAAAAAAAATTCTAAAAAAATGGACCAATATATAACGAATAATAATAGGCCTACAAATTTATTTTGTACAGCAAATATTGTAGAAATTTGTTCATTGTGACTAATAGTAGTAACATATTACCTTAAACCGCTGAATTAAATAATTTAAATTTTCACACACTTGGAGTTGTGTCTCACCACCTTGACCCACAACTTTAAGTGAGAGAAAACAACTCGTATTTGATTTATTTGTAATTTAGGAAAAAGCAATTTACAAATCTTGATTAAAGCGACTACAGTCACGCTTATGGGTTTAAGGTGAATAGATGTAGGCCTAGCGGCAACAACAGAGGAAGTTGATGACACTGCCCCAAGAAGAGATCCAACAGCACCCCGGGAAGACAATGAGTAGCACTCAAGCTATGTGATCGACTCCAATAACACTCGATATTGTTGACGCAATTGATTGACACAAGTGATAAAAACTCATGTGAGTGCGTGGTGACGTGAAGTCGATTGGGCCTACTTGCAAACGATGAATGTTAAAACATTTTTTCTTCTTCCGGTTTTAATAATAGCATAACCGCCAATATGAATCTTTGATATTTCTATCAGCATGAACACCTAATGAACGTTTAATATGGAATATGAGGTGATATGAATGACCCTTAAGTGTTTTATTTGTTGTTGAGAAAATGCCCCCTTTTGAAATAATAATGGGTCACATGCCCCATCGTCTAAGGCCAATGCCCCTCCCCCCCCTCCGAAAAATATCATGGGCCCCTTGGCCCCCTTTTTCCATTTTTTAAATCGGGCACTGAATATGTAATAGTACCAATCTCATACATATAATTTTAACTATTTATATTGCCGTATATTAACCGTCTGCGTCCCTATGTTTGGGCTATATTCAAGTTAAACTGAACGTAGATTTTAACCTAAGTCTATGCTAAAAACACAAATAGTTGGCCTAATTTATGTTCTTGTATTATGGACCCTATCGATGGAAGCTGATATTCAACATCACATTGTAATAAAGGCCTAAACATCACGCTAATAGGGATCTAATTAGAAGTTACTAAAATGTATGGTACCAAAGCCATAATTTTATTTTGAATTGAATTTACAAATAGTAATATTATTAATAAATGATGTTCCTTTAATGCTGGGTAAACGATGTAGAGGGCGGCACAACAATAAACTAAATATCCAGTTATCCCTGGTTTATTGCTAGTCCACCGTCTGCACTGCTGGCCCAACATTAAACTGACATTAAGTCGATGTAGCTTCTGTGGAAAGTATAGCGTATATAGCCAGTGTAATATATTATGAGATTATGCTTTGTACGCATCGCGTTGACTACTACAATGAGGCAAAACCGCTGGAGGACAATCACACGTGTCTTGCCATAGAGTAATTAACTCTATATTTGGTCTGGTTAAACTTCTGAAATTCGAAACCTTTGAGTGTTGATCCACTGTTCGCCGTATCGTATTTGCTGGGATGCACCTAAAAGTATGCATACTTTAGAAGTGGATATATTTATATTGAAAACATGTCTCGAAGTAATAATATGTAGGGCTATAAAGTGTCTATATATAGCTGGGCCAATAGTGTTTTTTTTAATGACACAGCATCATAGTTGAATTCACGCTTTCCCATTCGTTGATTGTTTTCTACCAATTACTGGCCAACCGTCAATGATGAAGACGAGAACCAGCCGTGCATGTGGATTATAAAACTTTAAAATATATATTTTTCATTTTTGCAATAAATGAAAATCAAAGTGGAACAGGGAACACTATTATGGCAGAACCAGAGTAAAAACATACCTGTCAATTATCACAGGTAAGGGATAGCAATGACATGACCAATATATATTATGCACATTTAATATGTTGTGCAGAATAAAATATGAAAAATGTTGGGCAGCGTCCCTGACGGTGAACCAATATTAAATCCACAGTTTATGTGTTTGTATATATGTAATAACAATACCGAAGGGCGGGGGGGGGGGGTCCTGGTGCCTGCTAGGAAAGTCGCGGATTCGTCTCCTGCTCTGGCATTCAAGTTTCAAAGAAACAAAATGTTTCCTCCCTGTTCAATCGTAAATATTGAATATTGTGGGCAGCCTCCGTGACCGAGAGTTAGTGTGCTCGGCCGTAGACCAACAGGGCTCAATTTCGAATCCTGTGTCTGGAGGGCAGTGACACCTCATTCATCTCACCATCCCCAGGTTCTCCTTACCCAGTTTAGCCTATATGTGTACAAATGTAGTGTAGAACCCCATTCATTTCATTTCATAGAATTTGATACAGCCAACTAACACCTGACTCAACGTTGGACTGACAACATTACAGCAACATTTCAGCAAAGATCGTGTGAGTTGAAAAAGCCTTCATGGGTCTTTATCCTTAGGTCTACTGTGTGTATTGTGATTTCCATAATTGGCATTACGTAAAAGGGTGCAGTGAAAGTGCATTACGTCCACATGTGATAATGATGAATTAGGGCTACTGTATATTTCATGGCTGAGTAAGAAACATTAAAAACTGATAATTTACAACTTTGTTAGGCCTATTTTAGACAGAAGAATAAAAATTGAAAATTAAAGATTTCGTAAAAATTCCTGGCTAACTGGGGCATTATAAAAGTCCCAGAAGAAGTAATAATTGCACTTTTGTAATATTAACATTGTAGTCCTGTGAAATGATTCTTTGTCAAGCATATTTCATTAGGTGCAGTGCTTCAGAACGTGTGTAATGTGTAAAATCAGCAGAATGTATTATAGGAACCGAACATAATAATATAAATGCCAATGATCGATATATAGGTTATACATCTTTTTATGATAATGCATCTTAGAGTATAGATATACATTTCCTGACACATTTACAGCTGATTTTTTGCAATGCTGTTGACAAACGTCAAGGCCCCTGGGCCTCTTGTTATTTGAATGTTCTGAGACTTGGACGATGTGTTTACATCAAGCATATTTCATTAGGTGCAGTGCTTCAGAACGTGTGTAATGTGTAAAATCAGCAGAATGTATTATAGGAACCGAACATAATAATATAAATGCCAATGATCGATATATAGGTTATACATCTTTTTATGATAATGCATCTTAGAGTATAGATATACATTTCCTGACACATTTACAGCTGATTTTTTGCAATGCTGTTGACAAACGTCAAGGCCCCTGGGCCTCTTGTTATTTGAATGTTCTGAGACTTGGACGATGTGTTTACCATTCAAACCCCCCCCCCCCACCCCTCCCCATAGCAAACACGAAACATTTGTATAACATTTATACAACGTCGGCACAACGTCTTCGGCGTTGGTCCAACATTGCATAAATGTTATACAAATGTTTTGTGTTTGCTGGGCCACAGGACCAGTTTGAAAATGGCACGGATCAGATTTCAAATATCCTACATTCTGACATCAGATTCAAAATGTGTACGTGATATTGTGGTGGGTGGTGGCTTTTTATTGGTTAGCTGGTTCTCCAGGTTTGGGGGCAATTTATTTGATGAAGTGCTTTCGAAATATTATACGGGAATGGTTTCGTACTGAAAACAGTTGTATCTATTTTTTTAAGATCCTCTCAATTTATTTTGTTCGATCCGTTATTGAGCAGTACTTGTTGTGCATAGCAGGACCTACTTTATTACACAATGTCGGCCGCCATGGAAACAGTTATTTGTTTTCTAAAAAAACGCTAATGTAGGCCTATGACTTTCTCCCGGGGACTTTCTGCTTCACTACTGGCGAATTTGTATATTATTTGTTGATCAACAAATAACAGTCATAAAACAAATGTCCTTTAACACCTTTCCGTCGCCCATTAGCGCCTCTCCATCAGCATTTAAAGCTTTTTTGTCGCCCTTTAGCACCTCTTCTTGCCATTTAACGCCACTCCATTTCCTTTCAACGCCTACCCAGTTAAAGGGCATGAACTCACAGATTTATCTGACTAGACTCACAGTATGAGATCATTATTTGATCTCACTGTGAGAGCATAGTGAGCTCACATGAACTCACAGTGTTATCACACTGAACTCACGGTATTGTGAACCAGACCTCATTCACCAGGTGGCTCTGTTGTGTGACGACGTCTGATTGGCCGCCACCGTCTCTGCCTTGTCGCCACCGATTGGTCCATGTCTGCCTGTGGCCCTCCGGCCCCAGCCATGCCAGCGCCATCTTGTCTTGTCCATGTTGTCTGCCTTGCCAACTGCTGACTTACTCACGGATTTCCAGTGAACATCTGTTCATGTTCTCCCCTCTTGTTATAGCACCTATTTCCATACCTTGCACCATATTCTGGCTAAGTTTACAGTATGAGATCATTATCTGTTCTCACTGTGAGATCATGGTCAGCTCACATGAACTCAATGTTTTACCCCACTAGACTCACGGCATGAGATCATTATCTGGTCAATAACTGATCTCACTGTGAGATCATTCTGTACTCACATGAACTCAGTTTTATCACACTGAACTCGCGGCATGAGATCATTATCTGATCTCACTGTGAGATCATGTCGAGCTGGCATTAATAAAATGAATCGGGCTTTAGGCCACCTTTGTGTGCGCATATAGGCTAAACTGGTCCAGGAGAACCTCCTGAGGATGGTGAGATGATTGAGATGACACTATCCTGTAGACACAGGACTCGAAATTCGAGCTCTGGCGGTCTGAGGCCGAGCACGCTACCTCTCGGTCACGGAGGCTCCCCACAATACCGACTTTCACATGTGGATGGGGAAGAAACATTTTTAACTTGGAGACAGAGTCTCTAAGTTTTCAGACTGACTTCCAGAGCAAACGTCTGTCGTTAACTTCCATTTAACATCTGTTCTGCCTGTGCAAAGTCAAAAGGCATTATCGGGTCCCTGGTAAACATTTACTGCTTTTTAACTGGCTCCTCCTGCCATAGCGCTGCCAAAAGGCTGTATTTTCTCACTTGTAAAGCGTTTTTCAACAGACAGTATCTGCACACTTGTGAAATAAGCAGATACTTGGTTTTGCTGTGAGCAGAAGCGTTCTATGTCATGCTGGTTCTAGGCAGTCAACATGATCCGATGTTGGTTGAATGTTGTGTCATCATTCATGACACTGTTCCAGCATTGGACCAACATTGTGTCAGTGTATCGAGTTGCCGGTGACTCTACAAAAACGAGACGTTTAGCCAATGCTGTTCAACTGCTGAGCCATTGCCGTAGACAATGGGCCAGCAATAAGCTAGCATTGGATGAACGTTTTTTGCGTTAAGGCCTATATATTGGTGGACCAATGCTGGGATAATGCTGGCCCAGTGTTGTAAACGGCGGGCCACCATTATGCTAACATTGTGTCAGCGTCTGGAGTCTGCTGATTGGCTGTGACCAAACCCAGTTAACTCGAGGCATTGACCCATTGTTGTTTTCATTTTTCATGTTGTGCCGACGTCGAAGATGTCAGGCCAACAGTATAACAACATTGGGTCAATGCTTCGTATTTG
This sequence comes from Flabesymbios commensalis, assembly GCA_964017125.1. Taxonomy (NCBI): domain Eukaryota; kingdom Metazoa; phylum Annelida; class Polychaeta; order Terebellida; family Flabelligeridae; genus Flabesymbios; species Flabesymbios commensalis. The sequence goes on from OZ024913.1 coordinate 5,019,583, forward strand.
CTGTGAAAAGTGTTCTTGCGGGGTGCTAGCCCCCCCCCCCCCGCTCTCCCACCTCTCTGCTGCAGTCACCTGTGTTATCTTACGCAATATAGCAGTTAGGCCTTGGCTAAGATATTTATCTCCAAAAATATCTGTCCTGTCCTGTCCTGTCCTGTCCCGTCTCTGGACAACGGCTGGGATGTGTACAGGCAAGTGAGAAACAATCAGAGCTAAATCTTAATTTTAACCATATTTTACTAGAAACACACCCTCTTTATAGTGCATGAGATTTTGTCAAAAGTAGTCGAAACATGTTACATAGCATTGCAAAGGGATAATTCTTAGCTGGGTGATTTCATGCGTTTTTTCTGCCTTTTAGTTCATATGACGCAATGCTAAGGAAATCCTTACAATTTTATTTTTTGCCCATGATGGGCCAGGAAAAATGGGCGACCTGATTCGCCTAGCATTTATCATTAAAGTGGCCCATATTGCCCACCTATTTTGTTACAAACGGCGTATTTAGAATGAATGTTCATTAAAATGTGATTTGCTTTAACCTGAGCACTAAACGTTAAATCATTTCCAAACAGATATACCTGCCCTAAAGTGTTACTATAAATCTCATATGATACATTGAAATTATTTATTTTGAGTATGAAGCCCCTTTGGCCCATATTGCCCAGAGCTGGTGGCCCATTTTGTGCTACTATCTAGATATTTTTTCAGTATAACAGTTTGTGCAAGCTCATGAAAATGATAATTTTGTGCAAGGAGTACTCCATGCATCCCAGTGGTCATTTTAAGGTGCTATATGACATACTTCAACACAAATTTGAAAATTAATATTTTTTCTTTGTAGACAATTATGACCATTTCCTAATTCCCATAAAAACACCAACATTGTATTAAATAATTGGCACCTATATTTTATATAGGAGCATAACCCTGTGATAACCAAAAACGTGTGCAACATAAATTAACAAAGTTTGTCACAATGACCCTGAATATCAGACTATATAGTCCAGGCAATTTAGCCCAGAATTTTGATGAACCTGGAACAAATTGCAACATGCGATTGTTTTATTGTATATTGTTAGGATACCATCGGTACACATTATATCCAAAATTAGCCAAAATCTGACCACGGGAAATTTGTTAATTGGCATATTAATTGTGCGACCCTCTGAAATATTTGAAGAATCTCTACCTGCTAAACTGCCTAGTTGTAACCACAAATTGACTTTTATATGTTATGATTGTGAACTGAGTGATATGCCCCTGTACTAGGGGAAGGATTCCGTGGTGATGCTAATAATGGATGCTCAAGTTGGCCGTGTATAATAGTTCTCCTTCGTAGATCACCAATAATTGTCATGTATGCTTGTCTTTTGGCAATATAATTATACCCAGTACAGCTAAGTCACACATGTTACGCATTCTCCTCTCTATAGAAGTAATAATTGTCATGTATGCTTGTCTTTTGGCGATATAATTATACCCAGTACAGCTAAGTCACACATGTTACGCATTCTCCTCTCTATAGAAGTAATAATTGTCATGTATGCTTGTCTTTTGGCGATATAATTATACCCAGTACAGCTAAGTCACACATGTTACGCATTCTCCTCTCTATAGAAGTAATAATTGTCATGTCTGCTTGTCTTTTGGCGATATAATTATACCCAGTACAGCTAAGTCACACATGTTACGCATTCTCCTCTCTATAGAAGTAATAATTGTCATGTATGCTTGTCTTTTGGCGATATAATTATACCCAGTACAGCTAAGTCACACATGTTACGCATTCTCCTCTCTATAGAAGTAATAATTGTCATGTATGCTTGTCTTTTGGCGATATAATTATACCCAGTACAGCTAAGTCACACATGTTACGCATTCTCCTCTCTATAGAAGTAATAATTGTCATGTATGCTTGTCTTTTGGCGATATAATTATACCCAGTACAGCTAAGTCACACATGTTACGCATTCTCCTCTCTATAGAAGTAATAATTGTCATGTATGCTTGTCTTTTGGCGATATAATTATACCCAGTACAGCTAAGTCACACATGTTACGCATTCTCCTATCTATAGAAATAAACCGTAACACCATATTTGAATAAAAAAATAAAAATTAAATAAAAATCGGACCACATTAAAATCACCAGCAATAATGTTCCGCCAACTTACATCCTAACCATATATCATTTTTATATATTAGGCCTAAATAGGGGCTTACACATTCGAAACTCAATTCTCCACAGATTACGCATGGTGAATTGACACTTTAGAGAGGATTGAAAATAGAAAGCATGGAAAGAGTTCAAATTTGGACGCCGAGTGCTAGATAATGGCCTAGGGCAAATGTTTACCACGCATAAATTGTAATTAAACGGTAACATCCAACTATTTGCTGGGTTGAGCAATGAAAATATACATCAAACGCACTAAAGTATTTCCCAAAACGGTGAATAGTTCACAAATAAATCAACATTCGTCATTGTCATTAGATGGGGTTAATTGTGAATAATACTCAAGACAAACACGCATAAGAAACTCTAGGTGTATTTTGTGCTTTATTTATCGTTCATACATGATTTACTCGCACAAATGGCTTTCAGTCAATATATCGAAGCCATACTCCCTCACGAAGTCAAGCTACACAAATGGCTTTCTGTCAATATATCTAAACTAACTGCAATGCGAATTCAAACTACACTAATGGCTTCTTTTACAATATATATATCTGAGCCATACTCTCACATGAAGTCAAACTACACAAATGGTTTTCTGTCAATATATCTAAACCATACTGCCACACGAAGTCAAGCTACACTAATGGCTTCCTTTTCAATATAACTACACCATACTGCCACGCGGAGTCAAACTACACCAATGTAACACCAAGTAAAAATAAGTAACTAGCAGCTAGTTCTCTTTGTCTTTGTACAACAGGATAAACCACATACATGCCATTTTTAATGGCTATTTAAAAATCGATCTAAAACTAAACCAGATAATACATTATTATGTTCAATAACTATTTTGCTTCAGTCAATGTAAACCATATATAACATAAACGCAAATGGCCAGTGGCGGACCACGTATTAATGTGCCCTTTTACATTGAATACCATAATATTTCTCTCACATTTAATCGCACATTGGATATTTCACATTATTTGTGTTACCATCTTACATTTATCTAGTGTTAACTATTAAGAGGTTATCTTGCAGTGAGTTCTTATACAACTATCTCACATTCATCCAATTGTATGATCTATAAAACATTCACCCGCTTCAGTGACAAATATATTTATTATTGATATTAAATACAATTTTGTTAGACCCTTTCACCGCTGAATTATAACGTCATAAAGTGCCTGAGCGCTGAATTAATTATTTTTTTAATTAAAAACAGTAATTACTGATGTCGTTAGCGACATCCGCGGTCTGCCAGGTGGACGCCTTTTGGCGGCATTCGCAGTGAAAGGAGCTATCTTACCACCTAGAGTTAGACGTGTATAGCAAAAAATTCCTAGTGCATTAAAAAGTGGTTAATTATATTTTTTATTGTTAAAATATTATAAAATTGCAGTATTCTAACAATAAAAGTTCAAATTCAATGACTGTTGATCACGGCAAGGTTAGAATATGTGACAACCATGTCTAGAACTAGATGGTGCACAATTATAACTCAAAGAATAAGACATTTTAAACACTCACCCAACGTTGTTTTTATGTTAGGCCAACATGCGACACTGGCCCAACATTGGAGAAAAGTACAATGTTTGAGAGAAAGTCCTCCTGTCCAGCAAACACAAAACATTTGTATAACATTTATACAGGGTCGGCCGAACGTCTTCGACGTCGGTCCAGCACTGTATAAAGTCATACAAATGTTTTCTGTTCACTGGGTGTCAGTACAAGCGTGGGGTCAGCATGTTTCGAGATCCCCGCAGTAATACAGTCAGTTTGTTTGCAAACCAATGCCCAGATAAGAACCAGGGCTAAGGGCTCTGAGCTTTAGTGGAATTATCAACGCATAGATGTCGCTCAAGTATATGGGCTATTCTCAAAAGGTGCGTCGAAAATGGGGTAGTATTTTTTAATAGACAAAAATGATATTTCTCTATGCAAACTTGGTAATATTTTAATACTTTTCAATTCTAAACAAACTAAAGAAGCTGGAAGAGCTTTTAAATCTGAATATGATCATTTAATTTATTAATTATGACAACTTTTTCCGTTTTTTGATGCATTATTTGATGCAAATAAATGGGACATTTCAAACCGTACCCAGAACAATTGTTTATCACAGGACACCAATTATTTTTTTCTAATCAATTTACGGTCAAATCTGTAGAGGAAAAACTAATTTTATATAAAAAACATATATTAGCAGCTAAATTATAATAAATAGAGCCTTTTTTATGAAATATATTAGGCTATGGTGGTCGTAACATTTTGTGTCCAATTGACAGCTACTACTAAATCATGACATAAGTTTTATTACCTTGCCACAAGCGCTTGAAAAGTAACCTAAAAAGCCAAATAATATAATGCAGATGCAGAAATAATAGTTGAAAATAAATGAAAACCAAGTAAAATGGTTTAATTATTACTTTTACTGAACATAAAATTTTCGTGTCCTACATGCATTTTCTTCTGATGTCATTTTCTTGAACAGTAGTCGCCATTTAGTGTTCAAATTGGTGTGTATACATCTATGTGTACACAGGTTGTATGTGCTTTACATAATTGTATGCAAAACAATATGGAACAGAGAAAAAAAGGTTTTTGTATAGGGGATGAAAATATGGTAAAATGTGCGACCGTTCGACCGCTCATATATAGAGTTTTTATTTCACAATGACTGTACAAAATAGCAGAACCAATGTTAGATCTCGTCTGTATCTATATTTATATAGTTTTGTGAAAATTGGAGATTAAACCTACAAACTAGTGAAAAGTTATGCTCACAAAACATTGTGAGACACGAAAGTGGTCGTAACATAGGACACGAAATGGTCGTAACATTGAAAATCTATACTAGAAAAAATTTCCACATGGTCGAACATTTGGTCGAACATGAGACACCAAAGGTCGCACACAGGACACCAAGAAAATCATTCATTGCGGTCGCACATGGCATTATTGAGAGGACACCAAAAAACATTTGGTGTCCTCTGTTCTACCGTCCAAAAAAACACGTATTTTTCACATTTATCCTCCATTTTCTGCTACCAAATTTAATTGTATGACTAATTATCATTAAATCAATCGATCTGTTAAATAAATAAGTTACAATTTTGCTTTTAAAAAACGGGACCAAATGTCCCACTTGCTCGACGCACCTAATGAGAACCGCCCATATATGAACTTGCTGTGATTTGAGCACTTGCTCTTGATGCGGCTTTGGGTATGAAACGTATATTTAGTATTATTATTGGCCTACCCACGGGCACTATTGCATTATTGGGGACCCATGTCCTGCGAATTTAGACAGTTGACTATACCTTTAATGCTGACAGTTGACTATACCTTTAATGCTGACAGTTGACTATACCTTTAATGCTGACAGTTGACTATACCTTTAATGCTGACAGTTGACTATACCTTTAATGCTGACAGTTGACTATACCTTTAATGCTGACAGTTGACTATACCTTTAATGCTGACAGTTGACTATACCTTTAATGCTGAGCAAAATTTGTTGATTGCTCGCTTTATTATAGTGCTGCGAAATATGATTTTGCGCACTATCAATATTTACAAACATTTTCAGAATTTTTTTTCTGTTCATTGGACACCCTGCTGCTCCACCAAGGCTTTTATTACTAATTACCGGCTTGAAACAGTCTATAGAGAATAATACTAGGTCTAGATATCCACTGTTTTACATACATTATATATACATATCATAACATTTAACACTCTTGACATCTTCCCACCGAACTAGATACAGTTAAAAAATGACTGGCTAATGCTGGTCCACAGTCGCACACAGTGGACCAACATCAACCCAATATTGGACTCGTCTTTGTTGAGTCTATTGGCACATTTATTAATCATCGAACATCGTATAGCACCCTCACATTTATGTTGTGAATTAGTTTGTCCAGCTAGTCTAGCTAACCGATTGGCATAAATGATTGATTTTTATTTGTGACATTCATTTGATAAACTTTGCTATGCACATTCCAAATTATATATTGACTGTATATATCTTCAATTTTTTTTAAACTAAATAATTTAATGCTCAGCCTCATCTCATAATGTGCGGGCATAAAATATGGCTTTTTATCCGAGGATCACATGTCTGTTACTTAGACATAAGACACATCCAAGTGAGCTTAAAACCGGTATTATAATAATGGAGCCTACTAATACATACAATATGTACACCATCATACATGCAGACATTCCCCACAAAGTACTCGTATCTCAAATGTAGATTTTTATGCCAGGTGTTAAAGTGTGAGGGCGTAAAATATGCCTTTTTTGTCCATCAGTTCCTGTGGTGATCCCATCTCCTCAATGCGCCCATTCTCCAACACAATAACCCTGAAACAAAAACAACAAAATGAATACTTATATAATTTTAATTTCATTTGCATCTGATTCAATTTCCAGCTGCAAAAGAGAGAAAAAATAATTGCATTTGTAAAGTAAGATCACAGTATCTCACTTTCTGACTGTGCAAACCCCTGGTTAAGCACCACTTATATTTACTTACAATAATAACTGTATTACCTGTCACTGTCCATGATCGTGTTAATCCTGTGAGCTATAGTTAGCACAGTGCAGTCAGAGAATTCCTGTTTTATCGTCGCTTGAATCAGCTCATCTGTTTCGAGATCCACTGAAGCTGTCGCCTCATCCAAAACCAGCACCTTACTTTTGCGCAGTAGTGTACGTGCCAGACACACAAGTTGTCGCTGACCAGTACTGTAACATACATTGTAACATCAATAAACTATTAGCAGCACAGCTTGTTCAACTAGTAATTTTAATTTTTACCCACTTGATCCGTGTGTTTTGCTTGCTACCTGCTATTTCAAGAGGGTAAAGATTACTTATATTTGTTTAATTTGACGTGATAACACATTAGTCATCTTTTTTTTTTCAAAGGCCGAGGGGTTTTTAAACTGGCTAGAACGTACTTATTCCATCTGCAGAGAACGCTGTTATCCAAACCTGGCTTGCAGAAGTCGTACATTTGAAGGCTTTTTCTACCAAAGCGGGTTGGAGAGATAACAGGGTTAAAGACATTTTAGAGTTCACGCTGATTTCGCGTTGGGGTTATTGCCCAACAGACAGAAATCCAGCAGACTTACTCAGGCAGGGATTATCGGTTGCTAAGTTATTAGCTAGTGAGTTCAGGATCGGCGGCCCTCCGGAACTGTATGTCAGTTGGTAGATGTGGCAGTCAGTAATTGTGTCTTGGCGAGTAGAGTTCTTGTTTTTTGGTGCTAGGTTCATCCAAAAGCATTGTCAGTCCTTGAATGAACGCACTCACGAATGTGTTCACATAGTCGCTCTGTATGTCGAGGGGATTCGATTGTGGGACAGACGGTATGTGCTAGAGATATTGGAAAGCGTGGTTTGCAGCGTGGATTTGATCACTCGTTTGGAAACATTAGTTCCTTTAAGCGTACGATACAAGTTATGGCTTATCGAGGCCGTGTAGTATGCCTCTTCCGAGGGCAAATAATAAGAAACATCCAGGCACGCCGCCATATTATCGCCAAAAACATCTTAGGGACAAGTCCTCGAAACCCCTGCTGCCCCCCTTTCTTCAGATCTGGACCCGCCACTTAGAAATGGACCCTTGTCGGCCGAAGAGCTATCCGAAAGCCAGTATTTGTTATACGCATTGCTCCGGTGTTTTTATTTCCCTGATGAAGTGTGCAATATAGGCCTAATTGCATGGAAAAAATGACGGCTGGTTGCACTTTGAATGGACTTGCACCCTTTCTTCATCAAATTAGTTGTGATTTGTATGTCGAATCATCTACACTTTTCTGAGTTTCCTTATGAACAAAAGTTCCCACTGTTTTGATTTCTCATTCTTGTTGTGTAAGTTACATTTACTTACAAACAATCAAGCAGACGTAGGGACCATGAGCATAGTCCGTATGGACAATTGTGACGACTGTGTTCATTTGTTATCTCTTGAAAGATTCCCGATCAACAAGACTACATAAGTCCAGGGGCTCCCGCTCCGAAATAAAATTTGATTGAAGAAATTTCGTGTAGGGTTATTAATGTAGTCCTAGGCTAGGTCAAAAATAAAGACCTAAGACAACTAGGTCCAAGAGGCTCAGTCTAAGAGTAAGATAAGAACTAGACAGTATGTCAGTGATTGCAACCTCCAGTGACATTAATGATCCTAATCAGTATCCCAGTAGGCTAATGGTCTACCTATCTGGCGTGGTTTACCCGATATCAGGCCAATCGAGGTAAATACTGGCTGATTTACGGTCATTTTGAATTCGATATAGACGATATAGAAAATTTCAGGGTGCATCCTCCCCCAAACCTAACATTTTGTTTTATACTAATTATTTGTTTTATATTAATGGTCCAGCTATGTAGCACAGTTTACCTGATATCAGGCCTATCGAGGTGAATAATGCTGCTTGTTGGCTATTTGAATTCGATAAGAGTTAAAAATTTCCAGAGTGCATCCTCCCCCGAAAAATCACATTTTGTTTTATAGTAATGGTCTAGCCATCTAGCACGGTTTACCAAATATCGGCCATGTGAAAGTGAATAATCGCCGATAGGTGGCCATTTTGAATTTGATCGAGTCTAAATTTTTCAAGATGCATCCCCTCCTGAAATCTCACATTTTGTTTTATAGTAATGGTCTAGCCATCTAGCACGGTTTACCAAATAACGGCCATGTGAAAGTGAATAATGGCCTAAAGGCGACCATTTTGAATTTGATCAAGTCGAAATTTTTCAAGATGCATCCTCTGCTGAAATCTCACATTTTGTTTTATAGTAATGGTCTAGCTATCCAACATGGTTTACCAAATATTAGCAATGTTAAAGTAAATAGTGGCTGATAGGTGGCCATTTTGAATTCGATTCGATTGAGTCAAAAGTTTTTAAAAGGCATTCTCTCCAGAAACGTCACATTTTGTTTTATAGTAATGGTCTAGCTATCTAGCACGGTTTACCTGATATCAGGCCTATCGAGGTAAATAATGCCGATTGTCGGTCATTTTGAATTTGATAGTTAAAAAATTTCAAGGTGCATCCTCCCCCGAGAACTCATATTTTGTTTTATAGTAATGGTCTAGCCATCTAGCACGGTTTACCAAATATCGGCCATGTGAACGTGAATAATGGCCCATAAGCGGCGAGTTTGAATTTGATCATCCTCTTCTGAAATCTTACATTTCGTTTTATAGTAATGGTTTAGATATCTAGCACGGTTTACCCAATATCAGGCCTGTCGAGGTGAATAATAGCCGATAGGCGGCCATTTTGAATTTGATCGAGTTGAAATTTTTCAAAATGCATCCTCTCCTGAAACCTTAAAATTTGTTTTATAGTAATGGTGTAGCTATCTTGAGCGGTTCTCGTGATATCCTGTCGAGGTGAATAATGGCCGATAGGCGGCCTTTTTGAATTTTATCGACTTGAAATTGTTCAAGTGTACAAGGGTTCGTTTGTGCTGAAGTCAGGCTTCGCCAATCAATGATGATCTTGTCATGTTTCTCTTGACAGCGGCGGCCCGACGTTGGCCTGCTGCTTCGTGAGCAGCCAGTGTTGTACTGGGCCGCTGTGGAGATTTCGATAGGCTTGTGTTCACTTGATCACATGATAGCTCCTGATAGCAGCAAATTACATTGTCATATATATGTGTCCCCACAGTCAAATATTATCTCTGTAGGCGGTTCTTTGAAGTAGTCTTTCAGCTGCACTTGCTCTAATACCCACCATTCAATAATGTTGTGGTGAACTAACCGTGTAGTGAACTTCGAATATATAGGTTTAGATTCGTACAGAATATCCTACCTTCTGCGGGTGTACCCACAGTCAAAGTATAGCTCTGTATAGAATGGCCTACCTTAGAGTGCTACCTATGTCTCCACACTCAAAGTATAGCTCTGTATAGAATGGCCTACCTTAGAGTGCTACCTGTGTCTCCACAGTCAGAGAATAGCTATGTATGGAATGGCCTACCTTAGAGTGCTACCTGTGTCTCCACAGGCAAAGAATAGCTATGTATGGAATGGCCTACCTTAGAGTGCTACCTATGTCTCCACAGTCAAAGTATAGCTCTGTAGGCTGCTGTTTGAAGTAGTCTTTTAGCTGCACGAGCTCTAACGCCCGCCATATATCCTGATCATTATGTTCCCTCAATGGATCCAGGTTCTGCCTCAGATTCCCAGAAAACAACACAGACTCCTAGAAATTCATTAATAGTTAAAAAGTGGTATGATGATTATATCTTATCAACCCTCAAGGTCATAATAACTCTTCTTGTTTCTTCTTAATATCCAATTAACGGTTTATGATCATTATAATTATTTTACCATTGCAGTGCCTAAGAATATAACTGACTCCTGGGGAAATTCACCAAACCATGCAGCGACACAGTTTTTACAACTAAACTATTGACTAAAATTTACTAAACTTGCAATGTGAAGATCTCATATAAAACTGATAAAAATTAGTATAAAGTACCAGTGTTTTAAATGGGTAAATACGTGATTGGCGCAGGAAGAATTAAGGATTTATGTTACCTGTGGCAGCACATTGAGCCGTCGCCTGAGTTGATGTAAGCCTAGTTTACTGATATCCACATCATCCACAGATATTCCTCCTTCAGACGCCTCCAGAACTTGGAACAGACTCAGGATGAGTGTGGATTTACCTGCTCCGGTACGACCAACGATCCCCACCTACAATGTAGTGATGTAGAATGATATAGTACGACCAACGACCCCCACCTACAGCATGGTGATGTAGATATAATACGACCAACGATCTCCACCTACAGCATAGTGATGTGGATATAATACGACCAACGATCTCCACCTACAGCATAGTGATGTGGATATAATACGACCAACGATCTCCACCTACAGCATAGTGATGTAGATATAATACGACCAACGATCTCCACCTACAGCATAGTGATGTAGATATAATACGACCAACGATCTCCACCTACAGCATAGTGATGTAGATATAATACGACCAACGATCTCCACCTACAGCATAGTGATGTAGATATAATACGACCAACGATCTCCACCTACAGCATAGTGATGTAGATATAATACGACCAACGATCTCCACCTACAGCATAGTGATGTGGATATAATACGACCAACGATCTCCACCTACAGCATAGTGATGTAGATATAATACGACCAACGATCTCCACCTACAGCATAGTGATGTAGATATAGTACGACCAACGACCCCCACCTACAGCATAGTGATGTAGATATAATACGACCAACGACCCCCACCTACAGCATAGTGATGTAGATATAATACGACCAACGATCTCCACCTACAGCATAGTGATGTGGATATAATACGACCAACGATCTCCACCTACAGCATAGTGATGTAGATATAATACGACCAACGATCTCCACCTACAGCATAGTGATGTAGATATAGTACGACCAACGACCCCACCTACAGCATAGTGATGTAGATATAATACGACCAACGATCTCCACATACAGCATAGTGATGTAGATATAATACGACCAACGATCTCCACCTACAGCATAGTGATGTGGATATAATACGACCAACGATCTCCACCTACAGCATAGTGATGTAGATATAATACGACCAACGATCTCCACCTACAGCATAGTGATGTAGATATAGTACGACCAACGACCCCCACCTACAGCATAGTGATGTAGATATAATACGACCAACGATCTCCACCTACAGCATAGTGATGTGGATATAATACGACCAACGATCTCCACCTACAGCATAGTGATGTAGATATAATACGACCAACGATCTCCACCTACAGCATAGTGATGTAGATATAATACGACCAACGATCTCCACCTACAGCATAGTGATGTAGATATAATACGACCAACGATCTCCACCTACAGCATAGTGATGTGGATATAATACGACCAACGATCTCCACCTACAGCATAGTGATGTAGATATAATACGACCAACGATCTCCACCTACAGCATAGTGATGTAGATATAGTACGACCAACGACCCCCACCTACAGCATAGTGATGTAGATATAATACGACCAACGACCCCCACCTACAGCATAGTGATGTAGATATAATACGACCAACGACCCCCACCTACAGCATAGTGATGTAGATATAATACGACCAACGATCTCCACCTACAGCATAGTGATGTAGATATAATACGACCAACGATCTCCACCTACAGCATAGTGATGTAGATATAATACGACCAACGATCTCCACCTACAGCATAGTGATGTAGATATAGTACGACCAACGACCCCACCTACAGCATAGTGATGTAGATATAATACGACCAACGATCTCCACATACAGCATAGTGATGTAGATATAATACGACCAACGATCTCCACCTACAGCATAGTGATGTAGATATAATACGACCAACGACCCCCACCTACAGCATAGTGATGTAGATATAATACGACCAACGATCTCCACCTACAGCATAGTAATGTAGATATAGTACGACCAACGACCCCCACCTACAGCATAGTGATGTAGATATAATACGACCAACGACCCCCACCTACAGCATAGTGATGTAGATATAATACGACCAACGACCCCCACCTACAGCATAGTGATGTAGATATAATACGACCAACGATCTCCACCTACAGCATAGTGATGTGGATATAATACGACCAACGACCCCCACCTACAGCATAGTGATGTGGATATAATACGACCAACGATCTCCACCTACAGCATAGTGATGTGGATATAATACGACCAACGACCCCCACCTACAGCATAGTGATGTGGATTTAATACGACCAACGATCTCCACCTACAGCATAGTGATGTGGATATAATACGACCAACGATCTCCACATACAGCATAGTGATGTGGATATAATACGACCAACGATCCCCACCTACAGCATAGTGATGTAGATATAATACGACAAACACATTGCTGACGGTCGGGTCCGGCTTCAGGTTGTATCTCATAGCCTACCTTTTCTCCTGGCTTGATATTAACAGACACATTGCTGAGGGCTGGGTCTATGGTCGCGTCGTATCTCGTAGAGTAGTTGGTCATTTCTATGCCACCCTTATTGGGCCAGTCACTAGGTGGCGTGGTCTTCTCAATTTGCCAGTCTCTCTGTAAAAGGTAGAAAATAGTGAGATATATATTAGGCCCATATGTGGGCTGCATCCCTGATTACGTTTTCGCATTTATGGCTTGGACTTTGAGTGGCCAGACCTTGCAATGCTTTGTTTTGGCCTTTTTAAAGGTAAAGGTTTATAGTCTGATATCACAGAATTAGAACAGGTCTATGTTTGATATCAAGTCTGAAGATTCATCAGCCGATTTTTACAATTTACCCCTTGGTCACTGAACGTGTTCAACATCAGAATCTGACGTCTATATATAGACGCTCCCCGAGTTGAATGGGTTAACAATGAAATTAGAATTCAAACAGATGCACTGTATTAGGACGGTCACTGCCCAAGTCAATAGTGGTAGAAGAGTTAGCACAATGGTCAGAGCGAACAGATGCACTGTGATAGTCCGTTGGTCACTGCCAAAGTCAATAGTGGGAAAAGAGTTAGTACAATGGTCAGAGCGTGCAGCTTTGCCAAAGTCGCTGCCTGCCGTGTGGTTTCGAGCCCCACTTGTTAGCAACATCATATCCTGCAATAAGTTGTTGCAGTACATCATGTTTCTCTCCTTTCAATATTGGGACATTGTATTAATGTTGTGTCTCTGGGCAAGACATTTCACCCTCAAATGCTTCACTGGAATCAGGTGAAAAAATGAGTACCTGGTAGGCAGTGTATACGATCAGATCAATGTGCCAAAATGGCTGCAGAATTGTATGCTCTCTGTAGAGTCGAAATGACACACGAATGAACAGGCCCAGTGACCAGGGGGAAGGCCTATAATATAAAAGTCAGATGATAGACTTCATATCAGACTATACAATCTGCACCTTTACCTTTATCATGCACTAGAAGGCAATCATTACGACCTTGAATTTGAAAAGAATATTGGGATATTGATACTAATTTTAGCCTATAGTTAATTTGCGAATGAGTGGAATGAAAATAGACGGCTTATATAGGTATATGGTCAGCTACGTTTCAAAAATGGCAATACTTCTCTAGTCTAGGCCTATTATTGTGACTGAAAATATGAGATAAAAAGACCACAATATCATGGCTAAAGTTGTATCGTCCATTACATCAGCCCCGCAGGGTGTGTAGAGCAGTCCGTTATCGTGTTTTCTGGGAGGGTACTCAATTCGTTAAGCTGTGTGGAGCAGTCCGTTATCGTCTTTTCTGGGTGGATAATCACCTCATGGTTAAGCTGTGTAGAGCAGTCCGTTATCGTGTTTTCTGGGTGGGTACTTAATTTGTTAAGTTGTGTGGAGCAGTCCGTCATCATCTTTTCTGGGTGGATAATCACCTCATGGTTAGGCTGTGTAGAGCAGTCCGTTACTGTGTTTTCTGTGTGGGATACTCACCTCTTGGTCAAGCTCTGTGGAGCAGTCCGTTACCGTGTTTTCTGGGTGGGATATTCACCTCGTTAAGCTGTGTAGAGCAGTCCGTTACCGTGTTTTCTGTGTGGGATACTCACCTCTTGGTCAAGCTCTGTGGAGCAGTCCGTTACCGTGTTTTCTGGGTGGGATATTCACCTCGTTAAGCTGTGTGGAGCAGTCCGTTACAGTGTTTTCTGGGTGGGATACTCACCTCTTGGTCAAGCTGTGTGCAACAGTCCGTTACCGTGTTTTCTGTGTGGGATACTCACCTCTTGGTCAAGCTGTGTAGAGCAGTCCGTTACCGTGTTTTCTGAGTGGGATACTCACCTCGTTAAGCTGTGTGGAGCAGTCCGTTACCGTGTTTTCTGTGTGGGATACTCACCTCTTGGTCAAGCTCTGTGGAGCAGTCCGTTACCGTGTTTTCTGTGTTGGATACTCACCTCTTGGTCAAGCTGTGTAGAGCAGTCCGTTACCGTGTTTTCTGAGTGGGATACCCACCTCGTTAAGCTGTGTGGAGCAGTCCGTTACCGTGTTTTCTGGGTGGGATATTCACCTCGTTAAGCTGTGTGGAGCAGTCCGTTACCGTGTTTTCTGTGTGGGATACTCACCTCTTGGTCAAGCTGTGTGGAGCAGTCCGTTACCGTGTTTTCTGTGTGGGATACTCACCTCTTGGTCAAGCTCTGTGGAGCAGTCCGTTACCGTGTTTTCTAGGTGGGATACCCACCTCGTTAAGCTGTGTGGAGCAGTCCGTTACCGTGTTTTCTGGGTGGGATATTCACCTCGTTAAGCTGTGTGGAGCAGTCCGCTACAGTGTTTTCTGGGTGGGATACTCACCTCTTGGTCAAGCTGTGTGGAGCAGTCCGTTACCGTGTTTTCTGGGTGGGATATTCACCTCGTTAAGCTGTGTGGAGCAGTCCGTTACCGTGTTTTCTGTGTGGGATACTCACCTCTTGGTCAAGCTGTGTAGAGCAGTCCGTTATCCTCTCCACGGACACCATGTTAGTCTCCAGCTCTGACAACCTCCTCACGATCCAGTTCAAGGTGAACGTAATCTACATTTGAAAACAAAAAAATTATAACTTATATAGGGCCTAGGCCTACATTATAACAAAATCGGCTGGAGGGCAAAACACGAATGTACATTATAACAAAATAACGAGAACATTATAACATTGTAACAGGCACAAGATGAAGTCCAGTACCGTTAGAGCTCTGACCATTATGATGGCTAATACGATAGCTCCAACTTCCAGACAGCGATGTATTCATCTGTTTATCAAACATATGAACCATGACATATTACACAAGAAACATAAATAATTTACTAGGATATATAGCGGCATAGTGCCTAATGTTGGACTACAAGAATAAAAAGAAAATGATATATGTAGGCTAGTTTAAAATTTTAACATATTTCCGTTCGATATTCTTAGTCTATAAAAGTAATTTGACTAAATTTAACCTATATCATAGGCTTTAACGCTTATATATTTTTAAATCAGGCCGCTGCTGGTGACATGTCACGTCGTGACCAGTGATCTGAAGGTCGCCCAGTGATCTAGAGGTCACTGCTGGTGACATGTCACCCTGTGATCTAGAGGTCACTGCTGGTGACATGCCGGGTTTCAGTGAGGGCTGCAAAAGTCACTACTACATTCTTTGACACCGGACTGTTAGTGTTAATAGATCAGGCGCTAGAACCTGTAGCAGATGTTTCAGGCAATTAAAATCATATTTGAGAGTAGTTGTCAGAGGACCGCAAAATAGTGCTAGCAAAAATTTATCAGAAATTGAATGAGAAATCATGCAAAATGATGAGCTGCAGTGATTCTACTAACAGGTTAATGTGAAGTGTAATGTCAAAATGATGAGCTGCAGTGATTCTACTAACAGGCTAATGTGAAGTGTAATGTCAATTTACTGCACAAACTAAAACATATACACTATATTATATTGAAATGATGATATACTGTCAATGACATTTAATTTATACTAATCTTCACACAATGTTTATCAGACTGCGCATGAATACAAACCTTGAGAGAGTATGTGATTGAGAGGCCGACCAGGCCGGGGCTCAGATGTTCCCTGCCGAGCACAGCAAACATGGCGGCCGCCAGCACTGTACAGGCTCCCAACAGCTCCAGCCTCATACCCAGCCACCTACAACATCAACAACAACTACTAACATTGTAGAAGCCATGAACATTATCATTAAACATTTTAAAACATGGTCACTGCCATTCTCATAGTAATATAGTGGCAGTATTAAAATTGTGGCTTAACTTCACTTTTTGGACAGAACGGTCATTTAATTGACTTTGTAATACGTCAGAAATCTGTGGATGAAAAATGAATGATGTCATAGTGGGTTTTTGAGAGTGCTTTCGTTTAACCGATATGGGGTTCTGGGCATGCCCTGAGAGATAGCCTTTTGCTCAGCTCCAGGGTTCTGTGCATGCCCAGGGGGGGGGGGGGGGGATGAGAGAGATGGCATTTTTCTCAGCTCCAGGGTTCTGGGCATGCCCTGAGAGATAGACTTTTGCTCAGCTGCATGCTTCTGCGCATGCCCAGGGGGCTGAGAGATGGCCTTTTGCTCAGCTCCAGGGCTCTGGGCATGCCCAGGAGGCTAAGGGATGGCCTTTTGCTCAGCTCCAGGGTTCGGGGCATGCCCAGGAGGCTAAGGGATGGCCTTTTGCTCAGCTCCAGGGTTCGGGGCATGCCCAGGGGGCTGAGAGATGGCCTTTTGCTCAGCTCCAGGGTTCTGGGCATGCCCAGGGGGCTGAGAGATGGCCTTTTTGCTCAGCTCCAGGGTTCTGGACATGCCCAGAGGGGCTGAGATATGGCATTTTGCTCAGCTCCAGGGTTCTGGGCATACCCAGAGGGGCTGAGATATGGCATTTTGCTCAGCTCCAGGGTTCTGGGCACGCCCAGGGGGCTGAGGGATGGCCTTTTGCTCGGCTCCGCTATCCTTGGATAACCACAGAGATAATAGTTCAGGGTAAATCAATTTATCATGAGGGACCTAATGTCAAACACTCAATTGTCAGTAGTTTAGGGCCTACTGCGGCTAGCTGCATTAGTTCCACTGTTGAGCGGAGGAAACAGGGTATTTTCACGCTGGTAATCTGCCCAGAGATTATGGCCAGATTCGAGGCGGCTGCAGCTCTTGGATGGTTGTTGTTGATTAGCTGCCAAGGGGGTCAAAAGTACTAGCAAAAAAACCTCACCTCTCGCAGCTGCTACTGGCGAATGAGAACACCAGGTTATTATTGACCAGTTGGTAGAGCCTATCCCTCTGTGAGCGCTGTGTGTTATAAGCTATGATGGTCTGTTCACCGGCCAGAGACTCTGTCAGGTGGCTGTAGATGGGAGAACCTGATGCCGCGGATAAACGCTTCACCTGACGAGCTGCAGGAATGTAGTACCTCTGTCACAAAACAACAATATACAATATAAAACAACAACATGCATTATAACATTAACCGCTTCCCATGACGAGCTGCAAGAATGTAGTACCTCTGTCACAAACAACACCATCTGTCACAAACAACAACATACAATATATTAACCGCTTCATCTTCCAGGCAGCAGGAATGTAGTACCTCTGTTACAAACAACAATATACAATATATTAACCGCTTCATCTGCCGGGCGGCAGGAATGTAGTACCTCTGTCACAAATAACAACATACAATATATTAACCGCTTCATCTTCCAGGCAGCAGGAATGTAGTACCTCTGTTACAAACAACAATATACAATATATTAACCGCTTCATCTGCCAGGCGGCAGGAATGTAGTACCTCTGTCACAAACAACAACATACAATATATTAACCACTTCATCTTCCAGGCAGCAGGAATGTAGTACCTCTGTTACAAACAACAATATACAATATATTAACCGCTTCATCTGCCGGGCGGCAGGAATGTAGTACCTCTGTCACAAATAACAACATACAATATATTAACCGCTCCATCTGCCGGGCTGCAGGAATGTAGTACCTTTGTCACGAACAACAGCATCTGTCACAAACAACAACATACAATATATTAATCGCTTAATTTGCTGGGCAGCAGGAATGTAGTACCTCTGTCACAAATAACAACATACAATATATATCCACCGCTCCATCTGCCGGGCGGCAGGAATGTAGTACCTTTGTCACGAACAACAGAATCTGTCACAAACAACAACATACAATATAATAATCGCTTAATTTGCTGGGCAGCAGGAATGTAGTACCTCTGTCAAAAATAACAACATACAATATATTAACCGCTCCATCTGCCGGGCGGCAGGAATGTAGTACGTCTGTCACAAACAACAACATACAATATATTAATGGCTCCATCTGTCAGGCTGCAGGAATGTAGTACCTCTGTCACAAACAACAACATCTGTCACAAACAACAACATACAATACATTAACCGCTTCCCCTGACGAGCAGCAGGAATGAGGTACCTCTGTCACGAAACAACCATATACAATATAAAACAACAACATACATTATAATATTAACAGCTTCCCCTGACGAGCTGCAGGAATGTAGTACCTTTGTCACAAACAACAACATCTGTCACAAAACAACAACATACAATATATTAACCGCTTCATCTTCCAGGCAGCCGGAATGTAGTACCTCTGTTACAAACAACAATATACAATATATTAACCGCTTCATCTGCCGGGCGGCAGGAATGTAGTACCTCTGTCACAAATAACAACATACAATATATTAACCACTCCATCTG
Organism: Flabesymbios commensalis; assembly: GCA_964017125.1. Taxonomy (NCBI): domain Eukaryota; kingdom Metazoa; phylum Annelida; class Polychaeta; order Terebellida; family Flabelligeridae; genus Flabesymbios; species Flabesymbios commensalis. The sequence continues at coordinate 5,039,061 of OZ024913.1, forward strand.
CCGGGCGGCAGGAATGTAGTACCTCTGTCACAAACAACAACATACCATATATTAACCTCTCCATCTGCCGGGCGGCAGGAATGTAGTACCTTTGTCACAAACAACAGCATCTGTCACAAACAACAACATACAATATATTAACCGCTTCATCTGCCGGGCGGCAGGAATGTAGTACCTTTGTCACAAACAACAACATCTGTCACAAACAACAACATACAATATATTAACCACTTCACCTGCCGGGCGGCAGGAATGGAGTACCTCTGTCACGAAACAACCATATACAATATAAAACAACAACATACATTATAACATTAACAGCTTCCCCTGACGAGCTGCAGGAATGTAGTACCTCTGTCACAAACAACAACATCTGTCACAAACAACAATATACAATATATTAATCGCTTCACCTGCCGGGCTGCAGGAATGTAGTACCTCTGTCACAAACAACAACATCTGTCACAAACAACAACATACAATATATTAACCGCTTCATCTGCCGGGCGGCAGAAATGAAGTACCTCTGTCACAAACAACAACATCTGTCACAAACAACAACATCTGTCACAAACAACAACATACAATACATTAACCGCTTCCCCTGACGAGCGGCAGGAATGTAGTACCTTTGTCACAAACAACAACATCTGTCACAAACAACAACATACAATATATTAACCGCTCCATCTGCCGGGCGGCAGGAATGTAGTACCTCTGTCACAAACAACAACATACAATATATTAACCGCACCATCTGCCGGGCGGCAGGAATGTAGTACCTCTGTCACAAACAACAACATACAATATATTAACCGCTCCATCTGCCGGGCGGCAGGAATGTAGTACCTCTGTCACAAATAACAACATACAATATATTAACCGCTCCATCTGCCGGGCGGCAGGAATGTAGTACCTCTGTCACAAACAACAACATACAATATATTAACCGCTCCATCTGCCGGGCGGCAGGAATGTAGTACCTCTGTCACAAATAACAACATACAATATATTAACCGCTCCATCTGCCGGGCAGCAGGAATGTAGTACCTCTGTCACAAATAACAACATACAATATATATCAACCGCTCCATCTGCCGGGCGGCAGGAATGTAGTACCTTTGTCACGAACAACAGAATCTGTCACAAACAACAACATACAATATATTAATCGCTTAATTTGCTGGGCAGCAGGAATGTAGTACCTCTGTCACAAATAACAACATACAATATATTAACCGCTCCATCTGCCGAGCGGCAGGAATGTAGTACCTCTGTCACAAACAACAACATACAATATATTAATGGCTCCATCTGTCAGGCTGCAGGAATGTAGTACCTCTGTCACAAACAACAACATCTGTCACAAACAACAACATACAATACATTAACCGCTTCCCCTGACGAGCAGCAGGAATGAGGTACCTCTGTCACGAAACAACCATATACAATATAAAACAACAACATACATTATAACATTAACAGCTTCCCCTGACGAGCTGCAGGAATGTAGTACCTCTGTCACAAACAACAACATCTGTCACAAACAACAATATACAATATATTGACCGCTTCACCTGCAGGGCTGCAGGAATGTAGTACCTATGTCACAAACAACAACATCTGTCACAAAACAACAACATACAATATATTAACCGCTTCATCTTCCAGGCAGCAGGAATGTAGTACCTCTGTTACAAACAACAATATACAATATATTAACCGCTTCATCTGCCGGGCGGCAGGAATGTAGTACCTCTGTCACAAATAACAACAAACAATATATTAACCACTCCATCTGCCGGGCGGCAGGAATGTAGTACCTCTGTCACAAACAACAACATACCATATATTAACCTCTCCATCTGCCGGGCGGCAGGAATGTAGTACCTTTGTCACAAACAACAGCATCTGTCACAAACAACAACATACCATATATTAACCTCTCCATCTGCCGGGCGGCAGGAATGTAGTACCTTTGTCACAAGCAACAACATACAATATATTAACCGCTTCATCTGCCGGGCGGCAGGAATGTAGTACCTCTGTCACAAACAACAACATCTGTCACAAACAACAACATACAATATATTAACCGCTTCATCTGCCGGGCGGCAGAAATGAAGTACCTCTGTCACAAACAACAACATCTGTCACAAACAACAACATCTGTCACAAACAACAATATACAATATATTAACCGCTTCACCTGCCGGGCGGCAGGAATGGAGTACCTCTGTCACAAACAACAACATCTGTCACAAACAACAACATACAATACATTCACCGCTTCCCCTGACGAGCGGCAGGAATGTAGTACCTCTGTCACAAACAACAACATCTGTCACAAACAACAACATACAATACATTAACCGCTTCCCCTGACGAGCGGCAGGAATGTAGTACCTTTGTCACAAACAACAACATCTGTCACAAACAACAACATACAATATATTAACCGCTTCATCTGCCGGGCGGCAGGAATGTAGTACCTCTGTCACAAACAACAACATACAATATATTAACCTCTCCATCTGCCGGGCGGCAGGAATGTAGTACCTCTGTCACAAATAACAACATACAATATATTAACCTCTCCATCTGCCGGGCGGCAGGAATGTAGTACCTCTGTCACAAACAACAACATACAATATATTAACCGCTCCATCTGCCGGGCGGCAGGAATGTAGTACCTCTGTCACAAACAACAACATACAATATATTAACTGCTTCATCTGCCGGGCGGCAGGAATGTAGTACCTTTGTCACAAACAACAACATACAATATATTAACCGCTCCATCTGCCGGGCGGCAGGAATGCAGTACCTCTGTCACAAACAACAACATACAATATATTAACCGCACCATCTGCCGGGCTGCAGGAATGTAGTACCTTTGTCACAAACAACAACACACATTATAACATAAACACACTTTAAATATTTAAGTATCTGAGCATCTTCACAAAATATTTGATCAAGCTCGGTGACATTTTATTTGGTTGAAAACATTTGAAGTCATATTATATACCGGTACTGTTAGTAGCATTAAAGGGTGAAATGCGGCATATATGTGTGACGCAGTGTATTATACATGTTTGAAGTCATATTATATACCGGTACTGTTAGTAGCATTAACGGGTGGAATGCGGCATGTATGTGTGACACAGTGTACTATTATCACACGGGGATTTGTGTGATAAATATAAAACAAAAAAGATGATGCTGTAGCTTTGACTGTTCATGATGCTTTATTGTATAAATATCCATAAGATTGACATGTCTAAGGTGACATGGAGTGCAGCCGTTCTGGACGACCTATGATGACAAGTGAGGTAGGGACTGACTGGGCGGGAAGAGTGTAACATTACCTTTATGTCGGGAACATGGGTTCCAAAAGTATCCAATCACACACTCCCTACCCAGAATTCAACTATACCGGAAACTTAAGCAGACAACAAGTTGTGTTAGTTTTACTGTTAGTTTAACATAGAAAAGAGATGATAAATAACTAAGTGTTTAACTTTGAAAAGTAATACTTATATCGTTGTCTTCAGTACGACATATGCTTTCAGTCCATGTGAAACTTGTAGTTAAAGTGACTTTCAGAAAAGTGTAAGAAATATGAAACTGATTCAGATTTTGATCAACTGGCCAAAATTTGAGATAAAAACGCTTAATATTAAAAAGTTAGCAAAGCTAGTTTTCTTAGACTTTCACTAGACATGGTAAATACATTACAGAAAAATCAGGTATAAAAGAGAAACAGGTAACGTTGATTACTTACTTATATAAAGGAAAGTTGCAAACTCAACAAACAATGCCATGGTCTCTGACCACCATGAATGATAGACAGAAAGGAGTAAAAATGAGTGTACCAGAAAAGGGCTAGGGTGTAGAGGTCACAGAGTAACATGGTAGCGGACTCACCGCTAGGCGGTACCTATGTATAGGGCGATCCATATAGATCCAGAATTCCGGCAGCAATGTATAGCTAACTGTCGTCTTGACGATACTATACATACATATGTGACGCAGCTCCAGGACATTTCGCACCATAGACGTTTTGCCCCCCAAGACGTTTCGCACCCATCTTCAAGACGTTTTGCCCCCGTCGCCGTGACGACTTGTCTCAGTTTAAGACGTTTCGCCCCCCTGTGAGACGTTTCGCACCTTCGGAAGACGTTTCGCCCACTATGTGAGACGTTTCGCCCCCTATGTGAGACGTTTCGCCCCCTATCGAGACGTTTCGCCCCCTAGAGAAGCGTTTCGCCCCTTGGGAAAGACGTTTCGCCCCCTTTCTAAATTAAATTTTCGAGCCCTTATGTGAGACGTTTCACCCCCATTCTTATCGGACGTTTCGCACCCTATGCAGGCTTGGGTGCGAAACGTCTTCCTGAACTATGAAGACGGGGGCGAAACGTCTTTCTGAAATATAAGTTGGGTGCTAAACGTCTTCCTGAACTATGAAGACGGGGGCAAAACGTCTTTCTTATTTATGGGGAGGGGGCGAAACGTCTTTCCTAAGTATGAGTTAGGGGCGAAACGTCTCACTAAAAAATGGTGCAAACTGACTATGGGGCGAAAAGTATGTGTACCTGTGACGCAGTGTATGAAATGCGTGACTAATATATATATGTAAGACCCAAAAGTGTTTACCTGCATGAAGAAGTAGACGATAGCTATGGGTATGATGACCAGCCAGAATAAGGGAGTGGCATAACCTATGATGATGACGGTGGATGCTCCAGCAAACAGTAATATGAGTGTCTGTGAGATGGCTGTGGGTACGTCAGTGTCAACCTCCGTCATATCACGAGAAAAACGGTTGAGAATGCCACCAGATGGGGTATCAGAGAGTAACCATAGGGGACAGTGAAGCAGAGCGCGCAGAATGTCAGCGTGAAGAACACGTGACGCCTTCAGCGTGCTCAACGCGAACGTCACGCAAAACACAACAACAAGAACAGCTGAAAAATAAACAGAATCCCACCAGGTGGGCTATCAGTAACCATAGTACAAGAACAAATGAAAAATAAACAGCAAAAATGGCTGGTCAATAAAACTAGCACCACAATTTCACAAATAAATGAAGTTTCTTTACACAAAAAAGATACATAAATATTGCTTTAAATATAGCTCATTGTCAATAAACACTACTCTATTTTTATTGAATCAATTCTCTAATGTCCATATTCTAACTTCAGTTCGAATTCATTAAATACTTAGTTCTGAATTTTTATTTATAATCTTCATTGTAGATAGATATGAGTTTCGAGTTATATGTCTCTGCTATTACGCATCATATGGACCCATAACATAATATATGGCCAGATACACACCATGCACAAAGTCTAGCCGCTTGGGTATGAAAGTCTAGCTGCCACATGAGGGCTGCTAGATAATAAGTCTAGCTGCCACATGAGGGCTGCTAGATAATAAGTCTAGCTGCCACATGAGGGCTGCTAGATAATAAGTCTAGCTGCCACATGAGGGCTGCTAAATAATAAGTCTAGCTGCCACATGAGGGCTGCTAGATAATAAGTCTAGCTGCCACATGAGGGCTGCTAGACAATAAGTCTAGCTGCCACATGAAGGCTGCTAGATAATAAGTCTAGCTGCCACATGAGGGCTGCTAGACAATAAGTCTAGCTGCCACATGAAGGCTGATAGATAATAAGTCTAGCTGCCACATGAGGGCTGCTAGATAATAAGTCTAGCTGCCACATGAGGGCTGCTAGATAATAAGTCTAGCTGCCACATGAGGGCTGCTAGATAATAAGTCTAGCTGCCACATGAGGGCTGCTAGACAATAAGTATAGCTGCCACATGAGGGCTGCTAGACAATAAGTCTAGCTGCCACATGAGGGCTGCTAGATAATAAGTCTAGCTGCCACATGAAAGCTGCTAGACAATAAGTCTAGCTGCAACATGAGGGCTGCTAGATAATAAGTCTAGCTGCCACATGAGGGCTGCTAGATAATAAGTCTAGCTGCCACATGAGGGCTGCTAGATAATAAGTCTAGCTGCCACATGAGGGCTGCTAGACAATAAGTCTAGCTGCCACATGAGGGCTGCTAGATAATAAGTCTAGCTGCCACATGAGGGCTGCTAGATAATAAGTCTAGCTGCCACATGAAAGCTGCTAGACAATAAGTCTAGCTGCCACATGAGGGCTGCTAGATAATAAGTCTAGCTGCCACATGAGGGCTGCTAGATAATAAGTCTAGCTGCCACATGAGGGCTGCTAGATAATAAGTCTAGCTGCCACATGAAGGCTGCTAGATAATAAGTCTAGCTGCCACATGAGGGCTGCTAGACAATAAGTCTAGCTGCCACATGAGGGCTGCTAGATAATAAGTCTAGCTGCCACATGAGGGCTGCTAGATAATAAGTCTAGCTGCCACATGAGGACTGCTAGATAATAAGTCTAGCTGCCACATGAGGGCTGCTAGACAATAATTACGTCCACATAAAGTAGTAATATCCTACTAGTAGTGCCCTCTAAAGTGATACTAATAAAGAATACCAGTTTAGCTTGGCTGGTTGTTGTAGACTAGTTGATAACGAACCATGATATACAACATGCAACAAATGTAACAACTCCCTAATGAGCTGCCAAGGGGGTCAACTCTCAAGAGTTTTACATGTTTTCTTTAGAAGATTGTTTTAGAATATAAATACGCATGGTGAAACAGTTACAGACGCATGATGGAACAGTTACAGACGCATGGTGGAACAGTTACAGACGCATGATGGAACAGTTACAGACGCATGATGAAGCAGTTGCAGACACATGATGGAACAGTTACAGATGCATGATGGAACAGTTACAGACACATGATGGAACAGTTACAGACGCATGATGAAGCAGTTGCAGACACATGATGGAACAGTTACAGATGCATGATGGAACAGTTACAGACACATGGAACAGTTAGTATTTTCCCAGAATAATAAAAGACAGAGAGCCGGCGAGTACATACCTTGAATGAGCATGAGAGCAGAGTAGAATCCTATATATTTATTCCTGAGTGCTGAGTATACAGACGAGTCATTGATACTGAGAGAATGATTGCTGAGAACTGGGTCATCTGTCCATCTGGTCAGCCAGATATTGGCTAGTACACTCATCAGCTCATACAACACGAAGGATGTGAGGAACAGCACGACGTACACACCACCCATAGCCTTAACGTATGCCCAGATTACTGATGGCTTCACCTGTAAAAGAGGAACAGCACGACGTACACACCACCCATAGCCTTAACGTATGCCCAGATAACTGATGGCTTCACCTGTAAAAAGGGCACAGCACGACGTACACACCACCCATAGCCTTAACGTATGCCCAGATTACTGACTGATGGCTTCACCTGTAAAAGAGGAACAACACAACGTACACACCACCCAGAGCCTTAACGTATGCCCAGATTACTGATGGCTTCACCTGTAAAAGAGAAACAGCACGACGTACACACCACCCAGAGCCTTAACGTATGCCCAGATTACTGATGGCTTCACCTGTAAAAGAGAAACAGCACGACGTACACACCACCCAGAGCCTTAACGTATGCCCAGATTACTGATGGCTTCACCTGTAAAAGAGAAACAGCACGACGTACACACCACCCATAGCCTTAACGTATGCCCAGATCACTGACTGATGGCTTCACCTGTAGAAGAGAAACAGCACGACGTACACACCACCCATAGCCTTAACGTATGCCCAGATCACTGACTGATGGCTTCACCTGTAAAAGAGAAACAACACAACGTACACACCACCCATAGCCTTAACGTATGCCCAGATTACTGATGGCTTCACCTGTAAAATATTCCTATTAATACAAAGGCACAGTATAATATCAAATTGCACTAGGGAAGAACAATTCATTTCTTTTCTAGCCACAGGGTTTAAAGGCTGCGGTGAAGCACGTTTTAACACAAGAATTTAAACAAAAGTAATAACCCCATCATCTCACCATGCCTACTGCTGTTCTCTCTTCTTTGAAAGGATTCGGTTTTTTACTGGTCTTTACAGGTTCAGAGGATATTGTTTTTGTTATTGTTCCAGTAGGCCTGCAAATACAATATACATTTTACATAACTATAATTCATGAATTGATTTTATTCTCCACATAGCATAAGTAAGCATATGCAACAAGCATATGCTTATGGATCCCCTTATATACCACCCTGGATTCCCTATATATCACCCTGGATCCCCTATATATCACCTTGGATACCCTATATATCACCCTGGATCCCCTATATATCACCTTGGATCCCCTATATATCACCCTGGATCCCCTTATATACCACCCTGGATCCCCTATATATCACCCTGGATCCTCTTATATACCACCCTGGATCCCCTATATATCACCCTGGATCCCCTATATATCACCCTGGATCCCCTATATATCACCCTGGATCCCCTATATACCACCCTGGATCCCCTATATACCACCCTGGATCCCCTATATACCACCTTGGATCCCCTATATACCACCCTGGATCCTCTTATATACCACCCTGGATCCCCTATATATCACCCTGGATCCCCTTTTATACCACCCTGGATCCCCTATATATCACCCTGGATCCCCTATATATCACCTTGGATCCCCTATATATCACCCTGAATCCCCTTATATACCACCCTGGATCCCCTATATATCACCCTGGATCCCCTATATATCACCCTGGATCCCCTATATATCACCCTGAATCCCCTATATACCACCTTGGATCCCCTATATATCACCCTGGATCCCCTATATACCACCCTGGATCCCCCACATACCACCCTGGATCCCCTATATACCACCCTGGATCCCCTATATATCCCACCCTGGATCCCCTTATATACCACCCTGGATCCCCCACATACCACCCTGGATCCCCTATATACCACCCTGGATCCCCTATATACCACCCTGGATCCCCTTATATACCACCCTGGATCCCCTATATATCACCCTGGATCCCCTTATATACCACCCTGGATCCCCTATATATCACCCTGGATCACCTATATATCACCCTGGATCCCCTATATACCACCCTGGATCCCCTATATATCACCCTGAATCCCCTTATATATCACCCTGGATCCCCTATATACCACCCTGGATCCCCTATATACCACCCTTGATCCCCTATATACCACCCTGGATCCCCTATATATCACCCTGGATCCCCTATATATCACCCTGGATCCCCCACATACCACCCTGGATCCCCTATATACCACCCTGGATCCCCTATATACCACCCTGGATCCCTATATACCACCCTGGATCCCCTTATATACCACCTTGGATCCCCTATATATCACCCTGGATCCCCTATATATCACCCTGGATCCCCTATATATCACCCTGGATCCCCTTATATACCACCCTGGATCCCCTATATATCACCCTGGATCCCCTTATATACCACCCTGGATCCCCTATATACCACCCTGGATCCCCTATATATCACCCTGGATCCCCTTATATACCACCCTGGATCCCCTATATACCACCCTGGATCCCCTTATATACCACCCTGGATCCCCTATATACCACCCTGGATCCCCTATATACCACCTTGGATCCCCTATATATCACCCTGGATCCCCTATATATCACCCTGGATCCCATATATACCACCCTGGATCCCCTATATACCACCTTGGATCCCCTATATATCACCCTGGATCCCCTATATATCACCCTGGATCCCATATATACCACCCTGGATCCCCTATATACCACCCTGGATCCCCTATATATCACCCTGGATCCCCCACATATCACCCTGGACCCCCTATATACCACCCTGGATCCCCTATATATCTGTTTTATCTCCTACCTCTTTTTATCGGGGACCTGTGGCTTTCCATCTGTGGGCGGGGAAGGGGATTGCTTTTCATCTCTAGGCGGGGAAGGGGCTTGCTTTTCTTGTTCTTCTGCATCAGCTTCACTTTTATTCAGATGATCTGACAATATCTGGCGGAGCTCAGTGACTGTAAAATATAACAGGGTAATTAGCGATTCAGCGCCAAGCTGCTTCCGCACATCTTACTGCACTAACCATAAAGGATACAATAATTACATTAAACTTTACATTAGAGTGGATGCGTTAGAGGTGGTTGATTGAGCCACATGTTTCACCATCCACCTTTATTAGGCCAAAAAAGGATTATTTTTCTCGTCGGCGGCCGCGTCATTTAAAACCTGCGCACCACTTGTTTTTTTCCTGCAATTTTCACTTTTTTTTCGGCAAGAATTTTTTTTTAATGATCCAAATGTTGACTTGAGACTGATGTCAGCGATGTGCCACCAGTTGTTAATGACTGTAAAACACAACATTAAACATTCTTGAGCATAGATCTGCCGTTTTTTGTTGATTTTTACACATTATTTGTTTTAAATGGCTCCGTAGGATGACATCAATTTTAGTTTTGTAATAAAGTAGTGTATCCCGCAGATCATGGTTTCAATTTTTTTTTAAATTAGCAGGTCTTAAAAAACATATTTTACCAATATTTCCTAAGAATCCACAGAAAACCCCAACAAACTATTTGTACACCTAAGGATGGTTGAATGTTAGCACAACATTGGGCCACATGTTGATGCTGCATATAAACCACCCAATACCCCACCTTCGCACACCAATTAACCAATTAGTTTAGTCTTTTTCGGTGCTTTTAATTTTTATTTAATTTTTTTAATTTTTAGTTAAGATCAGTAGGCAACATAACTTCATATAAATTTATTTTTCACAACGGATATGTCAACATATATATGTAGTCCTTTAAAATCTAGAATAAAAAATGCACCACTTTTGAAATTTTCTCTCACGAGAAACATAGTTCTTTTTTTGACCTTACATTCTTCATTTTGTACGCAGATATATACAAAATAACCCTCCAATATAACCACAATATAACAGATAAAAGGACATGGCGCAATGGCTAAGGCGCCTGACTGCCTCGTCAGTCATGCATGCGTCCCGGGCTCGAACCCCACTGTTCCCGTGTGGGGTTTTCAGAGAAACAGCATCATTTCTCCTCTCTCAATGTGACTAGGCGATCACATTAATGGCGGCCTCGTCAAATTAAGGTTGAGCGCGTTCCTCATCACAATATGACCCTTCAAGGTCCTGTCGGATTCATGCATCACATATTTTAGATAAAAGTTCTGGATGAAAAATGGTACAATCCATCACAATAACGACGTCACAATAATGACGTCACAATAAGGCCGTCACAATGAGGACGTCACAGTATAGACGTCACAATAAGGACGTCACTATAAGTACGTCATAAGAACGTCACAATAAGGACTTCACAATAAGGACGTTCTGAGCTTTCATTTGAACTAACCCTTACCAAATTATTTACCCGAATTATTTTTGTAAAAACCGTGGAGACCAAAGGGTTTCTGTCAATTTGAAATCATCATAAATAGTAGGGTGTTCTTCCGTAGGATTTGAATGCTAAATCTGATTTTTTGCTGATTTTGGTTGCTTTGGGGTCGAACTACCACAAAATAATGGGGTGCAATTTTTTTGACCTCTATAATCACAAAAATGGGGGGGGGGGTGCTGACCCTACTTTTGCTAGCTTTTTGCACCTGTTTCAACTGCATTGCATATTTTATCAATCCGGCAGAAATAGAACTGGACCTCTGTTGGGAGTATATATATTTTTTAATGTTGATTATTAATGCTCAGGGTATATAATATTCACAGACTGTAGGATAGCGTCTTGAGATCCTCCAGAAATTTGCACTAGAAGGGTAAAATTCACGGTCAAAGGTCAATTTCAAGGTCAAAAATGATTTTTCAGCCAATAAAGGTAGGAACAAGTGTAATACCCATTTTCGTGTAATTTTCGCTGAAAAATCTATTTCTTACACTATTTTAATGTTTCAAGGTCATTCTCAAGCTCAAAAGGTAAATTTCAAGGTCAACAATGTAAAAATATCATTTTTAACAAATTAAGCTAGAAACATGTGTAATAGCTCATTTTTATGGGATTTTTACCGTAGAGTCCATTTATAGTAATATTTTGATGATTCAAGGTCATCTGCAAGGTCCAAAGGTCAATTTTTTAGCTAACACAAATGGAAAGTGGTGTAAGTAGACCTCTTTTTGTGTGATTTTTACTGAATAATTCATCTCTCGCGGTATTTTAATGATTAAAAGTTATCTTTAAGGTCCAAGTGTCATTTTTCATGGGCGGAAATATCTTACAAAAGAGCTAGAAACAAATGTAATACCTCTTTTTCTTGTTATTTCGAGTGAGTGATCATTTTTTTGTATTATTTTAGTGATATGTTCATACTGATGGTCAAATGTGATATTAAGAAATATATGCTACAAATTGGGGCACGTATAAAACCTCGTTCAATGGCGATTTGACAGGATGATCTAAAAGTGTTTTAATGTGGCAAGAATGTGGCGTTAAAGGGCGAGGAAGAGGTGCTGAAAGGTGACGGACTGGCATTAACCCTTTAAACGCTAAATTATTTAATTGTAATTTTCACCCACTTAAAGTTATGTCTCGCTGACGTGATTCCCAACTTGAAGTAAGTGAAAATTATTCAGATTTTACAAAATAAAGGTCAACGATTTTGAAATCTTGTTGATTGATGTCACATTATACATGTACCTTAAACATTTTCAAAAGCTGGTATTTGCTGTGGTAATAAAAAGTAAAAATATAGTTTAAAACCATTCCTCTGGAATCCTATGGGTAAATTCAAGGTCAAATATGATATTTAAACTAATGAAGCTTAAGGAACAAGTGTAATACATCATTTTCATATGATTTTGAGTGGGCAATGAATTTCTGAAAATATTATATTTATATCTTCAAGGTCATCCTCAAGGTCAAAAGGTCAATTACAAGGTCAAGTAAGAGAAAATATCCCTTTTAACAAATAAAGCTAATATCATGTGTAATACCTTTTTTTCATGGGATTTTAAATGAAAAAAACATTTATAATTGTATTTTGGTGATTCAAGATCATCTTCAAGGTCATATTTAATTCAAGGTCACCAAAAAGTATATTCCAAGGTCAAAAATGTGAAAATATAATTTTTAACAAACAAAAAAAAGTGTATTAACGGTAGGTCTTTTTGATATAATTTCAACTAAATCATCTATTTCTGCTACTATTTTGATGTCTGAAGGTAATTTTCAAGGTTAATGTGTCAATTTCAAAGTCATGTAAGCTTAAATGTGCTTTTTGACAAATAAAGCTAGGTACAAATACCTCTCTTTCATCGGATTTTGTCAGGGAAATCCATTTCCGCTATTATTGTGGTGATATAAAATGATCCTTTAGGTCAAATACTTTAGTTCAAATAGTCAATTTCAAAGTCAAATATGATTTTAACATACATGCTACAACTTGGACCGGCATAATACTTAGTTTTCATGTAATTTTGACTGGATAATCTAATTCCAGTAGCGTTTTATTGAATATTCATCATCAAAGTGAAATGATCAGGCGACGGAAAAGCATTACAGGTAGATGGACAGGCCTTAGGAGACAGGGAGGCGTTAAAGGTCACTGGGGATGAGGCATTAATAGACGATCCAGGCGACTGAAAAGGGTTAAAACGGCAATGAGGAGGCGTTGAATGGCAATGAGGGGGTTTTGAAAGGCAATGAGGAGGCGTTAAAGGGTAATTATCAGGTGTTAAGGGACAAAGAAGCTATATTTAAGTGCGACCAGATGCGTTAAAAGGTGGCGGGGAAGAATTAAAGGGCTTAGAACGGCATAAGGGGGCAACGAGGAAGTGTTAAATGGAGGTATGTTTGGGTGCGACAGAGAGGCGACAAAGAGTGATGCGTAGGTGTTCAAAGGTGAAGAGAAGGCGTTAAAAGCAAAACAGTATCGCTAAATGGCAACGGAGAAGCGTTTTTAAAGTGGCTGTGATCACTTCTGCATTGGCCAAAATCACTTTGTGGTGGCTTAGATAATTTTTAAAATTGATGTGGTCACTTATTTAGTGGCAAAGATCACTTTCTTGTGGCTGAGATAATTTTTAAAGTCGCTGTGATCACTTCTGCATTGGCCAAGATCACTTTGTGGTGGCTTAGATAACTTTATCAGTGGCTGACACCAGTTTGTTAGTGGCCAAGATCACCGTTATAGTGGCTGAGATAACGTTTAAATTGCCTGTGGTCACTTCTTCGGTGGGCAAGATCCCTTTTGTAGTGATTTAGATACTTTAAAGTGGCTGTGATCACTTGTTCAGTGGCCAAGATCACCTTTGCAGTGGCTGAGATAATTTTTAAAGTGATTGTAGTCACTTCTCTAGTGGTTAAGAGCCCTTTTATAGTGGTTTTGATCATTTGTAAAGTGGCTGTGATCACTTCTTCAATGGTCAACATCACTTTTGTAGTGGTTTAGATAATGTTTAAAGTGGTTCTGGTCACTTCTTCAGTGGCCAAGATTATTTTGTAGTGGCTGAGATAATTTTTACAGTCGCTGAGATCACTTCTGCATTTACCAAGATCACCTTGTGGTGGCTTAGATAACTGTATCAGTGGCTGACACCAGTTTGTTAGTGGCCAAGATCACATTTATAGTGGCTGAGGTAACGTTTAAATTGGCTGTGGTCACTTTTCCGTGGTAAAGATCCCTTTTGTAGTGGTTTAGATACTTTTTAAAGTGGCTGTGATCACTATTCAGTGGCCGAGATCACTTTTGTAGTGGCTGAGATAGCTTTTCAAGTGATTGTAATCACTTCTTCAGTGGTCAAGATCACGTTTGCAGTGGTTTGGGTCATTTTCAAAGTGGCTGTGATCACTTCTTCAGTGGCCAAGATCCCTTTTGTAGTGGCTGAGATAACTTTTAACGTGATTGTAATCACTTCCTCAGTGGTCGAGATCACTTTTGTAGTTGCTGAAATAACTTAAAGTTAAAGTGGCTGTGATCACATTTGCAAAATGGCACCAGAGAATGTACAAGTAATAAGAAACATTTAAACCATATAAAATTAACATGAGCGAGAAGTCCTGCTTGTATTCACTAAAAAAACGTTGGAAATTGTTCATATAGAGGGATAAGATACAAACGTAGTGCCTTGTTGTATACATTTCGTATTTAATAGAAATACAATATTATATATCTATGTAAAAGCACTTGATAGCAACTGTCAACTGATTTAAAATATGTTGGTATATTTTTTTAACTTGGGTTTTTCTTTTTTTTGTATCGATATATACAATTTTTCAAATAGACGGTGGCCATTTTGTTTTTTGTCATTTTTCATATAATTTAAGTTTTTTTTATATAAAACAGATCTAATTTTGCTTGATGTCCATTATTTCGATGCAAGCAGAGTCAACAAGTCAAGTGAAATGCACAAAATTACATATTAAAAAAACCCAGATGGTGGCCATTTTGTATTTGTATTTCACAAAAATTATGTGAAATTTCAAAGCACACATAACATCCAGGCTTAAGCATATCTGGATTGAAAAACCGTGGCCCAAATGTAGATACATGTAAAAAACGTTTGATGAAATGGTGTTTCCCAAAGGGGTTTTGTAGTTGTGAATTTCACTGATTTTTTCAAATTAAATTATGTTTAGGCATACACGGAGCGATATTATTTATTATACTGCAATGATGTATATACCATAAGAAACGGAATCCATAAGTCTAAATGTAATTGTTTGCCCATATATAATTTTGTTTCATATGATTATAACTGAACTTTTAATCAAACGGCAGCCATTTTGGATTTTAAAATGGTCTCCATTATTGCATTTTCAAACTATGTAAATGTAAAACAGATTTATGTGAATGAAATTGGACAAACATACATTGTTACAAGACATATTAACTGAGTGTTTGCCCTTTACAAAGTCGAGTCCATCATAACTGGAGAATTTTCAGAGCTTTTCCGAGTCCATGACGGCCATCTTGAATAATTAAAATTGCTCAAAGGTGACACCTCGACACCACCCTAGATATCTTTATGTAGACCCCAAAAATAAATAATCAGCAGAGAAAAAAACTATATCAGATAATTTTGGGTCAGGCCAATATTGGGCATTCAGCGTGGCGTCAAACACGACACGGTAACCCAATACTGCGCTTATGTTGGCTCAGCGTCGTAGACGGTGGGTCAACGTCTCGTGTTTGACCGTCTGCAGGATAGACGGAGAGAACGCACAGACACAAAACTGATCGGACGAACAACTGAGCGGTGACTGAGGTAAAACAATATATCTACACCTCTATAGAGGGGAGACATAATGATAAAAAACAACGTTAAATTATTTGTTTTCGGTAGCTGACCTAGATATCGTAAGGCTATAGAGAAATTAAAATGTTTTCAGACATCGTGCTAACAATTTGTTTTCACTAGTAGCCATAGAAATACAAGGGTTATGAAGAATGTAAAAGTAAAACAAGATTTCACTGGGTCACCATGACAGTATAAATTTCATGCTGAGTTTACAAAATTAATGATAAATAATCTCCATCAGTCTACTCTAGCCTACTCAAGTTTATGATGGGACAACATAAATCAAATCATCCTCCTTGTTATTAAGAATCCAAAACTGCTGCACCAATAATAAGTTTCCACTCACCTGTTGTTTATGTCATTGCCTGTTTTCTTAATATTTAAAAAAAACATCTTTGTTGTCAATCAACATTTACGGGAGATTGATTGCACATTTATCAGCCGGTATGAACAAGCCTTTGCATTTTTTTAATTAATGGTTTTGTCATTGACACATTAAGTCGTCCAGATGGATTCTGAATTTCTTCCCAAAGCCTATTCCCTTTTTCAGGTACTCAATACCCTAATAATGCACAGATACACATCTAGGCTATACATGTGTCATTTTTTTCCTTCACTCATTACTATTTACATATAAATATATCTAATATAAGTTATGACAGTTATTTGACTTTTTGTGCAGTTCTGGGGTATTTTCGTGAATTCTTCCCAGCCGATGACGATTCGGGTATTCACAATTGTTTTTAGTGAATCTGTCATTTCTTGAGCGATTGTAAACACTTTCAACACAGTATCAATAGAACAGAAAGCCAAATTTCAGGTTTCATAGTGGAATAATTATGTGACCATAACCCCCCCCCCCCCCCCCCCTAGCCCAATTGGGTTGAAGGTCACATTATACTGGAACCCTGTGTGTTTTTCACGGGTAGAACACGTATAAACGCAAAAAAAAAAGGATTATTCAGTCAAAATCACACCAAAAATAGGAGTTACACTTCTTGGTATTTGTGTCTGATAAAATCATATCTTCTTTTTTTTACCTTGGAATTGACCTTCAAGATGAACTTAAATCACTAAATTATTATCACAATTGACGGGTCGTTAAAAATCCCATGGAAAAGAGGTATTACACATACTCCTAGCTTTATTTGTTAAAAAATCATATTTCCGCCTGCATGACCTTGAAATTGACTTTCTATAAATGGATTCTACGGTAAAAATCCTATAAAAATGAGGTATTACACATTTCTCTATCTTTATTTACAAAAACAAACATTTTTTATATGGTTGACCTTGAAATTGACCTTTTGACCTTGAGAATGACCTTGAAACATGAAAATATTATAAGAAATGAATTTTTCAGTACAAATTACACGAAAATGAGGTATTACACTTGTTTCTGCCTTTATTGGCTGAAAAATCATTTTTGATCTTGAAATTGACCTTTGACCTTGAATTTCACCCCTTTAGCGCAAATTTCTGAAGGATGTCAATATGTTATCCCACAGTCTCTGAATATATATTCCCTTAGCATTAATAATAAATAATAATAAAAATATATATACCCCAAACTGAGGTCCAGTTTTATTTCTGTTGGATTAATAAAGTATGCAATGCAGTTGAAACCGGTGCAAAAAGCTAGCAAAAGTAGGGTCAGCACCCTCCTCCCGTTTTTGTGATTTGAGAGGTCAAAAAAATCAACCCCATTATTTTGTGGTAGCTCGACCCCAAAGTAACCAAAATCAGCAAAAAAATCAGATTTAGCATTCAAATCCTACGGGAGCCAGTTTGGTGACGTGTCACACCCTACTAAAATGTCTTAGTCAGCTCTTTCTGATTCATTTAAATACCTATGTCATGGGTCTACGGCCATTAGAAATATTTTTACTCTCACAGCGCGGGGCTCGACTTCAGTCGTCATAATCGGACGTCTACAGACGTCAGATTCTGACGTCTAAAGTCGGTCCCGCACTGTAAGGGTTAAAATATTTAGGTATTTCATAAAATCCAATCATTTGTATTCACTTTGATACCAAGAGCAGTCAGCAACGAGTGATGACAGTACCTACTCACAACAAGAAAACAGTTAACAATTGTACCCTGGAGCGATTCCAGCTTACCATACATAGCTTTGTTCAAATAAATGGACGTCACAACGATTACGTCACAATAAGGACGTCACAATGAACGTCACAATAAGGGCGTCACAATAAGGACATCACAATAAGACGTCACAATAAGAACGTCACAATAAGGATGTCACAATAAGAACGTTCTGAGTTTTCATTTGAATTAAATATGTATGAATTAAATGGGTATTTCATAAAATCATATTTCATTCCCCATGAGGTGTGAATTAGAGCTCCAATTCACACCTCATGGTGTGAAGGCGAATGAAGAAATAGCTGGGTGTTAAAATAAAGCAACACAATCATTTACTGTTGACATCTGCAGAGATGGTTGATTGATCAGCCTGCTGCAGACGGGCCTGGATAAACTTGGAAAACTCCCCCTGCCGATCAACAAGCTCATCAAAAGAGCCTCTTTCTGAGATGTGACCTTGACTGACGACTAGCACCTGATCGGATGATGGCAGCCATTTTATATCATGGGTCACAAGTAGTCGGGTCTGAAATAAAGAGTTCATCATTAAAATAATGGATATCATTGCATGATAACCAAAATATTAGAAATAATTTCGAATAAAATTATTGTTTATCTTTTTTTTTAATAAACATCTATTAAGGCGTATATCATTGTTAATCGGTTTTATCACCACTATAAAAACATATTTTGACGGGTTGAAAGTGTCGTTGTTAATTTGATTTATTAATGCTATAAAAATCATCTTCGCTGTCCTGACTTAGTTGAACAAAATGTTTAGCACATCTTGCTGAGAGTTACGTTAGGGTTACCTGGTTACTAGGGCTAGGTGGTGAGTAGTTAGAGTAGTAAATGATTGCTTTACGCCCACTTTTCGGGACTAATGGTCATTTACGTGACATTGTAATACAATAGAAACAGAAGAAAACAGATGAGATGAATGATGTACAGATCATGATGTGAGGGTGGGGGTGATAGGGCATGGTGGGTTATTGAGAGTGTTTTCCTTCAGTCGCCCAATAAGGGGTCCTGTCCGGGCATGTCGAGGGGATTTACCCCTAGACACAGCTCCAGTATCCTCGGGTCAGATAGCCCCCAGATAACAATATTTAGCTCCATTCATCCCACGTTAACAACCTAATGTCAAACACTCTATTGGCGATGTCTGCACTGATGCGGGAGCTGGTTGGTCTTCGCTATTGAGGGGAGGAACAAGGGTACACAGACTTTTCGCCCCATAGTCAGTTCGCATCATTTTTCAGTGAGACGTTTCGCCCCAACTCATACTTAGGAAAGACGTTTCGCCCTCACCCCATAAATAGTTAAGACGTTTCGCCCCGTCTTCATAGTTCAGGAAGACGTTTCGCACCCAAACCATATTTCAGGAAGACGTTTCGCACCCAAACCATATTTCAGAAAGACGTTTCGCACCCAAACCATATTTCAGAAAGACGTTTCGCCCCCAAGTCATATTTAGGAAAGACGTTTCGCACCCATTTCATTATTAGGAAAGACGTTTCGCCCCCTCTTCATATTTTGGTAAGACGTTTCGTCTCCTAATCAGAAAGACGTTTCGCCCCCTATAGTTATAATTTGGAAATACGTTTCGACCCCCTTTTAATATTTAGGAAAGATGTTTCGCCCGCTATTCATCAATCAGCATGATATTCATTTTTAAGAAAGACGTCTCGCACCCTAATTATAAAACAGCATAAGATTGCCGTCCCATGTATTTGGAAAGAAGTTTCGCCCTCCCTTTATATTTACCAAAGACATTCTGCACCCTACTCTTAAAATCGGAATAATATTCGTGAAGATTACATGCCCACATTGGTTCAACGTCTCGGTTAAAACGAACGAAAATATCTAGGCTTACTTGGATAGAGAAAAAATAATTATTCGTAATACAGCACAACAATATAGCGTCGTCACGCTTGATGTAGATCACGCCGTGTTAATTGCAATTGAGCAGGATCAGCCTGATAACCCCCCCCCCCCCCGACCCTTTAGATTCGTTCTCCTGGTACATGCAACCTAATGCAAGTATACAATTCTTACTCCACTCTATGAACGTATATATTTATATGACTCTGTATGTTATACAATATCAATTTTACAAAACAGAATACGGTAGGCCTAAATATAAACGCAAGTTTCATAGATAGAAATACTACTATTTATTGGTAAAAATAAAAATAGTCTGCAATTAATTGTGATGATGTCGATGCTCTAAATAATATGTTTTGTGGTATGTGGAAATGACTTCTTGGCCGCTATAATAATGGGGGAGAAACGTCTCACATAAGGGTTCGAAATGTCTTAATTTAGAAAGGGGGGCGAAACGTCTTTTCCAGGGGGGCGAAACGTCTTCCCTATGGGGCGAAACGTCTCAATAGGGGGCGAAACGTCTCACATAGGGGGCGAAACGTCTCACATAGGGGGCGAAACGTCTTCCGTGGGTGCGAAACGTCTCACAGAGGGGCGAAACGTCTTAAACTGGGACAAGTCGTCACGGCGACGGGGGCGAAACGTCTTGAAGATGGGTGCGAAACGTCTTGGGGGGCAAAACGTCTATGGTGCGAAATGTCCTGGAGCCGGAACAAGGGTACGCCACTGTCAATCAGCCCGAAGATTATGGTCAGACACGCGGAAGCTGCAGCTACCCTTAGATAATTGTTGTATACTAGTGCTTCCGTACCATGCCGTACAGCATGCAACAGACAGAACAGATCACCAATGTCCCCCCACCCCACCCGGTGGGGGTGAAAAGTAATACTACTAGCAAAAGTAGGGATTAGTTCAGGATTAGTAAAAACAACAACAACAACAACAACAACAACAACAACAACAACAACAACAACAACAACAACAACAACAACAACAACAACAACAACAACAACAACAACAACAACAACAACAACAACAACAACAACAACAACAACAACAACAACAACAACAACAACAACAACAACAACAACAACAACAACAACAACAACAACAACAACAACAACAACAACAACAACAACAACAACAACAACAACAACAACAACAACAACAACAACAACAACAACAACAACAACAACAACAACAACAACAACAACAACAACAACAACAACAACAACAACAACAACAACAACAATAATAATAATAATAATAATAATAATAATAATAATAATAATAATAATAATAATAATAATAATAATAATAATAATAATAATAATTATAATAATAATAATAATAATAATAATAATAATAATAATAATAGCTTTACATCACGAGGGTAAACCTGATGAGCGATAGCTCATCTGGCTTGGGGCCCTCAACATATATACAAAATACAAATAAATATACAATATATCATTATTAAAACTAAAATCACTTTTTTTTTACATGTCATGACATATACACATTTTCGTGCATATGACATGACATGTGACAACACAAACATCAAATACAGACATTGGCTACATATTAACACAAACATTATTAAAATAATATACTATAAATGAAGTTTAAAACAAAATCAGGTTGTGCTGGAGATGTGATGACATGTGACACTACATAAAATAATTAAACACATTAGCTCCATGGCCCAGACAAGAGTAAAGTTTGCATTGACATTGTGATACATAAAATACATAACATTGCAGAATGTAACATAGCATGAAATATAAAACTAACTATTTTGTGCATGCTCTAATAGTATATTATGGAACCATACTTTCAATTGGGACAAAATTTAATATGTCTAATTTAATTGGGAATTGAGTTCCATATGTTAACACCAAGGTATGACAGTGATTTAGAGTGTGTTCTTGGAAGGTACAATTTATTCTGAGCAGAATCCTCTGTTGTACTTTTATAAATCAGATAAGCTTGTTTATACTTTAGGGTTGGGGGTGAAGGTTAGATCAGGATTACCAGGGGTCAAGGTTAGGGTTATTAGGGTCAGTGTTTGTCATTCTATGTTCACCTTATCTTTGAGTAACCCGTCAGGTCCTATCAGCTGTGTATATATATGTTTAGCACTCCTCGTGTCCACTGAGCTCAGAGGGTCGTCCATAATGATGACGTCAGCCTCACTATAAGCAGCACGCGCCAAACTCACCCTCTGTCTCTGACCTCCACTCAATGTGTCACCCTGAGGTCAAACAAAAGTCACAATAAGTCATCCTGGAGTCAAGGTGAAAATTAGAAAACAAGTAGAAAGAGTTGTTCTGAAACGAATACGAAAGCAGCCCTCCGTTATCGCCAGTCGGTCATTTAAATTAGATATAGATCAGCAAACTTTTCCAAGGTTTATTTTATGTTACTGCTTTAGCTATTATGCAAGATTTCCGGGATAATGTGAAAAAAACAATTAAAAATGGCCGCTGGCGGCCATTTTGGATTTTATTAGTTATTTATTAGTTTATTATTTTTTGAAGTACGTGAACACCACAAAATTACTCAACATCAAAATGGCCGCTAAACGGCCATTTTGAAATTTTTTGCTCCCAAAAGTTAATCAGGTCATTGGCTGACATAGCTGAGCATATTAGACAAATTAAAAAAAGATCTGTTGGAAAACTTTTCCTGGAACGCGCTAATGAGCATTTCGTCGTTAGTGGCCGTAGCAATGATCCTTATCAGTATCCCAGTAATGGTCTACCTATCTGGCACGGTTTACCCGATATCAGGCAAAGCGAGGTAACTAATAGCTGATTTACGGTCATTTTGAACTCTATATAAATTAGTTAAAAACTTAGGGTGCATGAAATGAAATGAATCGGGCTTTAGGCCACCTTTGTGCACATATAGGCTAAACTGGGCCAGGAGAACCTCCTGAGGATGGTGAGATGATTGAGATGACACTGTCCTCCAGACACAGGATTCGAAATTCAAACCCTGGCGGTCTGAGGCCGAGCACGCTACCTCTCGGTCACGGAGGCTCCCCACAATACTAACTTTCACACGTGGATTGGGAAGAAACATTTCTGTTTCTTTCAAACCGCCGAGACCGGGAACCGAACCCCGAACTCTGGCGTGAAAGGCAGCGGTGCTAACCACTACCCTAGGGCATCCTCCCCCCAAACCTCAAATTTTGTTTTATAGTAATGGACTAAAATCTAAAACAGTTTGCAAAATATTGGGCATGTGAAAGTAAATAATGGCCGATAGGAGGCCATTTTGAATTTGATCGAGTCAAAATTTTTCAAGATGCATCCTCTCCTGAAATCTTGTAATCTCACATTTTGTTTTATAGTAATGGTCCAGCTATCTAACACGGCTTACCAAATATCAGCAATGTGAAAGTAAATAGTGGCCGAAAGGCGGCCATTTTGAATTCAATTGAGTCGAAAGTTTTTAAAAGGCATCCTCTCTCGAAA
This sequence comes from Flabesymbios commensalis, assembly GCA_964017125.1. NCBI lineage: Eukaryota > Metazoa > Annelida > Polychaeta > Terebellida > Flabelligeridae > Flabesymbios > Flabesymbios commensalis. The sequence goes on from OZ024913.1 coordinate 5,062,805, forward strand.
CGTCACATTTTGTTTTATAGTAATGGTCTAGCTATCTAGCACGGTTTACCTGATATCAGGCCTATCGAGGTAAATAATGCTGATTGTCGGCCATTTTGAATTCGTAAGTTAAAAATTTTCAGGGTGCATCCTGCCCCGAAAACTCACACTTTGTTTTATAGTAATCAGGTAATGGTCTAGCCATCTAGCACGGTTTACCAAATATCAGCCATGTGAAAATGAATAATGGCCGAAAAGGCGGCCATTTTAAATTTGATCAAGTCAAATTTTTTCAAGATGCATCCTCATCTGAAATCTCACATTTCGTTTTATAGCAATGGTCAAGCCATCTAGCACGGTTGACCAAATAACGGCCATGTGAAAGTGAATAATGGCCGATAAGCGGTCATTTTGAATTTTATCGAGTCGAATTTTTTCAAGATGCATCCTCTCCTGAAATCACAAATTTTGTTTTATAGTAATGGTCTAGCCATCTAGCACGGTTTACCAATTAACGGCCATGTGAAAGTGAATAATGGCCGATTGGCGGCCATTTTGAATTTGGACGAGTTGAATTTTTTTTAAATGCATCCTCTCCTGAAACCTTACAATTTATTTGATATTAATGGTGTAGCTATCTTGAGCGGTTTTCATGATATTCCGCAATATCAGGCCTGTCGAGGTGAATAATGGCCGATAGGCGGCCATTTTTAATTTTATCGACTTGAAATTTTTCAAGATGCATCCTCTCCTGAAACCTCACAATTTGTTTTATAGTAATGGTGTAGCTATCTTGAGCGGTTTTCATGATATTCCGCAAAATCTTTCAGTCGGATTTACCGATGGTATAAATTAGGTCAATGTGCTGGGTCAACTTCAAGGTCAAGGTCAAAAAACCTGAAAAGGCACAACTAGGGACCTTAGGGAACATGTATGTGCTATATGACTGTCATCGGCCCAGTACTTTTCGAGATCTGCTCCGGAAACGAAGTGCGCGTCAAAACGCCTAAATAGGTCATAGTTCTGAACCAGAAGTAGGTCAAATACCCCAAAAGGCACAACAAGACCCCCTAGGGGTGTTGTGTGTAAAATTTGAAGACAATCGGACAAGTACTTTCAGAGATATGCTCCGGAAACGAATTGTTTACGGACGGCCCAACGGCCCAACGCCGTAACATCATCATTTTCTCCTCTGCGACCTTGCGTATTGAATTCAGATTAAAAATATTTTAACCTGTCAATTATCCACCTGGAAGTAACCCACATACCAAAAATTGTTATCCTAGCTTATTTTCTTACAAAGTTATAGGCAAAAGAAGAGGCCAAAAAAAAACGGAGGTAGAATCCATAGCTCCCTCCGTCTCACCTACGGTGACGGCGGGAGCTAATTGAAGGGTTGATAATATGGGGATCAAAATATCACCAAAACATTTCCCCAGTGGTATGTGATGGCTATGTGAAGTATGAGAACGCCGAAATTGATAGATTAATAGCTATTTTGTAAACAAATAACTGTGGCGGCGGCAGAATACAGTAAGCAGCCCGCCTCCGGCGAGGAGTGCTTAATTAGATACAATTAATGTGATAAAAAGGTCTATACTTTGAAAAATATTTTACCTAATTTGGGTGTGAAGCTAACCTTTTCAAGCCTGACTTTATCATTGTCATCTTCATCCACTACAAGCCGCAAATTGCTGTCGCAATTCTCGAGTTGTAATGGATGAAGATGACTTGAAGTGGGTGAAAAATTTAAGAAAATTGCCATGTATTGGTAAAAGATTCATGGATATTTTCCTTCTAAAACCCCTTAGTTTTAGCAAAATGAAGTCTGTTTTCAGGTATGTAAAGTGATGCTTTGATGCATCTTGGGGGCTTAAAGGGTTTTAAACTACCGTCTGCAATGTTTGAATGCAATTCACACGTTACAGTGAGTTTGAGTGACATAATCAAACGAAACCTTGAAATATCTTCTTTATGTGAGTTTTATCATGGTCTATAAAATTACTTTAATCAAAAATATACCTCATGAGTTAAAGGTTTAAAACAACATGTTCAGCGCCTCGTGTTTGCTGGGTACAAATGACATTGTACCCAGGTACAAATGACATTGTACCCAGGTACAAATGGTATTGTACCCAGGTACAAATGGCATTGTACCCAGGTACAAATGGCATTGTACCCAGGTACAAATGGCATTGTACTCAGGTACAAGTGACATTGTACCCAGGTACAAATGGTATTGTACCCAGGTACAAATGGCATTGTACCCAGGTACAAATGGCATTGTACCGAGGTACAAATGGCAATATACCCAGGTACAAATGGCATTGTACCGAGGTACAAATGGCATTATGCCCAGGTAGAAATGGCATTGTACCCAGGTACAAATGACATTGTACCCAGGTACAAATGGTATTGTACCCAGGTACAAATGGCATTGTACCCAGGTACAAATGGCATTGTACCCAGGTACAAATGGCACTATACCCAGGTAGAAATGGCATTGTACCCAGGTACAAATGGTATTGTACCCAGGTACAAATGGCATTGTACCCAGGTACAAATGACATTGTACCCAGGTACAAATGGTATTGTACCCAGGTACAAATGGCATTGTACCCAGGTACAAATGACATTGTACCCAGGTACAAATGGTATTGTACCCAGGTACAAATGGCATTGTACCCAGGTACAAATGGCATTGTACCGAGGTACAAATGGCATTATACCCAGGCACAAATGGCATTGTACCTAGGTACAAATGGCATTGTACCCAGGTACAAATGACATTGTACCCAGGTACAAATGGTATTGTACCCAGGTACAAATGGCATTGTACCCAGGTACAAATGGCATTGTACCGAGGTACAAATGGCATTATACCCAGGCACAAATGGCATTGTACCTAGGTACAAATGGCATTGTACCCAGGTACAAATGACATTGTACCCAGGTACAAATGGTATTGTACCCAGGTACAGATGGCATTGTACCCAGGTACAAATGGCATTGTACCGAGGTACAAATGGCATTATACCCAGGCACAAATGGCATTGTACCTAGGTACAAATGGCATTGTACCCAGGTACAAATGACATTGTACCCATGTACAAAGGGCATTGTACCCAGGTACAAATGGCATTGTACCAAGGTACAAGTGGCATTGTACCCAGGTACAAGTGGCATTGTACCCAGGTACAAATGGCATTGTGCCCAGGTAGAAATGGGTACAAATTGCATTGTACACAGGTACAAATGCCATAGGAACTTGTATGATATTACAACCCACAACATCAAGTGGGTGAAAAGTGGGGTTGTAGACCAATGTATGGTAATCATACCTTTTGTCCAACCATGGTCATATCCCCGGCAGGCATGTTGTCCATGTCTGAGGATAACGCACACGCCTCCAGCACCTTGTCATATCTAGCCTGATGAAGCTGACGTCCAAATAGTATATTGTCTCTCACTGTGGCATTCTGTATCCATGGCTTCTGGGCCACATAAGCGACGGAGCCCTGAAATAAAACAAACAAACAAACATAGATAAAGCCTAGTAAAACAGATAACAACACAAGTAAAAGAACCCTGAAATAAAACAAACAAACAAACAACCACATGAGCGATAGAGCCCTCAAATAAAACAAAACAACAAACAACCACATGAGCGATAGAGCCCTCGAATAAAACAAACCAACACACAAACACATGAGCGATAGAGCCCTCAAATAAAACAAAACAACAAACAACCGCATGAGCGATAGAGCCCTCAAATAAAACAAAACAACAAACAACCACATGAGCGATAGAGCCCTCAAATAAAACAAAACAACAAACAACCACATGAGCGATAGAGCCCTCAAATAAAACAAAACAACAAACAACCACATGAGCGATAGAGCCCTGTAATAACACAAACAAACAACCACATGAGCCATAGAGCCCTGTAATAAAACAAACAAACAACCACATAAGCGATAGAGCCCTGTAATAAAACAAACCAACAAACAACCACATAAGCGATAGAGCCCTATAATAAAACAAACCAACAAACAACCACATGAGCGATAGAGCCCTGTAATAAAACAAACCAACAAACAACCACATGAGCGATAGAGCCCTGTAATAAAACAAACCAACAAACAACCACATGAGCCATAGAGCCCTGTAATAACACAAACAAACAAACAACCACATGAGCGATAGAGCCCTGTAATAAAACAAACCAACAAACAACCACATGAGCGATAGAGCCCTGTAATAAAACAAACAAACAACCACATAAGCGATAGAGCCTTGTAATAAAACAAACCAACAAACAACCACATGAGCGATAGAGCCCTCAAATAAAACAAAACAACAAACAACCACATGAGCGATAGAGCCCTCAAATAAAACAAAACAACAAACAACCACATGAGCGATAGAGCCCTCGAATAAAACAAACCAACACACAAACACATGAGTGACAGAGCCCTGTAATAAAACAAACCAACAAACAACAACATGAGCGATAGAGCCCTGTAATAAAATAAACCAACAAACACATCAGCGATAGAGCCCTATAATAAAACAAACCAACAAACAACCACATGAGCGATAGAGCCCTGTAATAAAACAAACCAACAAACACATCAGCGATAGAGCCCTATAATAAAACAAACCAACAAACAACCACATGAGCGATAGAGCCCTGTAATAACACAAACAAACAACCACATGAGCCATAGAGCCCTGTAATAAAACAAACAAACAACCACATAAGCGATAGAGCCCTGTAATAAAACAAACCAACAAACAACCACATGAGCCATAGAGCCCTGTAATAAAACAAACCAACAAACAACCACATGAGCGATAGAGCCCTGTAATAAAACAAACCAACTAACAACCACATGAGCGATAGAGCCCTGTAATTAAACAAACAAACAAACAAACAAACACATGAACGATAGAGCCCTGTAATAAAACCAACCAACAAATAACCACATGAGCCATAGAGCCCTGTAATAAAACAAACCAACAGCCACATGAGCGATAGAGCCCTGTAATAAAACAAACAAACAACCACATGAGCGATAGAGCCCTGTAATAAAACAAAACACAAACAACCACATGAGCGATAGAGCCCTGAAACAAAACAAACCATCAGCCACATGAGCGATAGAGACCTGTAATAAAACAAACAAACAACCACATGAGCGATAGAGCCCTGTAATAAAACAAACAAACAACCACATGAGCGATAGAGCCCTGTAATAAAACAAACAAACAAACAAACAAACACATGAGCGATAGAGCCCTGTAATAAAACAAACCAACAAACAACCACATGAGCGATAGAGCCCTGTAATAAAACAAACAAACAAACAAACAAACACATGAGCGATAGAGCCCTGTAATAAAACAAACAAACAAACAAACAAACAAACAAGCAAACAAACAAACAAACAAACAAACAAACAAACAAACAAACAAACAAACAAACAAACAAACAAACAAACAAACAAACAAACAAACAACCACATGAGCGATAGAGCCCTGTAATAAAACAAACAAACAACCACTTGAGCGATAGAGCCCTGTAATAGAACAAACCAACAAACACATGAGCGATAGAGCCCTATAATAAAACCAACCAACAAATAACCATATGAGCCATAGAGCCCTGTAATAAAACAAACCAACAGCCACATGAGCGATAGAGCCCTTAAATAAAACAAACAAACAACCACATGAGCGATAGAGCCCTGTAATAAAACAAACAAACAAACAAACAACCACATGAGCGATAGAGCCCTGTAATAAAACAAACCAATAACCACATGAGCGATAGAGCCCTAAAATAAAACAAACCAACAACAAACACATGAGCCATAGAGCCCTGAAACGAAACAAACCAACTAACAACCACACAAGTGAAAGAGCCCTGTACAACAGATAAACAACCACACAAGTGAAAGAACCCTGTAATAAAATAGAAAAACAAAAACGTAAGTGACAGAACCCTGTAATGTGACAAACAACCCCATAAGTGAGCAGACACACAACCACGTAAGTAATAGAGCCCTAAAAGATGGCCAAACAACCACTTGGGTGATGTAGCCTTCTAGAACAGAAACACAACCAGGCCAATGTAAGCAATAAAACCCTGTTAAAGAGACATACAACAACTTAAAACAGACAAACAACCACTGTTAACCCGTGGAGGACCAGTCCCGGATATGGTGACCAGGTCGGGACTCCTGAGTGTTCCCCCATGTTGGTACATCGCTGTCTTCAATGACTGAGACCCTTGGCTGACCGCACCTGTACAACCACGGCTGACTGGGGCGGCTGGAGGTTGGCACATTGCTGGCCTATCGCAGTGAGCGACGGCCGGCAGTTTGCTCATTCTAGATTCGGTCTCACAGCGATGAAGTTTCGATGATTTAGTCATCGAAACTGTATCGACTCCCATTGGTTGGTGATGTGGGCTAAAAAGTTTTGATCTACTTGGCTGTTAACCTTAAGAAATTACTCTAATTATATAAGTTACGTTGAGTCACATCTTGTATAAATGATTAAGAGAATAGAAAGCTTTTGTGCTCTGGAGATTTTTTAACCAGGTGATAGCGAGATAGCCCTGAAAAACATAGAAACAGCTACGTAAGCGACAGAGCCCTGAAAAACATAGAAACAGCTACGTAAGCGACAGAACCCTGTTAAACATAGAAACAGCTACGTAAGCGACAGAGCTCTGTAAAACATAGAAACAGCTACGTAAGCGACAGAACCCTGTTAAACATAGAAACAGCTACGTAAGCGACAGAGCCCTGAAAAACATAGAAACAGCTACGTAAGCGACAGAACCCTGTTAAACATAGAAACAGCTACGTAAGCGACAGAGCTCTGTAAAACATAGAAACAGCTACGTAAGCGACAGAGCCCTGTTAAACATAGAAACAGCTACGTAAGCGACAGAACCCTGTTAAACATAGAAACAGCTACGTAAGCGACAGAACCCTGTTAAACATAGAAACAGCTACGTAAGCGACAGAACCCTGTTAAACATAGAAACAGCTACGTAAGCGACAGAACCCTGTTAAACATAGAAACAGCTACGTAAGCGACAGAGCTCTGTAAAACATAGAAACAGCTACGTAAGCGACAGAACCCTGTTAAACATAGAAACAGCTACGTAAGCGACAGAACCCTGTTAAACATAGAAACAGCTACGTAAGCGACAGAGCTCTGTAAAACATAGAAACAGCTACGTAAGCGACAGAACCCTGTTAAACATAGAAACAGCTACGTAAGCGACAGAGCTCTGTAAAACATAGAAACAGCTACGTAAGCGACAGAGCCCTGAAAAACATAGAAACAGCTACGTAAGTGACAGAACCCTGTTAAACATAGAAACAGCTACGTAAGTGACAGAACCCTGTTAAACATAGAAACAGCTACGTAAGCGACAGAGCTCTGTAAAACATAGAAACAGCTACGTAAGCGACAGAGCCCTGTTAAACATAGAGACAGCTACGTAAGCGACAGAGCTCTGTAAAACATAGAAACAGCTACGTAAGCGACAGAACCCTGTTAAACATAGAAACAGCTACGTAAGTGACAGAACCCTGTTAAACATAGGAACAAACAAACAGACAAACAGCCACATGAGCGGTAGAGTCCTATACACAACAGAGTCCTTACTGTTACTGTTTGTACATCAGGTCAAATGAAGGTTATGTTTTCTCACCTTAATGTCAACACGTCCTTGCTGTTTGTATATTGATCCCAGTATGGCAGCTAACAGAGAGGATTTCCCAGTGCCCACCTGGCCGACCACGGCCACCAAGCTCCCGGTGTCCACCTCAAGGTCAACACTGAAAAACAGGTAACACTCATAAACTACTCGCTCAAAGGCTCTAGCTGATTACCTTTATTTCTTTACCCTTTCCTATTATTATTCTTGGGATTATCACAATAATGTTTTAGCCTTTAGCACCACATGACATATATTAAAGCGACTCAATCAGACTAAAAACATTAAAAAATCGGTGATTTTATTTTGGCTTCTTTATATGATGATATGATGTAAACGTGTCCATAGTCTAGAACTACAAAAGTTTTAAAAAAAAAATTGTGCTGTGCATTTACCAGTTAGGCTAGATATAGATACAAAATTCCCGATTTCTTCTTTCGGACATGCATGTCCAAAATAAGAAATACGCGATTTTTTGAAGATTTTAGTCTGATTGAGTCGCTACAACACTGACACTGACGACAGCCTCAAGCTGCTACAACACTGACACTGACGACAGCCTCCAGCTGCTACAACACTGACACTGACGACAGCCTCCTACAACCTGACACTGACGACAGCCTCCAGCTGCTACAACACTGACACTGACGACAGCCTCCAGCTGCTACAACCTGACACTGACGACAGCCTCCAGCTGCTACAACACTGACACTGACGACAGCCTCCTACAACACTGACACTGACGACAGCCTCCAGCTGCTACAACACTGACACTGACGACAGCCTCCAGCTGCTACAACACTGACACTGACGACAGCCTCCAGCTGCTACAACCTGACACTGACGACAGCCTCCAGCTGCTACAACACTGACACTGACGACAGCCTCCTACAACACTGACACTGACGACAGCCTCCAGCTGCTACAACACTGACACTGACGACAGCCTCCAGCTGCTACAACACTGACACTGACGACAACCTCCTACAACACTGACACTGACGACAGCCTCCAGCTGCTACAACACTGACACTGACGACAGCCTCCAGCTGCTACAACACTGACACTGACGACAACCTCCTACAACACTGACACTGACGACAGCCTCCAGCTGCTACAACACTGACACGGACACTGACGACAGCCTCCAGCTGCTACAACACTGACACTGACGACAGCCTCCAGCTGCTACAACACTGACACTGACGACAGCCTCCTACAACACTGACACTGACGACAGCCTCCAGCTGCTACAACACTGACACTGACGACAGCCTCCAGCTGCTACAACCTGACACTGACGACAGCCTCCAGCTGCTACAACACTGACACTGACGACAGCCTCCAGCTGCTATAACACTGACACTGACGACAACCTCCTACAACACTGACACTGACGACAGCCTCCTACAACACTGACACTGACGACAGCCTCCAGCTGCTACAACACTGACACTGACGACAGCCTCCAGCTGCTACAACCTGACACTGACGACAGCCTCCAGCTGCTACAACACTGACACTGACGACAGCCTCCAGCTGCTACAACCTGACACTGACGACAGCCTCCAGCTGCTACAACACTGACACTGACGACAGCCTCCAGCTGCTACAACACTGACACGGACACTGACGACAGCCTCCAGCTGCTACAACACTGACACTGACGACAGCCTCCTACAACACTGAAACTGACGACAGCCTCCAGCTGCTACAACACTGACACTGACGACAGCCTCCTACAACACTGACACTGACGACAGCCTCCAGCTGCTACAACACTGACACTGACGACAGCCTCCAGCTGCTACAACCTGACACTGACGACAGCCTCCAGCTGCTACAACACTGACACTGACGACAGCCTCCAGCTGCTACAACACTGACACTGACGACAACCTCCTACAACACTGACACTGACGACAGCCTCCAGCTGCTACAACACTGACACTGACGACAGCCTCCAGCTGCTACAACACTGACACTGACGACAGCCTCCTACAACACTGACACTGACGACAGCCTCCAGCTGCTACAACACTGACACTGACGACAGCCTCCTACAACACTGACACTGACGACAGCCTCCAGCTGCTACAACCTGACACTGACGACAGCCTTCTACAACCTGACACTGACGACAGCCTTCAGCTGCTACAACACTGACACTGACGACAGCCTCCAGCTGCTACAACACTGACACTGACGACAACCTCCTACAACACTGACACTGACGACAGCCTCCAGCTGCTACAACACTGACACGGACACTGACGACAGCCTCCAGCTGCTACAACACTGACACTGACGACAGCCTCCAGCTGCTACAACACTGACACTGACGACAGCCTCCTACAACACTGACACTGACGACAGCCTCCAGCTGCTACAACACTGACACTGACGACAGCCTCCAGCTGCTACAACCTGACACTGACGACAGCCTCCAGCTGCTACAACACTGACACTGACGACAGCCTCCAGCTGCTACAACACTGACACTGACGACAGCCTCCAGCTGCTACAACACTGACACTGACGACAGCCTCCAGCTGTTATAACACTGACACTGACGACAGCCTCCAGCTGCTACAACCTGACACTGACGACAGCCTCCAGCTGCTACAACCTGACACTGACGACAGCCTCCAGCTGCTACAACCTGACACTGACGACAGCCTCCAGCCGCTACAACACTGACACTGACGACAGCCTCCAGCTGCTGCAACCTGACACTGACGACAGCCTCCAGCTGCTACAACACTGACACTGACGACAGCCTCCTACAACACTGACACTGACGACAGCCTCCAGCTGCTACAACCTGACACTGACGACAGCCTCCAGCTGCTACAACACTGACACTGACGACAGCCTCCAGCTGCTACAACACTGACACTGACGACAACCTCCTACAACACTGACACTGACGACAGCCTCCAGCTGCTACAACACTGACACTGACGACAGCCTCCAGCTGCTACAACACTGACACTGACGACAGCCTCCTACAACACTGACACTGACGACAGCCTCCAGCTGCTACAACACTGACACTGACGACAGCCTCCTACAACACTGACACTGACGACAGCCTCCAGCTGCTACAACCTGACACTGACGACAGCCTTCTACAACCTGACACTGACGACAGCCTTCAGCTGCTACAACACTGACACTGACGACAGCCTCCAGCTGCTACAACCTGACACTGACGACAGCCTCCTACAACACTGACACTGACGACAGCCTCCAGCTGCTACAACACTGACACTGACGACAGCCTCCAGCTGCTACAACCTGACACTGACGACAGCCTCCAGCTGCTACAACCTGACACTGACGACAGCCTCCAGCTGCTACAACACTGACACTGACGACAGCCTCCTACAACACTGACACTGACGACAGCCTCCAGCTGCTACAACACTGACACTGACGACAGCCTCCAGCTGCTACAACACTGACACTGACGACAGCCTCCTACAACACTGACACTGACACTGACGACAGCCTCCAGCTGTTATAACACTGACACTGACGACAGCCTCCAGCTGCTACAACACTGACACTGACACTGACGACAGCCTCCAGCTGCTACAACACTGACACTGACAACAGCCTCCAGCTGCTATAACACTGACACTGACGACAGCCTCCAGCTGCTACAACACTGACACTGACGACAGCCTCCAGCTGCTACAACACTGACACTGACGACAGCCTCCAGCTGTTATAACACTGACACTGACGACAGCCTCCAGCTGCTACAACACTGACACTGACACTGACGACAGCCTCCAGCTGCTACAACACTGACACTGACGACAGCCTCCAGCTGCTACAACACTGACACTGACGACAGCCTCCTACAACACTGACACTGACGACAGCCTCCAGCTGCTACAACACTGACACTGACGACAGCCTCCAGCTGCTACAACCTGACACTGACGACAGCCTCCAGCTGCTACAACACTGACACTGACGACAGCCTCCAGCTGCTACAACACTGACACTGACGACAGCCTCCTACAACACTGACACTGACGACAGCCTCCAGCTGCTACAACACTGACACTGACGACAGCCTCCAGCTGCTACAACCTGACACTGACGACAGCCTCCAGCTGCTACAACACTGACACTGACGACAGCCTCCTACAACACTGACACTGACGACAGCCTCCAGCTGCTGCAACCTGACACTGACGACAGCCTCCAGCTGCTACAACCTGACACTGACGACAGCCTCCAGCTGCTACAACACTGACACTGACGACAACCTCCTACAACACTGACACTGACGACAGCCTCCAGCTGCTACAACCTGACACTGACGACAGCCTCCAGCTGCTACAACCTGACACTGACGACAGCCTCCAGCTGCTACAACACTGACACTGACGACAGCCTCCAGCTGCTACAACACTGACATTGACGACAGCCTCCTACAACCTGACACTGACGACAGCCTCCAGTTGCTACAACACTGACACTGACGACAGCCTTCTACAACCTGACACTGACGACAGCCTCCAGTTGCTACAACACTGACACTGACGACAGCCTCCAGCTGCTACAACACTGACATTGACGACAGCCTCCTACAACCTGACACTGACGACAGCCTCCAGCTGCTACAACACTGACACTGACGACAGCCTCCAGCTGCTACAACCTGACACTGACGACAGCCTCCTACAACACTGACACTGACGACAGCCTCCAGCTGCTACAACACTGACACTGACGACAGCCTCCTACAACCTGAAACTGACGACAGCCTCCAGTTGCTACAACACTGACACGGACACTGACGACAGCCTCCAGCTGCTACAACCTGACACTGACGACAGCCTCCAGCTGCTACAACACTGACACTGACGACAGCCTCCTACAACACTGACACTGACGACAGCCTCCAGCTGCTACAACACTGACACTGACACTGACGACAGCCTCCTACAACACTGACACTGACGACAGCCTCTAGCTGCTACAACACTGACACTGACACTGACGACAGCCTCCAGCTGCTACAACACTGACACTGACGACAGCCTCCAGCTGCTACAACCTGACACTGACGACAGCCTCCAGCTGCTATAACACTGACACTGACGACAGCCTCCTACAACACTGACACTGACGACAGCCTCCAGCTGCTACAACACTGACACTGACACTGACGACAGCCTCCTACAACACTGACACTGACGACAGCCTCCAGCTGCTACAACACTGACACTGACAACAGCCTCCTACAACCTGACACTGACGACAGCCTCCAGCTGCTACAACACTGACACTGACGACAGCCTCCAGCTGCTACAACACTGACACTGACAACAGCCTCCTACAACCTGACACTGACGACAGCCTCCAGCTGCTACAACACTGACACTGACGACAGCCTCCAGCTGCTACAACACTGACACTGACGACAGCCTTCTACAACCTGACACTGACGACAGCCTCCAGCTGCTACAACACTGACACTGACACTGACGACAGCCTCCAGCTGCTACAACCTGACACTGACGACAGCCTCCTACAACACTGACACTGACGACAGCCTCCCACAACACTGACACTGACACTTACACTGACGACAGCCTCCAGCTTTAGATATAGTCATATATTATACATAACTATTTGACTAAAACAGGTGATTTCAATTGATCATGTTGATGTGATTGACTTACTTTGACAAAGTGAACCCGTCTTCTGCCTGTTTGCTCCACGTGAACTCCCCATTCTCAATCTCAATGGCGTCTGTTGTTCAAGGATAAAAGGTAAAACATTCCTTTAATTCACATCATATTTTTTGCTATGTTGGTCTATAGGGCACCAGAGGAGAAAAATCTACCCTTTTGACACCAACTCATGTAGCACAATGATCGAACATCGTACTTACGTCTTTTTTATTTTCTTAGAAAAACTTTGGACGAAAAAAAAATCACTAACCAAGAATTTATCACTTTTCAAAAGAAATATCGGCTGACATTTATAAAGCACCCATATATGTATGGTTTTTTTCAATTGATACCAGGGTGCCAAACGCCCCTTGCCTCACCAGTTTGCACCGAGCTGCCTTAAAAGGTTTTCTGGGTTTAAAAATACCTATTGAATACTTCCAGGGTGGACAACACTGGCTTTTTTACTGGAAATCTGGATTTTTTTTGTTTTTGTGACCCCACCCCCAAAGGACTGTTTCTCACATTTGATAAATAATGTAAAGACACCGAGAGTGAAAATAAAACTAAATTAAATAACCTTAAATTAGAATAAAATTAAAAATGAAGTTAAGGAATGATATGCCTATATACGCAGGGTGCCAGCCTCCCATTTTCTACCAGCTTGGACCGAGCTGCTGTAAAAGGTTGGCCATCAGTTCAAAAATATAAAATTCAATTCAATGACAAAAGTCAATTCGTCACTGATAATTTATTATCTATTTTTCCCAACAATATATATGCAGTATTTATTGATCAGGTGTTGATTATTTTAAAATCATTTTGCGATCAAGGGTTTTATCTAGTCTATAATAATTATTCCTGCCCCCTATAATAATTTAATAAATATTTATTTTAAATGGCATATCTATGAAAAAGTTTTCTATGGGGGACATTTTGTCATATTATATCTTTGACCGATACAGAATCTTGTTTTATATCTGGAGATCATACTAAGACCAAACGAGCTGCCCAGCTCAAACTGATACTTACTCATTTTTACATTTTGGTGCATGACAATCAATTCACTATCTAAATTGTGTCAGCCATCTTTCTCATCGTATACTAAGCTGTTTCGCGCAAAACATAGATCGAAATCCCGGTAACACATGCTAGTCAGAGTAGCTTTAAAAATATTCCCACTTCCTGAGCCCCAGACTGGCTTCTCTGTGTCACTATTTTGTTTAACGTGCTTGGAGCTAAGCTGGAGTTGCAGAGCTTTTTTAGTTTTGCACATACTTATATTTAGTTTTAACAAGATCAAAATTCCTATAACCAGCTTAGACAAAAAGACCAGCCTTAGTCACAATTGATGCCTAAATCTTCATTCAGACACAGGCAAAGCAGTGTGAGTGTAAATGATCAACATCACCAGCTACAAGATCAAGTTTGACCCAAAACAAGAGATAAATAGACGACCCTACATCAATCTCTCTACATCTTTTGTAACTGTCTTCCCAAAAAACGGGAAAATACCAGAAAAACAAGACTACATAAGTCCAGGAGCTCCCGCTCCGAATTAGAATTTTATTTAAGCAATTTTGTGTAGGGTTATTAATGTAGTCCTTGGCTAGGCCAAAAATCAAGACGCAAGACAACTAGGTCTAAGAGACTCAGTCAAGGGGAAGATAAGAACTAGACAGTCTGTCAGAGATTGCAAACCTCCATTGTAATTAATGATCCTAATCAGTAACCCGGTGATAGTCTACCTATCTGACACGGATTACCCGATATCAGGCCAATCGAGGTAAATAATGGCTGATTTACGGTCATTTTGAATTCGATAGAGACTAGTTAAAAAAATTCAGGATGCATCGTCCCCCAAAAACTCACATTTTGTTTTATAGTAATGGACTAGCATCTAACACAGTTTGCAAAATATTGGGCATGTGAAAGTAAATAATGGCCGATAGGCAGGCGGCTATTTTGAGTTTGATCGAGTCTAAATTTTTCAGGATGCATCCTCTCCTAAAATTTCACATTTTGTTTTATAGTAATGGTCTAGCCATCTAGCACGGCTTACCAAATAACGGCCATGGGAAAGTGAATAATGGCCTAAAGGCAGCCATTTTGAATTTGATCAAGTCGAAATTTTTCAAGATGCATCCTCTCCTGAAATCTCACATTTTGTTTTATAGTAATGGTCTAGCAATCTAGTACGGTTTACTAAATAACGGCCATGTGAAAGTGAATAATGGCCGATAGGCGGCCATTTTAAATTTGAACGAGTCAATTTTTTTCAAGATGCATCCTCTCCTGAAATCTCACATTTTGTTTTATAGTAATGGTCTAGCTATCTAACACGGTTTACCAAATATCAGCAATGTGAAAGTAAATAGTGGCCGATAGGCGGCCATTTTGAATTTGATTGAGTCGAAATTTTTTAAAAGGCATCCTCTCCGGAAACGTCACATTTTGTTTTATAGTAATGGTCTAGCTATCTAGCACGGCCTATCGAGATAAATAATGCTGATATTCGGCCATTTTGAATTCGTAAGTTAAAAAATTTCAGGGTGCATCCTCCCCCGAAAACTCACATTTTGCTTTATAGTAATGGTCTAGCCATCTAGCACGGTTTACCAAATATCGGCCATGTGAAAGTGAATAATGGCCGAAAGGCGGCCATTTTGTATTTGTTCAAGTCGAACTTTTTCAAGATGCATCTTCTCCTGAAATCTCACATTTTGTTTTATAGTAATGGTTTAGCTATCTAGCATGGTTTACCCAATATCAGGCCTGTCGAGGTGAATAATGGCCAATAGGCGGCCATTTTGAACTTGATTAAGTTGAATTTTTTCAAAATGCATCCTCTCTTGAAACCTTACAATTTGTTTCATAGTATTGGTGTAGCTATCTTGAGCGGTTTTCATGATATTCCGCAATATGAGGCCTGTCGAGGTGAATAATAGCCGATAGGCGGCCATTTTGAATTTTATCGACTTGAAATTTTTAAAGATGCATCCTCTCCTGAAAGCTTACAATTTGTTTTAAAGTAATGGTGTAGCTATCTTGAGCGGTTTTCATGATATTCCGCAATATCAGGCCTGTCGAGGTGAATAATGGCCGATGGGCAGCCATTTTGAATTTTATCGACTTGAAATTTTCCAAGATGCATCCTCTCCTGAAACCTTACAATTTGTTTTATAGTAATGGTGTAGCTATCTTGAGCGGTTTTCATGATATTCCGCAAAATATTTCAGTCGGATTTACCGATGTTATAAATTAGGTCAAAGTGCTGGGTCAACTTTAAGGTCAAGGTCCAAAAACCTGAAAAGGCACAACTAGGGACCTTAGAGAACATGTATGTGCAATATGACTGTAATCGACCCAGTATTTTTCGAGATCTGCTCCGGAAACGAAGTGTGTGTCAAAACGTCTAGATAGTTCATAGTTCTGAACCAAAAATAGGTCAAAGTGCATATACCCCAAAAGGCACAACTAGACCCCGGACAAGTACTTTCAGAGATATGCTCCAGAAACGAAATGTTCACGGACGGCCCAACGGCCCAACGCCGTAACATCATCATTTTCTCCTCTGCGACCTTGTATATTGAATTTCGATTCAAAATATTTTAACCTGTCTATTATCTACCTGGAAGTAACCCACATACCAAAAATTGTTATCCTAGCTTATTTTCTTGCAAAGTTATAGGCAAAAGAAGAACGGAGGTAGAATCCATAGCTCCCTTCATCTCACCTATGGTGACGGCGGGAGCTAATTATGTTGACAATTATTCTGACAAAAGTGAAGAATATAGCTCAAATGAATCAACATCCAACACTAACAATGTGTCTGATAGCTCACACGAATCAACATCGAACAGTGTGTCTAATAGCTCACACGAATCAACATCTAACACTAACAGTATGCCTGATAGCTCACACGAATCAACATCTAACAGTATGCCTGATAGCTCACACGAATCAACATCTAACACTAACAGTATGTCTGATAGCTCACACGAATCACCCTCTAACAGTATGCCTGATAGCTCACACGAATCAACATCTAACACTAACATTATGTCCGATAGCTCACACGAATCAACATCTAACACTAACAGTATGCCTGCTAGCTCACACGAATCACCCTCTAACAGTATGCCTGATAGCTCACACGAATCAACATCTAACACTAACAGTATGCCTGATAGCTCACACGAATCAACATCTAACAGTATGCCTGATAGCTCACACGAATCAACATCTAACACTAACATTATGTCCGATAGCACACACGAATCAACATCTAACACTAACAGTATGCCTGATAGCTCACACGAATCAACATCTAACACTAACAGTATGTCTGATAGCTCACACAAATCAACATCTAACAGTGTGCCTGATAGTTCACACGAATCAACATCTAACACTAACAGTATGTCTGATAGCTCACACGAATCAACATCGAACAGTGTGTCTGATAGCTCACACGAATCAACATCTAACACTAACAGTATGCCTGATAGCTCACACGAATCAACATCGAACAGTGTGTCTGATAGCTCACACGAATCAACATCTAACACTAACAGTATGTCTGATAGCTCACACGAATCAACATCTAACAGTGTGTCTGATAGCTCACACGAATCAACATCTAACACTAACAGTATGCCTGATAGCTCACACGAATCAACATCTAACACTAACAGTATGCCTGATAGCTCACACGAATCAACATCTAACACTAACAGTATGTATGATAGCTCACACGAATCAACATCTAACACTAACAGTATGTCTGATAGCTCACACGAATCAACATCTAACACTAACAGTATGTCTGATAGCTCACACGAATCAACATCTAACACTAACAGTATGTCTGATAGCGCACACGAATCAACATCTAACAGTGTGTCTGATAGCTCACAAGAATCAACATCTAACACTAACAGTATGCCTGATAGCTCACACGAATCAACATCTAACACCAACAGTATGCCTGATACCTCACACGAATCAACATCTAACAGTGTGTCCGATAGCTCACACGAATCAACATCTAACAGTGTGCTAATAGCTCACACGAATCAACATCTAACAGTGTGTCTGATAGCTCACACGAATCAACATCTAACAGTATGTCTGATAGCTCACACGAATCAAGATCTAACAGTGTGTGTGATAGCTCACACGAATCAACATCTAACAGTATGTCTGATAGCAAACACGAATCAACATCTAACAGTATGTCTGATAGCTCACACGACTCAACATCTAACAGTATGTCTGATAGCTCACACGAATCAACATCTAACAGTGTCTGATAGCTCACACGAATCAACATCTAACAGTATGTCTGATAGCTCACACAAATCAAGATCTAACAGTGTGTCTGATAGCTCACACGAATCAACATCTAACAGTATGTCTGATAGCTCACAAGAATCAACATCTAACAGTGTGTCTAATAGCTCACACGAGCAACATCTAACAGTGTGTCTGATAGCTCACACGAATCAACATCTAACACTAACAGTATGCCTGATAGCTCACACGAATCAACATTCAACATTAACGGTATGCCTGTGCTTGGGGCTGCAAATCTATTGCACAAGAAAGCACAGTATGTCTGATAGCTCACAAGAATCAACATCTAACAGTGTGTCTAATAGCTCACACGAATCAACATCTAACACTAACAGTATGCCTGATAGCTCACACGATTCAACATCTAACACTGATAGTATGCCTGATAGCTCACACGAATCAACATCTAACACTAACAGTATGCCTGATAGCTCACACGAATCAACATCTAACACTAACAGTATGCCTGATAGCTCACACGAATCAACATCTAACACTGATAGTATGCCTGATAGCTCACACGAATCAACATCTAACACTAACAGTATGCCTGATAGCTCACAAGAATCAACATCTAACAGTGTGTCTAATAGCTCACACGAATTAACATCTAACACTAACAGTATGCCTGATAGCTCACACGAATCAACATCTAACACTAACAGTATGCCTGATAGCTCACACGAATCAACATCTAACACTAACAGTATGCCTGATAGCTCACACGAATCAACATTAACGGTATGCCTGTGCTTGGGGCTGCAAATCTATTGCACAAGAAAGCACAGAATTCTGACAAAATACCATTCGATTTGTCAACTGATAATGCCACCTTGAAAATCATAAAATGTCCTTTAGGATTAATTTTACATAGCCTACATATTTACCCTTTAAGTTATGCTGTGTTGTCCAAATATTCAAAGTAATAATTTCAATCGAAATCGATTTGTTACTGGCCCTAAAAATCTACAAAACTATCTGTGGCATAAACTTTTACTCCAAATAAATATCCTACTATCTTAGACATCATACATGGGGTACAATATGTATAGTGAATAGTAACAATAATCTTTCAAAGTATTTTTTTCAGTAAATATGTCCACTATAATAGGGTGTTTAAGGTATAAGGTCACAAAGTGAAAATATTTATTATATAAATATTTTGAAAGAAGCCCTAAAATAAGCAATACCTGGGCCAACACAGTATACCAAGCTGTTTACCTGGGCCAACACAGTATACTAAGCTGTTTACCTGGGCCAACACTGTATACCAAGCTGTTTACCTGGGCCAACACAGTATACCAAGCTGTTTACCTGGGCAAATATAGTATACCAAGCTGTTTACCTGGGCAAATATAGTATACCAAGCTGTTTACCTGGGCAAATATAGTATACCAAGCTGTTTACCTGGGCCAACACAGTATACCAAGCTGTTTACCTGGGCCAACACAGTATACCAAGCTGTTTACCTGGGCAAATATAGTATACTAAGCTGTTTACCTGGGCCAACACAGTATACTAAGCTGTTTACCTGGGCCAACACAGTATACTAAGCTGTTTACCTGGGCCAACACAGTATACTAAGCTGTTTACCTGGGCAAATATAGTATACCAAGCTGTTTACCTGGGCCAACACAGTATACTAAGCTGTTTACCTGGGCCAACACAGTATACTAAGCTGTTTACCTGGGCCAACACAGTATACTGAGCTGTTTACCTGGGCAAATATAGTATACCAAGCTGTTTACCTGGGCCAACACAGTATACTAAGCTGTTTACCTGGGCCAACACAGTATACTAAGCTGTTTACCTGGGCCAACACAGTATATTAAGCTGTTTACCTGGGCCAATATAGTATACTAAGCTGTTTACCTGGGCAAATATAGTATACCAAGCTGTTTACCTGGGCAAATATAGTATACCAAGCTGTTTACCTGGGCAAATATAGTATACTAAGCTGTTAAACTGGGCCAACACAGTATACCAAGCTGTTTACCTGGGCCAACACAGTATACCAAGCTGTTTACCTGGGCCAACACAGTATACTAAGCTGTTTACCTGGGTCAATATAGTATACTAAGCTGTTTACCTGGGCAAATATAGTATACCAAGCTGTTTACCTGGGACAACACAGTATACTAAGCTGTTTACCCGGGCCAACACAGTATACTAAGCTGTTCACCTGGGCAAATATAGTATACTAAGCTGTTTACCTGGGCCAACACAGTATACTAAGCTGTTTACCTGGGCAAATATAGTATACCAAGCTGTTTACCTGGGCCAACACAGCATACTAAGCTGTTTACCTGGGCCAACACAGTATACTAAGCTGTTTACCTGGGCCAACACAGTATACTAAGCTGTTTACCTGGGCCAATATAGTATACTAAGCTGTTTACCTGGGCGAACACAGTATACTAAGCTGTTTACCTGGGCCAATATAGTATACTAAGCTGTTTACCTGGGCAAATATAGTATACCAAGCTGTTTACCTGGGCAAATATAGTATACCAAGCTGTTTACCTGGGCAAATATAGTATACCAAGCTGTTTACCTGGGCAAACACAGTATACCAAGCTGTTTACCTGGGCCAACACAGTATACTAAGCTGTTTACCTGGGCCAATATAGTATACTAAGCTGTTTACCTGGGCCAACACAGTATACTAAGCTGTTTACCTGGGCCAATATAGTATACTAAGCTGTTTACCTGGGCAAATATAGTATACCAAGCTGTTTACCTAGGCAAATATAGTATACCAAGCTGTTTACCTGGGCAAATATAGTATACTAAGCTGTTTACCTGGGCCAACACAGTATACCAAGCTGTTTACCTGGGCCAACACAGTATACCAAGCTGTTTACCTGGGCCAACACAGTATACTAAGCTGTTTCGTGCAACATATCGAAATCAAGGTTACACATAGTAGTCACAGAGTAGCTTTTTCTGATTGGCTAATTGAGAAAATGTATAAATGATTTATTACTCATTATTCAGAGCCAAAGACTGCGTACTGCAGCATTCAGAAAGCCAAGCAGTGCGTACTGTCGCATTCAGAGACCCACGCAGTGCGTACTGCCGCATTCAGAGAGCCAAACAGTGCGTACTGCAGCATTCAGAGAGCCAAACAGTGCGTACTGCAGCATTCAGAGAGCCAAACAGTGCGTACGGCTGCATTCAGAGAGCCAAACAGGGCGTACTGCCGCATTCAGAGCCAAGCAGAGCATACGGCCGCATTCGGAGCCAAACAGTGCTTACTGCCGCATTCAGAGAGCCAAGCAGTACGTAATGCCGCATTCAGAGAGCCAAGCAGTGCGTACTGCCGCATCCAGAGAGCCAAGCAATGCGTACTGCCGCATTCAGAGCCAAACAGTGCGTACTGTCGCATTCAGAGAGCCAAGCAGTGCGTACTGCCGCATTCAGAGAGCCAAGCAGTTCGTAATGCCGCATTCAGAGCCAAACAGTGCGTACTGCCGCATTCAAAGCCAAGAAGTGCGTACTGCAGCATTCAGAGAGCCAAATGGTGAGTACTGCCGCATTCAGAGCCAAACAGTGCATACGGCCGCATTTAGAGCTAAGCAGTCCGTACTGCTACATTCAGAAAGCCAAGCAGTGCGTACTGCAGCATTCAGAGAGCCAAGCAGTGCGTACTACCGCATTCGGAGAGCCTAGCAGTGCGTACTGCCGCGGTTAGAGCCAAACAGTGCGTACTGCCGCATTCAGAGAGCCAAACAGTGCGTACTGCCGCATTCAGAGAGCCAAGTAGTGCGTACTGCCGCGGTTAGAGCCAAACAGTGCGTACTGCCGCATTCAGAGAGCCAAACAGTGCGTACGGCCGCATTTAGAGCCGAACAGTGCGTACTGCCGCATTCAGAGAGCCAAGCAGTGCGTACTGCCGCATTCGGAGCCAAGCAGTGCGTACTGCCGCATTCAGAGCCAAGCAGTGCGTACTGCCACATTCAGAGATCCGAGCAGAGCATACTGCCACATTCAGAGCCAAGCAGTGAGTGCGGCCGCATTTAAAGCCAAGCAGTGCATACTGCCGCATTTAGAGCTCAGCAGTGCGTACTGCCGCATTCAGAGCCAAGCAGTGCGTACTGCCGCATTCAGAGAGCCAAGCAGTGCGTACGGCCGCATTTAGAGAGCCAAGCAGTGCGTAATGCCGCATTTAGAGAGCCAAGCAGTGCATACTGCCTCATTCAGAGCCAAACAGTGCGTACTGCCGCATTCAGAGCCAAGTAGTGCGTACTGCCGCATTCAGAGAGCCAAACAGTGCATACTTCCGCATTCAGAGCCAAGCAGTGCATACTGCTGCATACAGAGCCAAGCAGTGCATACTGCCGCATTAAGAGCCAAACAGTACGTACTGCCACATTCAAAGAGCCAAGCAGTGCATACTGCCGCATTCAGAGCCAAACAGTGCATACGGTCGCATTTAGAGCCAAGCAGTGCGTACTGCCGCATTCAGAGCCAAACAGTACGTACTGCCACATTCAAAGAGCCAAGCAGTGCATACTGCCGCATTCAGAGCCAAACAGTGCATACGGTCGCATTTAGAGCCAAGCAGTGCGTACTGCCGCATGCAGAGCCAAGCAGTGCATACGGCCGCATTTAGAGCCAAGCAGTGCGTACTGCCACATTCAAAGAGCCAAGCAGTGCATACTGCCGCATTCAGAGCCAAACAGTGCATACGGCCGCCCTTAGAGCCAAGCAGTGCGTACTGAAGCATTCAGAGCCAAGCAGTGCGTACTGCAGCATTCAGAGCCTAGCAGTCCGTACTGCAGCATTCAGAGCCAAGCAGAGCGTACTGCCGAATTCAGAGAGCCAAGCAGTGCGTACTGCCGCATTCAGAGCCAAGCAGTGCGTACTGACACATTCAGCGCCAAACAGTGCATACGGCCGCATTTGAAGCTAAGCAGTGCGTACTGCAGCATTCAGGGCCAAAAAGTGCGTATTACCGCATTCAGAGCCAAGCAGTGCGTACTGAAGCATTCAGAGCCTAGCAGTCCGTACTGCAGCATTCAGAGCCAAGCAGTGCGTACTGCTGCATCCATAGAGCCAAGCAGTGCGTACTGCCGCATTCAGAGCCAAGCAGTGCGTACTGTCGCATTCAGAGCCAAGCAGTCCGTACTGCAGCATTCAATGCCAAGCAGTCCGTACTGCAGCATTCAGAGCCAAGCAGTGCGTACTGCAGCATTCAGGCCAAGCAGTCCGTACTGCAGCATTCAGAGCCAAGCAGTCCGTACTGCAGCATTCAGAGCCAAGCAGTGCGTACTGTCGCATTCAGAGCCTAGCAGTGCGTACTGCTGCATTCAGAGAGCCTAGCAGTGCGTACTACCGCATTCAGAGCCAAGCAGTGCTCACTGTCGCATTCAGAGAGCCAAGCAGTGCGTACTACCGCATTTAGAGAGCCTAGCAGTGCGTACTACCGCATTCAAAGCCAAGCAGTGCTTACTGCCGCATTCAGAAATAGAAACCTGAGTTCATAAAATATAAGTCTTAATAACGCATTAATTGTAAATCATAACAGGTCCGATTTCCAAAGGTGTGGAACACTTTTCATTTATTTCAAGCCATTAGGTTCAATTGCGTGAGTAATGACGGCTTTAAGTGAACGAAAAGTGGTTATGAATGATGATGTGTTTTTTTCTTAGGCGTATTGTCATTATACTTACGTCCCTTTGATGGTTCACTGCCTCTGTATTTTTCCATGTCTGAACACTGTAAGAACTTCTCTAGTCTCCTCACAGATACATTCACCTGTACAAATACAACCAGTTTCAATCGCTTTTGGGTAGGAATGTCCACCTCAACTCACTGGGAAGGTTCTGAAGTCGATATTTAGATGTTGATAGTGGAGGAGCCACCGTGTCCAACTTATATTAGTATACTAGTATTTGGGTGGGAATTGCCACCTTAATTTACATCTCAATATAAACAGATATAAGCTGTCACTTTCACACTTTATATCTACATCACTTATATATTAGGAAAACTGATTAAAGTCTGAGACACTGTTCTAACCCTTAAAGCGCTGAAATACCTACGTATAAACCATGGAAACCAAAGGGGTTTTTTAATGTAAAATCACCATAAATGTCTTAGTTAGCTCTTTCTGATTCATTTGAATATCTTTGTGATGGGTCTACGACCATTATAAATAGTTTCCCTCTTACAGTGCGGGGATCGACTTTAGTCGTCAGAATCTACGTCTACAGACTAAAGACTAAAGTCGATCCCCGCGCTATAAGGGTTAATAATAAAACGATTGTATGATGAATGCACTTAATATACTTTACAATATTAACAGTTACACATATAATTAACTCCCATTTAATGCCAAAGATGACAAATTAAATAAAAAATAATTTCATGAAGATACTCTGCTCACAGCATAATACTGTTCTGCAAAGCCAACAGGCAGAAACTGTTCACTTGTAAAGTAAGAGAATACTGCTTTTTGTGTTTGCATGGCAGACTAATCATAATTCACTTACGTTGACAAGCATGGAGATGAAAAATGGTATCATGTTGAGTGGATATCTCATGATGTTAAACAGAGAGAGTGAAACAAACACCGTCTGGGCGTCAAGGGGTCCCACGAAGAGCGAGTAAACAACCAACGTTATCATCTGTACCTGTAACAGAGAGTAAACAACTAACGTTATCATCTGTACCTGTGACAGAGAGTAAACAACCAACGTTATCATCTGTACCTGTAACAGAGAGTAAACAACCAACGTTATCATCTGTACCTGTGACAGAGAGTAAACAACTAACGTCATCATCTGTACCTGTGACAGAGAGTAAACAACCAACGTTATCATCTGTACCTGTGACAGAGAGTAAACAACCAACGTTATCATCTGGACCTGTGACAGAGAGTAAACAACTAACGTCATCATCTGTACCTGTAACAGAGAGTAAACAACCAACGTTATCATCTGGACCTGTGACAGAGAGTAAACAACTAACGTCATCATCTGTACCTGTAACAGAGAGTAAACAACCAACGTCATCATCTGTACCTGTAACACAGAGTAAACAACCAACGTTATCATCTGTACCTGTAACACAGAGTAAACAACTAACGTCATCATCTGTACCTGTGACAGAGAGTAAACAAACAACGTTATCATCTGTACCTGTAACAGAGAGTAAACAACCAACGTTATCATCTGTACCTGTAACAGAGAGTAAACAACCAACGTTATCATCTGTACCTGTGACAGAGAGTAAACAACCAACGTTATCATCTGGACCTGTGACACAGAGTAAACAACCAACGTCATCATCTGTACCTGTAACAGAGAGTAAACAACTAACGTCATCATCTGTACCTGTAACAGAGAGTAAACAACTAACGTCATCATCTGTACCTGTAACAGAGAGTAAACAACCAACGTTATCATCTGTACCTGTAACACAGAGTAAACAACTAACGTCATCATCTGTACCTGTAACAGAGAGTAAACAACCAACGTTATCATCTGTACCTGTGACAAAGAGTAAACAAACAACGTCATCATCTGTACCTGTAACAGAGAGTAAACAACCAACGTTATCATCTGTACCTGTGACAAAGAGTAAACAAACAACGTCATCATCTGTACCTGTAACAGAGAGTAAACAACTAACGTTATCATCTGTACCTGTAACAGAGAGTAAACAACCAACGTTATCATCTGTACCTGTAACACAGAGTAAACAACTAACGTCATCATCTGTACCTGTAACAGAGAGTAAACAACCAACGTTATCATCTGTACCTGTAACACAGAGTAAACAACTAACGTCATCATATGTACCTGTGACACAGAGTAAACAACCAACGTTATCATCTGTACCTGTAACAGAGAGTAAACAACCAACGTCATCATCTGTACCTGTAACACAGAGTAAACAAACAACGTTATCATCTGTACCTGTGACACAGAGTAAACAACCAACGTCATCATCTGTACCTGTGACACAGAGTAAACAACCAACGTCATCATCTGTACCTGTAACACAGAGTCAACAACCAACGTTATCATCTGGACCTGTGACAGAGAGTAAACAACCAACGTTATCATCTGTACCTGTAACTGAGAGTAAACAACTAACGTTATCATCTGTACCTGTGACAGAGAGTAAACAACCAACGTTATCATCTGTACCTGTAACTGAGAGTAAACAACTAACGTTATCATCTGTACCTGTGACAGAGAGTAAACAACCAACGTTATCATCTGTACCTGTAACAGAGAGTAAACAACCAACGTTATCATCTGTACCTGTAACAGAGAGTAAACAACTAACGTCATCATCTGTACCTGTAACAGAGAGTAAACAACCAACGTTATCATCTGTACCTGTAACTGAGAGTAAACAACCAACGTTATCATCTGTACCTGTAACTGAGAGTAAACAACCAACGTTATCATCTGTACCTGTAACAGAGAGTAAACAACTAACGTCATCATCTGTACCTGTAACAGAGAGTAAACAACCAACGTTATCATCTGTACCTGTAACTGAGAGTAAACAACCAACGTTATCATCTGTACCTGTAACAGAGAGTAAACAACCAACGTCATCATCTGTACCTGTAACAGAGAGTAAACAACCAACGTTATCATCTGTACCTGTAACAGAGAGTAAACAACCAACGTTATCATCTGTACCTGTGACACAGAGTAAACAACCAACGTTATCATCTGTACCTGTAACACAGAGTAAACAACCAACGTCATCATCTGTACCTGTAACAGAGAGTAAACAACCAACGTTATCATCTGTACCTGTAACACAGAGTAAACAACTAACGTCATCATCTGTACCTGTAACGGAGAGTAAACAACCAACGTTATCATCTGTACCTGTAACACAGAGTAAACAAACACACGTGATTATATAATTATATAGATTTATAATGGGTCAATTGCTTTGGGAATAGAAGCTCCCAGACGCAGCACTAAAACAGATAGGAAAGGCTTTCATTTGAATATTTGAAACGTAGCCTAATGCTCACTAAACATGATAACATAAATAATAAACGCTCCTGTTTTCATGCACAAATGCTCGCTTGATATGTTGGTTAGTAGTGATGTAGATATCAAATCTATCTCTAGTTTTATTGTAAAACCCAAAGTCGCCACCTGCAGTTTGAAAATCATAGTTTTAAACAACAGAAACCTTTATATTATTGATATGAAACAAACAAGCTGTAAATTAATTAAGATGTCTGTAGAGATGATTTATTTCCACTACTTCATATGATTCCCGGATAAGGCACATTATATTTACTTGGTTTCCCTGTACGTCCTACCACAACTAGTTGACCCTAGGTTGATGGTAAAGCTTACCAGAAAAGTAGCACAAGTTGTAGCGAATGTGTTACCAGCTGACAGGAATGCGTAACGCTTCAGATGAGAAAGCTCAGCATTTCTAACCTCAGTCACCTTCTCTCCGTAAACTGCCTCCCAGGCGTACAGCTTTAAGAACTGTCATCAAATAAATACATTATTATATATCACATAATTATATTAAACACTCACATGAAAACTTTACGAAATACATAGATATAGAACAATTGTTTAAACTTGAAAACAATATCTATGAATGTAAAAGGAACTGATACTAATCATGCTAATACACGCCTCATATGAAAACAACGACAATGATTAAAATGTGAATCATCCAATGCCTGCAAGATGTGAATGAAATGTGAATCTGAATCATCAAATGCCTGGCATGATATCAAGATGTGGATGAAATGTGAAATCATCCCATGGCCCTACGAGATGTGGATGAAATGTGAAATCATCCAATGTCTGGCGAGATGTAGATGAAATGTGAAATCATCCAATTCCTGGCGAGATGTGGATGAACTGTGAAATCATCCAATGCCTGGCGAGATGTGGATAAAATGTGAAATCATCCAATGCCTGGCGAGATGCAGATAGAATGTGAAATCATCCAATGTCTGGCGAGATGTGGATGAAATGTGAAATCATTCAATGCCTGGCGAGATGCGGATGGAATGTGAAATCATCCAATGTCTGGTGAGATGTGGATGAAATGTGAAATCATCCAATGCCTGGCGAGATGTGGATGAAATGTGAAATCATCCAATGCCTGGCGAGATGCGGATGGAATGTGAAATCATCTAATGCCGCGAGATGTGGATGAAATGTGAAATCATCCAATGCATGGCGAGATGTGGATGAAATGTGAAATCATCCAATGCATGGCGAGATGTGGATGAAATGTGAAATCATACAATGTCTGGCGAGATGTGGATAAAATGTGAAATCATCCAATGCCTGGCGAGATGCAGATAGAATGTGAAATCATCCAATGTCTGGCGAGATGTGGATGAAATGTGAAATCATCCAATGCCTGGCGAGATGTGGATGAAATGTGAAATCATCCAATGCCTGGCGAGATGCGGATGGAATGTGAAATCATCTAATGCCGCGAGATGTGGATGAAATGTGAAATCATCCAATGCCTGGCGAGATGTAGATGGAATGTGAAATCATCCAATGTCTGGCGAGATGCGGATGGAATGTGAAATCATCCCATGCCTGGCGAGATGTGGATGAAATGTGAAATCATACAATGTCTGGCGAGATGCGGATGGAATGTGAAATCATCCCATGCCTGGCGATATGTGGATGAAATGTGAAATCATACAATGCCTGGCGAGATGTGGATGGAATGTGAAATCATCTAATGCCGCGAGATGTGGATGAAATGTGAAATCATCCAATGCCTGGCGAGATGTGGATGAAATGTGAAATCATCCAATGCCTGGCGAGATGTGGATGGAATGTGAAATAATCCAATGCCTGGCGAGATGTGGATGAAATGTGAAATCATCCAATGCCTGGCGAGATGTAGATGGAATGTGAAATCATCCAATGTCTGGCGAGATGTGGATGAAATGTGAAATCATACAATGTCTGGCGAGATGTGGATGGAATGTGAAATCATTCAATGCTGCGAGATGTGGATGGAATGTGAAATCATCCAATGCCTGGCGAGATGCGGATGGAATGTGAAGTCATCCAATACCTGGCGAGATGTGGATAGAATGTGAAATCATCCGATACCTGGCGAGATGTGGATATAATGTGAAATCATCAAATGTCTGGCGAGATATGGATGGAATGTGAAATCATCCAATGTCTAAAGAGATGTGGATGAAATGTGAAATCTTCCAATGCCCCTGCGAAATGTGGATGGAATGTGAAATCATCCAATGTCCGGCGAGATGTGGATGGAATGTGAAATCATCCAATGTCCGGCGAGATGTGGATGGAATGTGAAATCATCCAATGCCCGTGCGAAATGTGGATGGAATGTGAAATCATCCAATGTCTGGCGAGATGTGGATGAAATGTGAAATCATCCAATGTCCGGCGAGATGTGGATGGAATGTGAAATCATCCAATGCATGGCGAGATGTGGATGAAATGTGAAATCATCCAATGCCTGGCGAGATGTGGATGAAATGTGAAATCATCCAATGCCTGGCAACATGTAGATGAAATGTGAAGTCATCCAATGCCTGGCAACATGTAGATGTAGATGATTATCGCAGTCATTTTGAGTTGGTGGTAACAGGTAACTTCGCCACAAGGTAATCTCGCCACAGGTAATTTTGCCACAGCTTTGGTAACCTCGCAACAGGGGGCTGAGTAACCTCTCACACAACGTAGACCAAACGTCTTCGACGTTGGTTCAACATTGTACAAAATTATTGTTATACAAATGTTTTGTGTTAGGTGGGCTGTTATAGCCGCATTTATCAATGTATTTTCAATGTTTAATCTCCGCCTTCTGTGGCGAAGTTACCAAATTTGTGGTGCGGTTACTCGCATCCGAGTTGGTTGATGGCATCACCAGTGGTAGGCCTACTTACTGGGCCAGCATCATGTGACCGTCTCGTGTTTGCAGGGGTTTGGCATCACCTGTCGTACTTACTGGGACTGGGACATAATCTGATAATTGACACTGGGGCACCACTACATTTGACTTTTGCCCACATTAATTATTTGCTTACAACATGTACTTGTGTATTACTTACCTTCATTCCATTCAGTAACTCTGTAAGCAGTTTGATGCGCCCAGTCTTTTCTTTCATTTGTGCCGCCTGGATGGACAAATAAAAAATACCTTATTTATATATGATTCTCACAAAACACAAAATGCCGACTGTGGATGAACCGCTAGAGCTAATGACATTTAATCGCTAAAGCTGAGAACAACTACAATATCTTGAAGCTGTGTCTGGCTATTGCGATCCACAGTGACAGCTTCAAGTCACTAAAACCACTTGGATGTGTAAAATCACAGATTTAACCTTACAGCGCGGGGATCGAATTAGACGTCAGAATCTGACGTCTGTAGAAGTCAGCTACTGACGTCCTTTGTTTGTTTGTTTGTTTGTTTGTTTGTCTAAAGTCGATCCCCGCGCTGTAAAAGTAAGAATATTTATAATGGCCGTAGACCCATAACATAGGTATTCAAATGACTAAGACATATTTTATGATGACTTCAAATTGAAAATAACCCCTTCGGTCTCCATGGTCTGAGAGTTAAGAAAAAATAGACCGGCCATGACAGTGGACATCTGTGGGGTGCAAGGTCACTCACGAGAAGCGCCATCTGCTGAGTAACAAGAAGCATGCCTGCATATTGTGAATAGCGCGGTGTTTTATGGGGAATTCCCATAACCTGGTTTATAGTAGACTGTCACTAAAACGTCAAAATATTCACACATGTTCACCTGTTGTTTTTGCTGCTTCTTTGCCAGAATTCCGTTTGTCACCATGAGTAAAGCAAGGACTGCCAAGCCAGCTAGGATAGGCCAGCCAAGATACAGCCAGAGCATGATGATAGATAAAATAACCTATAAATAACAAAATAGCACAGGATTAAACACGAAACACGGAACTCTCAGCTTGGTTTCTCCACAAGTCAGTCTTAAGTTAGTTCTCTGATTGGTCGATATTTAGGATAAAATGTTGACTTGAGTCAGATCTAGGTCACCGTAGGGTTTACTTACCTGAGACTGGTGTCAGATCTAGGTCACTCTAGGGGTGACTTACATGAGACCGGGGTCAGATCTAGGTCACTGTAGGGTTCACTTACCTGAGACCGGGATCAGATCTAGGTCAGTAGGGGTGACTAGCTGAGACCGGGGTCAGATCCAGGTTACTGTAGGGGTGACTACCTGAAACCGAGGTCAGATCAAGGTCACTGTTGGGGTGAATTCTTTGTGACCGGGGTCAGATCTGGGGCACTTACTTGTAACACTGAGGACCAGATCAACCAGAAAAACCCAAACGCCAGCTGTACCATGGCGGTGTCCACGGCTGCCATGGTGACCAACTGTCCAGCTGCCCACGACTTCCGGGAGTCGGGACTCATACTCAAACTCTGCAACAGAACAACAGTACAATGTGTGAGGGGGGAAGGGAAATAGTGGCTTCTCAGAGAACAACAGTACAATATGTAAGGGAGGAAGGGAAATGGTGGCTTGTCACAGAACAGCAGTACAATGTGTAAGGGAGAAAGGGAAATGGTGGCTTGTCACAGAACAACAGTACAATGTGTAAGGGAGGAAGGGAAATGGTGGCTTGTCACAGAACAACAGTACAATGTGTAAGGGAGGAAGGGAAATGGTGGCTTGTCAGAGTACTACAGTACAATATGTAAGGGGGGAAGGGAAATGGTGGCTTGTCACAGAACAGCAGTACAATGTGTAAGGGAGGAAGGGAAATGGTGGCTTGTCACAGAGCAACAGTACAATGTGTAAGGGAGGAAGTAAAATGGTGGCTTGTCACAGAACAACTGTACAGTATGTAAGGGAGGAAGGGAAATGGTGGCTTGTCACAGAACTACAGTACAATATGTAAGGGAGGAAGGGAAATGGTGGCTTGTCAGAGAACTACAGTACAATGTGTAAGGGAGGAAGGGAAATGGTGGCTTGTCACAGAACTACAGTACAATATGTAAGGGAGGAAGGGAAATGGTGGCTTGTCACAGAACAGCAGTACAATAGTGGGCTCCCTTACTGAACCTAGTGTTATTTGCTGGACAAAAACATGAAATTCTCAGGGATTGTCCACAAAGGTCTTAGGCATGATTTTATCCAAAGCGCCAAAAATATAGAATAATATTGTCTGGAATATGTCATTTTTTTCAAAATGGCCGCCATATAGTTGGGTCATACATTTATATGGTAGCATATAGTAGCATCGAACAAATACTACAGTTTAAAACATGACTCCACTATTGGTTAATACTACAAGATATTGAATAATATTCCATTTTCCAAGCCATTTCATTCCAGGTATAGCTGTAATTTAAAATTACTAATGTGTAAGTTGCTCATTAGTAATTCTAAACTTTACCGCAAGAGGACACAATTAGTTTGCTGGTCTAAAATATCACGTGAATTGGTATATATTTTATGACAATAACAATATATGGTAGATCAACATATATTAATTCTTCTTTCTGACAATGGTGACCACCTGCCTACTAGTACCTATACGAATAAACATACCTTTTTAGTCTCAAATATGTATAACTATTTTGGACTAGGCGGGGAAGGTGGAGGGAGACTGGGGTACATCGGTCAACTAATCTAGAAGAAGACATAACAAAATTGACCTCAAATCATCTAGAAATATAGGGCAATTTTCAATTATCTAAACGAACAGAAAAAAATAATTTCTAGATCAGAAACGCACAAAAACCATAAATTACATCTATATGGTAAATCAATAGGAATTCATTTTTATTATATTTTGGCGGCCATTTGGACTTTTAGGCTTTCAGAAATTCCGCCCGAGGAATGGGAGCTGTTTTCTAAATTTTATAAAATCATGAAACTAAACTTCGATAGCAACGGTGATGAATTGCCAAATAGAACCCAACTAATTTTACAGGTAACATGACTAGATTATAATAATCATACACCAATCTGGGTTACTACCGTTGCATATTGGAGTATGATTATTTAATTTCCACATTCATGATCCAGTCATAGCTAAAATATTTTAAGGCAGGATGTTGTTTCTAATTAGTCATGTTACAAGGACGGGGGGCCCTGGTGCAGTGGTTAATGCTGCATGCTTGGAAAGTCAGAGATCGCAGGGTTCGAACCCCACTCTGGCCCTTAAGTTTCAAAGAAACAAAATATTCTCCCCCGCTCCCTCGTAATGATTCAATATTGTGGGAACCTCCGTGACCGAGAGGTAGCGTGCTCGACCTCAGGCCATCAGGGCTCGAATTTCGAATCATTTGTCTGGATGGCAGTGTCATCTCATTCCGTTTCCTATCAACGATGAGAAATGTGTATATTACGGTGGTAAAATACTGTCGTAACTTACTATGTTAAACCTATATTTCTCATAGGTATACTCTGGCTGGTTTCCTTTAATGATATCGACGTACGGAGGCATTCATGTACCACAGCTAAAGGACCACAGTGTACCACAATCAATCACCACAGCGAATAAAACACGGTCTGCTATATACTGTATGGCGGCCATTTTGATAAAGTAGCTGCCATTTTTACTATTTTTTTAGATCATACATCATAATCACTTCTAACTATGTATTAACGAATCGTTTCCGATAATGCAGTGTAAACGAAACGTTTGCTCATAATGCATTTCTAGCGATTTGGTGGCCATTTTGAAAATACTTAACAATGGGTCAAACCTTGGTAAAATCAGTGGCGCTTTGGAAAAAAATAAAGTTAGGACCCTTGTGAACAATATCTGAAAGTTTGTCAATTTTGACCGGCAAATAACACTATGTTCTAAGGGAGACCACTATAGCAAAAATACTCGCGATCATCCATATTTTCAAAAAAAAAAAAAAAAGTTGTTTCTAATTATTTATGCTATGGTGATGAGATACATATATATGTTGTGGTTGCAAGTGACTGCCGTCATTTAGTGTTTTTATATGACATATATTACCCATCACTCTACAGTCTATTGCTTCATTTTTGATATGAACATTCAGAACTGGTCAAGTACCACAGTAACACAACACGGACAATATACATAGTGTATGGCGGCCATTTTGATAAAAAATGGTGGCCATTGTTTTGCAAATAGCTTTTTAAATAATGTATTAATTATGTATTAAACCCCTATAATCACTTCAATCTAAGTTTTATACAGTATTAGCTAATCTCTTCCACTATTCTGGTGTAAAAACCGTTCACTTATCATGCATTAATAGCGAATTGACGGCTATTTTGAAAAATGCTTCATACTCGGTCAAAACTCAAAAAAATCAGTGGCGCTTTGGACAAATTCAAAGTTACCACCCTTGTGAAAAATATCTGAAAGTTTGGTAATGTTTCCACCAAATAACACTATGCTCCCTTTTTGCTGCTAAAGGAGCCAAGTACAATGTGTAAGGGAGGAAGAAAAATGGTGGTTTGTCAGAGAACTACAGTACAATGTGTAAGGGAGGAAGTAAAATGGTGGCTTGTCAGAGAACAACAGTACAACGTGTAAGGGAGAAAGGGAAATGGTGGCTTAACATGAAGACACTTTTCAACATTTAATACTTTAAAAACAATGCAATCAGTGGATGTAAACTGAATGATTTACATTTTGCGATGTGAGGGTGGGGTGATAGGGCAATGGTGGGTTGTTGAGTGTTTTCCTTCACTCGCCTGATAAGGACATGTCTTCTAAGATAGGGCCTGGTGGGTTGTTGACAGTGTTTTCCTTCACTCACCTGGTAAGGACATGTCTTCTAAGATAGGGCCTGGTGGGTTGTTGACAGTGTTTTCCTTCACTCACCTGGTAAGGACATGTCTCCTAAGATAGGGCATGGTGGGTTGTTGACAGTGTTTTCCTTCACTCGCCTGATAAGGACATGTCTTCTAAGATAGGGCCTGGTGGGTTGTTGACAGTGTTTTCCTTCACTCACCTGGTAAGGACATGTCTCCTAAGATAGGGCATGGTGGGTTGTTGACAGTGTTTTCCTTCACTCGCCTGATAAGGACATGTCTCCTAAGATAGGGCATGGTGGGTTGTTGAGTGTTTTCCTTCACTCGCCTGATAAGGACATGTCTCCTAAGATAGGGCATGGTGGGTTGTTGAGTGTTTTACTTCACTCGCCCGATAAGGAAATGTCTCCTAAGGGATTTATCCACAGCTTGACGGGGACTTATGGGAGGACAATCTGATTTGCTCCACGTTGATTGCATCTTGTAACATTATATATATATATATATATATATATATATATATATATATATATATACTGCAGTCCAAAGACAAAACGCAATATCTGCTTCCTACAAGCAAGCAGATAGTGCCTTTTGAGTTTCCAGAGCAGTATAGGTACATAGTTAATATAACATTACCCCTGTCAATCTTAAGGAATGTTAAATGTTTTATATGTGCAATTATCTGTGATGTATTATGTCATATTGATGATTTTTTAAATAACGATTGGCTGACCAGCCCCTGGCTAATGTTTTCTGTAAATGAACAGATCTGAAATAAAATTTATCTTATCATATCTTTTTGTCTGACGACCTTAATTTGTCATAGTGGCCTGATTTAATTCAGACATTGATATATGGAAGGCTTGGTGGTAGATCTGCTAATGTACTAAACTGGGTCAGGGTTAGGTCAAGGGTTAACCTTACTTTGACTTTGATCGCCTTACCTTGTTGTATATAGCGGCTAGCAGTCCAGATTTGACTCTGACCCCTTGTGACATTGATATATGGAATGCTTGGTGGTAGATGACAGAGTACAGCAAACTGTTGACAAACAGTAGAATAGCGTAGCAGACTCCCCACCACCAGGGCTCACTCTCCTCCTCTGTGTAACGTATCAATAACCTGAAACACAAACAGCAGAATGGCGTAATAATAACCTAAAACACAAACAGTAGAATGGGGAAATAATACCCTGAAACACGAACAGTAGAATGGTGTATTATCAACCTGAAACACAAACAGTAGAATGGCGTATCAATAACCTGAAACACGAACAGTAGAATGGTGTATTATTAACCTGAAACACAAACAGTAGAATGGCGTATCAATAACCTGAAACACGAACAGTAGAATGGTGTATTATTAACCTGAAACACAAACAGTAGAATGGCGTATCAATCACCTAAAACGCAAACAGTAGAATGGCGTATTAATAACCTGAAACACGAACAGTAGAATGGCGTATTAATAACCTAAAACACAAACAGTAGAATGGCGTAATAATAACCTGAAACACAAACAGTAGAATGAGGGAATAATAACCTGAAACACAAACAGTAGAGTGGCGTATTAATAACCTAAAACACAAACAGTAGAATGGCGTAATAGTAACCTGAAACACAAACAGTAGAATGGCGTATTAATAACCTAAAACACAAACAGTAGAATGGCGTAATAATAACCTGAAACACAAACAGTAGAATGGCGTATTATTAACCTGAAACACAAACAGTAGAATGGCGTAATAATAACCTGAAACACAAACAGTAGAATGGGGAAATGATAACCTGAAACACAAACAGTAGAATGGCGTATTAATAACCTGAAACACGAACAGTAGAATGGCGTATTAATAACCTGAAACACGAACAGTAGAATAGTGTATAAATAACCTGAAACACAAACAGTAGAATGGCGTATTAATAACCCGAAACACAAACAGTAGAATGGCGAATTAATAACCTGAAACACGAACAGTAGAATGGCGTATTAGGAACCTGAAACACGAACAGTAGAATGGCGTATTAATAAGCCAATACACAAACAGTAGGATGGCGTATCAATAACCTAAACACAAACAGTAGAATGGCGTATCAACAACCTAAAACACA
This sequence comes from Flabesymbios commensalis, assembly GCA_964017125.1. Lineage (NCBI taxonomy): Eukaryota > Metazoa > Annelida > Polychaeta > Terebellida > Flabelligeridae > Flabesymbios > Flabesymbios commensalis. The sequence goes on from OZ024913.1 coordinate 5,100,455, forward strand.
AACAGTACAATGGCGTATTAATAAGTCAATACACAAACAGTAGAATGGCCTATCAATAACCTAAAACACAAACAGCAGAATGGCGTAATAATAACCTGGAACACAAACAGTAGAATAGCGTATTATTAACCTAAAACACAAACAGCAGGATAGCGTAATAAAAACCTAAACACAAACAGCAGAATGACTTAATAATAACTTTAAGCACAAACAGTAGAATGGCGTATCAATAACGTAAAACACAAACAGTAGATTGGCGTATTAATAACCTAAAACACAGACAGTAGAATGGTGTATTAATAACCTAAAACACAAACAGTAGAATGGAGTATTAATAATCTAAAACACAGACAGTAGAATAATGTATCAATAACCTAAAACACAAACAGTAGAATGGAGTATTAATAACCTAAAACACAAACAGTAGAATGGCGTAACAGACCCCTCATACCATCACCACTGCTCACTCGCAACGTGGATGTCATCAAAATAATTTTTTTAAATGTGTAAAAAGACAGAGACTGAAGACAGATGGCTGAGAGCCGATCTAACTATGTTAGAGATCAAAATGCTGTGCCAATGTATTTTCAATGATGGTGGTTCCTTTGTGGAAAGTATACGTGTGTACATGTGTTTGGTCAGGCAGTAATATTTCTCTTATCAGTGGACGCATGATGATATGCAATATTGAAGTGATGTTGTTCCATAAGTCTAGATGGTAGACCAACGCTGAGGGGGCAATAGCTACACCTCAGGCAACAGCTGCTTGGTGCTGTTGGCGTCCCTTTTGGTTCTGAGAGTGCGGGCCTGTGACGGTGTCACGGGGGCAGTCTAGAAGTTGGAAACTAGCTACTCAGTCAGTCAGTCAGTTGAGAGTAGTCTCTTTATTTGTATTCTAGCCTGGGTAAGGGTTGCGCCTTACCCAGGGCGGATTCTTTTATAATATTGAAAGATCTATGTGGATTGAATCCGACATCGTAATTAAATCGTATATCAATTGTGAAATGAAATAATATAGGTACAAAGATCCCAGATCCCCATATGAGTACGTGCTACAATGGCATGTACACCTGTATCAATTTGTGTGCCCCTAGGGATCATGTGCAGGAGGCCCAGCCCCAGGACAATACAGACATATTCGCTGAGCTGAAACAAACAGAAGACAGACTTGCTGCCATCGCGGGGGAAGAAAAGAGAAACAGAAAGATTTCCATAGACTATTTAAAAATACAAAGCATCTGCCCTATTTAATTTAATTTTACTTTTAGCCTTTTTCACACTTTAACCAAGGAGGTTATATGGAAGGAGAGGAAACTCTGACCACAATTTGTGACGGATCCCCTGACGTTAATTTGCCGTGACGATGTGTGTTGGTCAGGGTTGTGAAATTAATGACCTCGTCTACCCTGAGGTACAACAAATTCTTCATTCAATGCTAGTGCGAACTGGTTGAGAATCAAGGCATACTGTGGCTGCGCACTATCAAATTTAAATTTAAAAACTCTGCAGCATTTCCCTTTTTACTTAATTTATATATAAACGTGAGTAGTTACATGAGCTACTGAACGTTGAAATGATAGATAATCTACAGCCTTAAATGAAATTAATTAAACTAATTATCGGCTAACCATTAGACAATACATGACTTAGAAATATTTTAAACAAAGTTATGATAAAAATTGAAGTCAGTGTATCTGTTATTGAGATATTTTAACAACCAACCCTACAATGGTTCTCAAAACCACTTTGTAAGATGATGGATGGATAAATAAATATGTGCTACATCTTACAAATTTGAAAACCAATATCCGGACCATTGTCTGATCAAATGATTGATTAAAAATATTTAATTAACTTAATATCTTCTAGTTACTAAAATAGCAGCATACAAGTCGTTGTTCCTGCAATTTTCATGATTCAAAGGTGAGATTAAAGGTAAAAATGCTGAGAATTTCTAAGAGGCAAAGTTGTGTGTCTTACGTCATCGGAAATTAGTGTGGCAGTGAAAACTAAAAGTCATGTAAAATACGCATCCAACTGGATAGCTGGATAAAATGGATCCGGCACACCGTCCCCCGATTCAGCATTGGGACAGGGGGGGGGGGCTGGAAACCAATTAAAAACCCATTATGTTCACCACAAAAACAAAGAAATCACTTTATTGAAGATCTCACTCTAACCAGTGCCCCCCGTCTGAATTCAAGTTTCCTCTGCTACTATATCTGTAACTAACCTCCTTGCTTTAACCAAACTAAGCCAATATATTTACCTGTCAACTAATGATTTGTATTTTATATCTTATATTATTTATACTTAAAAAATATAATGACTCATGAATGCCACCGAAGTCGACAGAGACGCTATCGCGGTACTAGTATCGACAGAGACGCGCTATCGCGGTACTAGTATCGACAGAGACGCGCTATCGCGGTACTAGTATCGACAGAGACGCGCTATCGCGGTACTAGTATCGACAGAGACGCGCTATCGCGGTACTAGTATCGACAGAGACGCGCTATCGCGGTACTAGTATTGACAGAGACGCGCTATCGCGGTACTAGTATCGACAGAGACGCGCTATCGCGGTACTAGTATCTGTCTTTCCACACGTTTTCTCACACAATTTTGATGACCACTCTTAAAAGCCTTAAAGCTGTCTTATGCGGTACCAAAATATTAAGTGGTTTAAGAGGAACGTCTATAAACCTGATAAAACATTATTTATCAAACAGGAAACAGTGTGTGGAAATTGACCGTTTCGGATCTTCTTATATAAATATATCCACAAGGATTCCACAAGGGTCAATATTGGGGCCCTTGCTGTTTATCATCTATATGAATGATCATCTATGATCATCTATATGAATGATCTCCCGAACGCAAGTCGTTTATTCAAATGCATAATCTATGCTGATGACACAACCCTTAGCGCAAATTTAAATGATTTTTATGCTAAACATGATTCTCGGCAAAATATTGATATAATAAATGATAAATTAGAAAAAATAAGTTACTGGTTATTAGTTAACAAGCTGTCCTTAAATAAACTAAAATCAAAGTTCATGCTTTTTCATCAACCACGAAAAACGTGTAACAATTCCAAAATTACTAGGGCCAAAGGCCTCATGTGTTTGGGGCTGAGGGATTGGCCTATGTAACCATTTCAATACAAAGACGAGGCGTTGAGCCAATGTTGGTTCAATGACGGGCCAGGGTTGTACACAGTGGATCAATATTTAAATTAGGCCCTACTGTTAGGGTAGGGTTTACATCATAGGGCCCATCCCGAATTACAAAACAGACACCCGACACATCATGAAAATAAAATATCACGAATTTGATTGGCCTTGGGGACAATACATGTGGCTTTACTTTACTTTACATTACTTTTCCTTCCGTGTAGCTGATCAACAAAGTGAGTGAGTTTATAAGCAGAGGAGAGTATTTTATGAACATTGTGTGCAGAAATTAGCTGACAAAAACCATAAATGAAATCGAATCATTACAATATGATTGTTATCAACAGCTTGGATTATAAATATTCATGGTTATATCCTTTGTGGTAAGATTTAGTTTTATTTTCATGATGTTTTGAGTATAATATTAGGCTATATCGAAATTACATTGGATCAACAGCCTCATTCGCGACCGGTCGTGTTTTCGTAGGTTGCGCAGTAAGGTATAGTTTTATAAAACGTCGGCGGCGAGAAGGGATATCTCGAAAACCCCCTCGACCCACGACCCTCGACCTTCGACCCTCGACTTTATTTTTTTTTGTATAGTCTATTTATAAAATTCGGGAAACAATATCAGGTCAATATATATGTTCGCTCACCGTCTGCAACGCTGGTATAACATTGGCTGAACGCCTCGTGTATGTTTTAGGGAGAAGCACGATACGCAATATACGGGCACTTGATTAGGCGTATAGCACAGCAAGCACGAAGCATTGAACCAATCTTGGATTAATGCTGGCCCAACGTCTGTAACGCTGGCCCGACGCTTGCGATGCCGGTGCAAATGCGTGTGACGGATGAAGATGGCAAGTGATATGCGGGTGATATGACTGGCAAGTGTTTTTTTAAGCAACAAAAAACAAGAGGCATTCAATCCCATGCTTGGGTTAAAGTTAGGCAAGCGTCGTAAACAGTGACCCAACATTAAAATGTGTTTCTCCAGCTGTAGGCCTACGGATCGATGGCCACCCAGTAAACAAGAGCAATTAAACCAACGTCGGGTGAATGCTAGACGTTAAAATCATTAAAATCAGGCATCCAACCAATCATGTTGGTTCAGCCAATGTTGGGTCAACGTTACAGACAATATATACACTATACCATCATGTGGATTCTGGCTATTTTTGGTATCTGGGTGATAATCTGGGGTGATAAAGTGGGGTGATAAAAAAGCAAGCCTAGTAGCCAAAGTTTAAGCCAGATGAAAAAACTTGCAGCTGAACTAAATGGAAAATAGCCGAAAAAATATTGGTCAAAAACGCAATTTTGATAGTAGGCCTACCTACCGGACAACTGTAAAATTATCGGTATATATTGAATGCAAAAGAACGCATATTTTCTCAAAATGTTGACTATTATGACGATAATGTTGATGATGTCTCGAGAATTACTAAGGTCAATTACCAAGGCCATTGTTGATTGAATCTTATATTGGTGGATTTTTGTCGAAGCCATTTAAAGCGACTCAATCAGGCTTAAATCGTTAAAAATCGGTGATTAAGTTTTGGCTTCTTAATATGACCATAATCATGTTGTAAACATGGCTATATACTAGAACTGCAAAAGTTTAAATTTTTGTGCTGTGCATTTACCAGTTAAGCGAGATATACAGACGAAATTCCTGTATACTATTTCTTATTTTGGACATGCATGTCCGAAATAAGAAATCTGGAATTTTGTCTCTATATCTAGTTCTAGTCCATGGACATGTTTACATCATAATGGTCATATTAGGAAGCCAAAATAAAATCAGCGATTTTTTTAATGATTTAATGGTCTGCTTCACGATTCTGTCAAATATATTAAGCCGGTAGGCCCCTAATGGGTTTAATAAAATCAACAACATTTTGCCTACATTAGACGCATTCCCCAGTACGTCGGTAAAATGATGATCATGTTGCCATTTAAGGTTTAAGGTTGGGTCAACGTGGCAGTCATTGAACCAACCATAACCCGTCATTAGGTCGACATATCGTGTTTTCTGGTTATATTGAAGTTTATTTGCCTAAGACTAAGATATCAGTGGCGTATCCAGAAATAAATTAAGGGGGGTGCTCAGATTTCCAAGAAACCATTCAACAGCAGAGACCCATACGGGGCATGCCTCCGCAAAATTTTGAAACAAATAAACATCAAATAGTGCAATTTCGTGGTATCTTTGCTGTGAAACGAAGATATGAGATACTGGCTGAAATGTCAGATTTAACGTATTGACAGATTAACCTAGCCTATACTAGTCCAACTATTTACGCTAACACAACCACACAATGGAAAAAACCCCATAAAAATGATCATTAGCTCATTTAATAGCGAGTGCGAATTACTAGGCATATTAAATGAGCTAGCTAAAAATAAACAGCTGTCGCTCCAATGTTGTGTTAATGTTTGGCCAGCGTAGCAGACGGTGGAGCAACAATAATATTAATCAAACGTTGGGTCACCCTCATTGTGATAATATTTATGCAACCTTGTTTGTGGAATGCCGATTATGCAATTATGTAGGGCCTAATTATGCAACAATCATCTATTAAAAGTGATAACATGTCATTGAAAAAAGTTGTGGACCATTAAAATGCTTACAACGTTCACTAATGATCACTTAAAATTCCTGAGATATTTGTTTTAAATTCACCTTTATTAATTTGCCACCCTCCCCTATGGCTGAATATTTTTTAATGCATATGTTATAGTCCAGTTCATCATCAGTTAGGCCTATATCAGATATTTTTGTTAGTATTGGTTGTAGTTCCACATTTTTAAAACAACTTTACTGCCAATATTTAATTATTATCATTGATTTAGTCTCTGGTAAAAAAGAAACTGAGTCCCAGCTGTATCTGAATTATTTCGTGTCAGTGGTTATACTTGAGGTCTATATATTGCACTGAGAAAATACGACGATTTTAAATAGGCCTTAAAACAATTTAATTTTGGAAATTGAAAAAGCGACCCAGTTTTTTATCCACTTGTTCTCAAGACTGAGTCTCAGAGATGATATCGCTTGAGAAATTAATTCGCCATCACTCAGGTGAAAGATTCATGGTAATTGAGGAATAATCTTTATCCCGTGGTCCTTATTATTTTATTTTATGCAGCGTCAATTGCTTGGGAGAGCAGCACGCCCAACTCTGAGTCGTTGTCCGTTTCAAGCGATCCCCATAGCCTACTGTGTATTGTGCTTGTGGTGTGTTATAATTATCATAGGGTAGGGTATAGTCTATGATAATTACTATCAATCTTAGCATATCTACTTTAGAACAACATTGTTTCAAGGTATTCTATGATAATTATCATCAATCTTAGCATATTTATTTTCCATAACTTTGTTTCAAGTCTCGCTCAACGTTTCAATTATTGGCCAAGACTAACACAAAGTTGATATATTTTATTCTGTTTCTTTTCAAAAAAAAATAATGAATGTTTGAAAAATCTCACACTAGTAAAGGGTGGACAGGAGAAAGAAAGATTTTGCTTCTGTCGCCACATAGGGGCGATGTGGCTATCACTTGCCCAGTTCATTGTCTAATCTGAGTCTTTATTCTGTTAATGGCGCCAATGATGCATCCCAGACACCTTTAAATGGGAAGGGGTATATATTTAGTTGTGGAGGGGGCTGGAACCAACATGTCGGAGAATAGTGGATTAATTGTATGTACAATTATTGGTTGGAAAATTACCACTCTGGAAATTAGGGGGGTGCTCGAGCACCCTGAGCACCCCCCTGGATACGCCCCTGGATATAGGCCTAATATGCAGTTGGCTGCGATAGCTGTCTGACGTAGCCACATTTTCATTGTATCCCATTGTGATTGGGTTGAAAATGCACGATAAACAGATAGCCCTTGTGGCCAAAGGCTATTATTATCACCTCATATAGGCCCCACATGATGTAGGCAGCCCTGTTATGTGAAGGTTCAATACAATCATGATGATTGTGTCATCCCGCAAGGGACTTTCTCTTGTGATATTATCAGATTATCACCTCTGTCGCTTGAACCCAGCAATTCTTTTGATACTGGCTAAAAGTTGGTCCAACGTCTGCGACGCTGGCCCAGTATTAGGCCTATATCAACATTGAGTCTGCTATTACATAGCAAGCACAGCACATTATCCCTGTGTTAATGTGTGAACGCTGGCCCAGCATCTACAACGCTGGCCCAACGTCTACAACGCTGGCCCAACATTAAACATGGGATGCACAGCATAGAGACTGCTTGGAGCATGTGGTGTGTGGCCTATAATAATGTAGTCTACGTCCCAGCTGACAGAGAAATTGAACCAATGCTGGCTTAAAGTTGCCCCAGCGTCGCATGCAGTAGGCCAACATTAAACCAACATTGCATCAATGTCCCATGCTTGTTAAGACCTATCCAACAGACTCGCAACGTGACTTAATGTTGGCCCATTGTCTGTGACATTGGCCTAACATTGTGTCAGCATCGGGTCAACGCATAGTATTTGCTTGGTATGTATTCAGTAACTGGTAAGCTCCTTAACAAGAGGATGTGTTGACAAGAGATGGACCCAATGCTGTTTAAATGTTGGCACAGCATCTTCAGCAGCGGCCATCATTGGATCAACACCTCGTGTCTGCTGGGATTGTGGGCTTGTGGAGGGGTAGTTAGACTGCAGAGCTTGGTAAGACTGTAGAGGTGCTGATAGTCCAGTTGCCGTCCATAGAACCTAGAAATTGTGAGAAGTGTAAGGCTTTTTGATTGATTCATGTTCCCAATGGGTCAATGAACAAATTCAGCTTTGTTTCCCAGACAGCAACTTTGGGCAACTTTTTTAATTAGCATAATTAACATAATTAGCATAATTAGCAATAGGGACTAATGCCAAATGTTAATTTTAACCCAATGGACGTACACAAATCTCTAATACCACATTTCCATATAATTCAGACATAAGAAATTCATATCTGAAGTTAATGGTAATAAAAATATCCAAGTGAAAGGTCATGATTATGATGCAAACAAAACTAAACTGACCAATAATATGAAATGGGCAGTGCCCACGACCCAATCAGTGGAAAAGAGTAACATTATACATAAATAAATTGCAATTTAATCTGAAGTTAGACTCAACAGAATTGAGTGTATGCCTAAACATATACATATCTATACCTATGATATAGCATTATAATGTAGGACATACCAAACGTTGTTTTGCATGAGTTTTCTTTTATGGGGGAGGGGTAGGCCTAGTGGTTACGCTATATAATTGATATAGATTATACAATGTAATTATTGTGTTAGCAAACACGAGAATGACAATTATCTGTTTCTTCAGATCATTATTTAGAGGCTATGTAGGCATAGGCCAACAATTGTTGTACTTTCATTAAAACATGTGGGTTATTTTGCTTCACAATTACAATAAGTGTGTGCAGTCGGGATGCTCACATCTCAGACCTATACTGCTGTACTCGAAAACACACCCTTGAATATGTACTCGAAAACACACCTTTGAATACCCCAAAACACACCATGATATAGTCTAATTCTGCATGGTAGGTCATAATGGGTTCTTATGTGGGTATCAATTCTAGGTGATTAGCCATATGCCTACCGCTGAGTCATTCATAGATCCGTATACAAACTAAGACAAAAAAGGGGGGGGGTACAGAACGACCATCCTTAAGTGTAATAGGCGGCTTGGGGCATTCCGTAGAAATGTTGAAAAATTGGCTCTAACTGCATTCTTGCGCAATTTAGAGGTAAAATTTACTTCTTTCAATGGCAATTTTCATTGAATTTTTGGTCTATTCTGCAGCTACACACAGGCTACAGTAGGCCTACATGAGAAAATAAACAGCGTATTACTTGCTGGCAAAACACAGGGGTTCGTGTCGTGGGCCACACCACTTGAAGGCTGATGGAGGTCCACATAATTATCACTACATGACAATGATCCTGTTTCAATAAAAATAGTGTAGTAATCATTTTGCCAAAAACAAGTTATCAATTAACACAATCTACCTGGGTGTTATTGGCAAGGTGTGAGAAACACAGATATAACAAACCATTGAAACATACTCTAACATCCTAAAACGGCATGTACAATAAGTTTATATATACAAAAAATCTAACAGCTCATTGTTTTCTATCCCCCCGATCATTTAAAACTGAAATGAAATGACTTAGGTTTTAGGACACCTTTGTTTCACATATAAGCCAAACTAGGCCAAAAAAAACCTCCTGAGGATGGTGAGATGAACAATACGACGCTGCCCTCCAGACACGGTCTGAAGCCGAGCACGCTACCACTTAGTCGCGGAGGCTCTCCACAAAGACTGCAATGATGACACCAAGAAGCTTAGGAAGTAAATTTCATCACTTGCGAACCTCCTGCAATCTGATATCCGTAGGGGGGGGGGGGAAGGGAATTCAGTGTAGGAGGATTCTTGCGACAGATGTTATACCGGTGCAGCTGACAATATTATATTTTCTCAGTAGTCTGATAAGAAAAATGTCTGACCTATATTTATCAATTCACTTTGTGTGACACCCTGTTCCCCCAGTACCTCATCTAGTGCAGGATTATTGGTGTATTTTTATAGCACTGATATAGCACTGATCTGTCCCACTTCTCCATCAAAACACGTGCCTTACCTTTTTTTAGCAAATTTCTACATGTAGCTTACCAAGGTTATTTTAGCCTCATTGTGATCTACAAGACAGTTTCCTCTTCCTATCATGTTGATGTTGTGTCTATGACTGAAACTGCAGAGAAGTTGATCCAGCTGGCGCTTGTTGGCTGTGGTTTATGGCATCGCGAGGTGGAAGTCGAGAAGTAAGTTTCAGTTGATATATTGCAGCACCCTCACCAGCTCTCCTCTGACCCTCATGATCTTAGGCACTTAATCCTTCATAGGCCAATTGAGCAAAGATAATAAAGATAGTTGCACCTTGGTACTTTTCACCACTTGTGAGGCATGCCTTGCAACTGTCCACAATGTCTGCCACTGTTCCTGACGTTCGCATACGGTGTGATCAACGAGCAACACATTTGGTTTTGGTACATTTTCGCTATCACTTCTCAAACGTTTCATCAGTACAGACGTGTCGTCTTTAGCATATCCAAATTCATCGACCAGAGAATGTGGTACAAGAGAGAGTTTGTACTGAAACACTGAGAGGAGTTGAATGTTTCTTTGCTGCCCAATGATGTGAACACGCGCAAACAAAGCTTTATACACAATTGGAAAAAGTAACTTGTCTTATATGCCTGTATCAACTATACATACAGTTACATCACGTGATGTCTGACAACCTTGACATATTCTGATTAACCGTGACCTGTAACTAAAAGTTACTCTGGAAGCCCTGAAACACTGGACCGCCTGGACCACAACACAGCAAACTCTCGCATTTGTTGTTTAAATATCAATTTGATAAAATTACATAGCATTGACCTTGACCTTTATTCATCACCCATTGTTATAAAAAATATGTAAAAGTCACCTATATTTCAAATTGACCACGATATTCACCAGATACACCAGTGATGCAAACTTGGACACTGTAACTCGAACGGTTATTTAGAACGGTGTTTATATATCGATAGGAATTAAGGCAAGCGTGACCTTTGACCTGTACGATTTGTAAAAATAGGTCAACGTCACCCATGTTCGAATTTCACCGAAATATTCGCCAGATACAAATGTGAACACTGTAGCTGGAACAGTTATTCATATCGATTAGCCATGGCTAGTGATGAATGGACGGCACGACGGACGAATGGCCGGACGGACAGACGGAGGAAAAACTTTTATTGGCAAGGCAGAGGATAAATATAAGATCAGGAGTGAATTTTTTGGATCTGACCTAAACACAAGTTTGATATTGGCCATTTTTCTGCAACCACTGGTTCAAAAGTAACTTTTTACCTTGGACCATAATGAAGATTAAGCCGATTGTGCTAATTATTTTAATTGTGCTAATAAAAAAAGTTGCCCAAAGTTGCCACTTGGGCAACAAACCTAAATTTGTTCAGTGGCATCATAATAATATGAATCAATCGAAATATCTTACACTTCTCATCATTTCTAGGTCCCCATTGAACATATAAGAGCAGCAACTGGACTATGACCTCATTCTCCAAGGCCAATTATTATTCATGATCACCCAGCCTCTCACAAATAACCAAATATGGCAAGGGTCTAGGCTACTATGGATAATAAGGGACCATTTCAAAAGTCCATACAGTAAGATGTGAAACCATTGTGAAGTTGCTCTGTATTGTATCGGAAATATTTGACGCGACCCCCGGATAGGCCCAAATAATGAATGAAATGCTCCTGGATGCTGGTTTTATGAATGGAGTGACGTCACTTTTTGTCCCAAATCTTTGTTTTGAACAAGACAATAAGGTGAGTGGGGCTCTCGTCCCACCCACAAAAATAGTCGAATGTGTGGATGAATTTAATTACCTGGGACTAATTATAAATAAACACCTTAAATGGAATTCACATGTTAATAAAATAGGAAATAAAATATCGCAGACAATAGGTGTAATTTAAAACGTAAACACTTAATACCACAAAAAACACTATTGACCATTTACAATTCTCTCATTCTTCCACATATTAATTATTGAATATTAGCATGGGGTCATGATTCAAATCGGATTTTAAAACTTCAAAAAAGAGCAATTCGAATTATTGCTCAAGGTAGTTTTTATACACACTCCGATCCTATCTGTAAAAAAGTCAATATTTTGAAAGATCTTCACCAACAACTAAAATTGTATTTTAAATTAATAAGCAACATTCCTCTTGATCATTTTTATGAATTTAATCTTCCTCTAAACTCTGACATTCATGAATATAACAGGGGAAACAAGCTGAGAAATGCCCATTTAAAACATGAGTTTGCTCGTAAGTGTATCAAAAACCAAATGCCACATTTATTAAATACCACACATTTATCAATTTTAGAAAAGGTACTCACTCATAGTTTAAAAGGTTTTGGACAATATACTAAACACTATCTAATAGAGAAATATTCTGTCATTTGTCTAATTCATAATTGTTATGTTTGTAATTTGACAACACCTACCTAATTCATTGAATATGTATGTGTGTATGTATATATATATATATATATATATATATATATATATGTATATATACATGTTTATATATGTATATTTTCCTTTTGGCCACAAGGTTATTTATTTTGTAATTTTCGCCCATTTTGTGGCTGTGTCTCGCTGACGCGACTGATTATTGTAATTTGGTAAATTTATGTTAAAATCCTATCCCATATTTATCCAAACTTTTTCATTTACACAGTCCCTTTTAAATTTAATCTGACAAGCTGAATTATATTTTGTATAATAATTGTGCATCGTGATTTACTATATTATATAGTATTTTATATTTTATATTATTTATACTAAGGTGGCTTCCATGCCAGCGACTTCTTGAGTCCTTATGGTAGTCATCCTGACATGTTATTTAATTTGTATTTTTTCATTGATAATAGTCGAATAAACATTTTTCTTCTTCTTCTTCTTCACCCCGGTAGCGCGGTACCACCAGGTATGTTTTTTACTGCCACCACACACAAATTTAACTAATGTACCGCTGTAACCTGATACCACAGACTAAAACGTTTCATTTTTTCATTTGCTTACCGCAATTAGCTGCCGATACCGCGATATTAAAATAAAAATACCGCGGTATCGTTACGTCACGCACCCATACAGCGATAGGGAACTTCCGTGCGGCCATATTTTCATTCCTTACCATCTGACGACGATAACGAAATAGCTATCATGGTGTATTAAAAAATAAAACACCACACACTGTATACCACCTTGTGGCCTTCTTTTTCCATCTAGAATGAATTAATTAATACATTAATGGATACATTGACGGATTGCTCGATATATTTATGTATCACACCTTGTTCACGTGAATAGTCAGTAGTATTTATATTGATTTATGTCTAGCCCCTTGTCTTGGTGAATAGTCAGTTATATTATTTACATAGATTTATGTATAACACCTTGTCCACGTAGTATTTTTATTTAGATTTATGTATAACACTTTGTTCTGGTGAATAGTCAGTCATTATTTATATAAATGTATGTATAACCCCTTGTCTTGGTGAATAGTCAGTTAGTATTTATATAAATGTATGTATAACACCTTGTCTTGGTGAATAGTCAGTTAGTATTTATATAAATGTATGTATAACCCCTTGTCTTGGTGAATAGTCAGTTAGTATTTATATAAATGTATGTATAACACCTTGTCTTGGTGAATAGTCAGTTAGTATTTATATAAATGTATGTATAACCCCTTGTCTTGGTGAATAGTCAGTTAGTATTTATATAAATGTATGTATAACCCCTTGTCTTGGTGAATAGTCAGTTAGTATTTATATAAATGTATGTATAACACCTTGTCTTGGTGAATAGTCAGTTAGTATTTATATAAATGTATGTATAACACCTTGTCTTGGTGAATAGTCAGTTAGTATTTATATAAATGTATGTATAACACCTTGTCTTGGTGAATAGTCAGTTAGTATTTATATAAATGTATGTATAACACCTTGTCTTGGTGAATAGTCAGTTAGTATTTATATAAATGTATGTATAACACCTTGTCTTGGTGAATAGTCAGTTAGTATTTATATAAATGTATGTATAACCCCTTGTCTTGGTGAATAGTCAGTTAGTATTTATATAAATGTATGTATAACCCCTTGTCTTGGTGAATAGTCAGTTAGTATTTATATAAATGTATGTATAACCCCTTGTCTTGGTGAATAGTCAGTTAGTATTTATATAAATGTATGTATAACACCTTGTCTTGGTGAATAGTCAGTTAGTATTTATATAAATGTATGTATAACCCCTTGTCTTGGTGAATAGTCAGTTAGTATTTATATAAATGTATGTATAACACCTTGTCTTGGTGAATAGTCAGTTAGTATTTATATAAATGTATGTATAAAACACCCTGTCTTGGTGAATAGTCAGTTAGTATTTATATAAATGTATGTATAACACCTTGTCTTGGTGAATAGTCAGTTAGTATTTATATAAATGTATGTATAACACCTTGTCTTGGTGAATAGTCAGTTAGTATTTATATAAATGTATGTATAACACCTTGTCTTGGTGAATAGTCAGGTAATATTTTTCGTCATTTAAAGCTTGAATTTCTAACACAATTATCGTACAGCTTTAAATGACATTTTTTTATTTATTAAAATAAAATTATTAAACTCGCTGAGTAACTATGACATTATTGTGTGTGACATACCTTTGTAGAGCTGGACCCAGGAAGACTAGACCGTCACAGATGAGTTTGAGGAACCATGCCAGCACCAGCCGTGCACCATACACCCTGAGTAACACCCTGTGGAGAGACGGGCAGGAGCTGCGAACCCTGATCCCTAGTAACCCCGAGGAAGCGCTCTCTCCAGAGTCTCTGTCACAAAGAACAACACAACCTGTGCATTAAAATATGTCATAAAATCAGAACATATATATTCACTTTGAGATGGGCATTACCGCAGTATCAGTTACGCAAATGTACCGTTTTTTATAAAATTAAAAAAAAATATTCACTCAAAGGTGAGAATTGTTTTTCAGATATCTTCAAAATACCCAAAATACAGAAATGCTAATAACTGATTGTGAAATGCTAATAACTGATTGTGAAATACTTATACCTAACTGTGATATGCTGATAGCTGACTGTGATATGCTTATAGCTGACTGTGAAATGCTTATAGGTGACTGTGATATGCTGATAACTGACTGTGGAATGCTTATAGCTGACTGTGATATGCTTATAGTTGACTATGATATGCTGATAGCCGCTATAACTACGATATGCATATAACTGACTGTGAAATGCTTATAGCTGACTGTGATATGCTGATAGCTGACTGTGATATGCTTATAACTAACTGTGATATGCTGATAGCCGCTATAACTGCGATATGCTGATAGCTGACTGTGATATGCTGATAACTGACTGTGATATGCTTATAACTAACTGTGATATGCTGATAGCTGACTGTGATATGCTGATAGCTGACTGTGATATGCCTATAACTGACTGTGAAATGCTTATAACTGACTGTGACATGCTTATAACTGCCTGTGATATGCTGATAGCTGACTGTGATATGCTGATAACTGACTGTGATATGCTTATAGCTGACTGTGATATGCTGATAGCTGACTGTGATATGCTGATAACTGACTGTGATATGCCTATAGCTAACTGTGATATGCTCATAGCTAACTGTGATATGCTTATAGCTGACTGTGATATGCTGATAGCTGACTGTGATATGCTGATAGCTGACTGTGATATGCTGATAGCTGACTGTGATATGCTGATAGCTGACTGTGATATGCTGATAGCTGACTGTAATATGCTGATAGCTGACTGTGATATGCTGATAGCTGACTGTGATATGCTGATAGCTGACTGCGATATGCTGATAGCTGACTGTGATATGCTGATAGCTGACTGTGATATGCTGATAGCTGACTGTGATATGCTGATAGCTGACTGCGATATGCTGATAACTGACTGTGATATGCTGATAGCTGACTGTGATATGCTTATAGTTGACTATGATATGCTGATAGCCGCTATAAGTGCGATATGCTTATAGCTAACTGTGATATGTTTATAACTGACTGTGATATGCTGATAGCTGACTGTGATATGCTGATAGCTAGCTGTGATATGCTGATAGCTGACTGTGATATGCTTATAGGTAACTGTGATATGCTGATAACTGACTGTGATATGCTTATAGCTATCTGTGATATGCTGATAGCCGACTGTGATATGGTGATAGCTGACTGTGATATGCTGATAGCTGACTGTGATATGCTGATAGCTGACTGTTATATGCCTATAGCTAGCTGTGATATGCCTATAGCTGACTGTGATATGCTGATAGCTGACTGTGATATGCTGATAGCTGACTGTGAAATGCTGATAGCTGACTGTGATATGCTGATAGCTGACTGTGATATGCTGATAGCTGACTGTGATATGCCTATAGCTAACTGTGATATGCCTATAGCTGACTGTGATATGCTGATAGCTGACTGTGATAGGCCTATAGCTAACTGTGATATGCTGATAGCTGACTGTGATATGCTGATAGCTGACTGTGATATGCTGATAGCTGACTGTGATATGCTGATAACTAACTGTGATATGCTTATAGCTGACTGTGATATGCTGATAGCTGACTGTGATATGCTGATAGCTGACTGTGATATGCCTATAGCTAACTGTGATATGCTTATAGCTGACTGTGATATGTTTATAGCTAACTGTGATATGCTGATAGCTGACTGTGATATGTTTATAGCTGACTGTGATTTGCCTATAGCTGACTGCGATATGCTTATAGCTGACTGTGATATGCCTACAGCTAACTGTGATATGATGATAGCTGACTGTGATATGCTTATAGCTGACTGTGATATGCTGATAGCTGACTGTGATATGCCTATAGCTAACTGTGATATGCGGATAGCTGACTGTGATATGCTGATAGCTGACTGTGATATGCCTATAGCTAACTGTGATATGCTGATAGCCGACTGTGATATGCTGATAGCTGACTGTGATATGCTGATAGCTGACTGTGATATGCTGATAGCTAACTGTGATATGCTTATAGCTGACTGTGATATGCTGATAGCTGACTGTGATATGCTGATAGCTGACTGTGATATGCCTATAGCTAACTGTGATATGTTTATAGCTGACTGTGATATGTTTATAGCTAACTGTGATATGCTGACAGCTGGCTGTGATATCTTTATAGCTGACTGTGATTTGCCTATAGCTGACTGTGATATGCTTATAGCTGACTGTGATATGCCTATAGCTAACTGTGATATGCTTATAGTTGACTATGATATGATGATAGCCGCTATAACTGTGATATTCCTATAGCTGACTGTGATATGTTTATAGCTGACTGTGATATGCTTATAGCTGACTGTGATGTTTATAGCTGACTGTGATATGCTGATAGCTAACTGCGATATGCTTATAGCTGACTGTGATATGCTTATAGCTAACTGTGATATGCTGATAGCTAACTGTGATATGCTTATAGTTGACTATGATATGCTGATAGCTGACTGTGATATGCTGATAGCTGACTGTCATAGGCTGATAGCTGACTGTGATATGCTTATAGCTGACTGTGATATGCTGATAGCTGACAGTGATATGCTGATAGCTGACTGTGATATGTTTATAGCTGACTGTGATTTGCCTATAGCTGACTGCGATATGCTTATAGCTGACTGTGATATGCCTACAGCTAACTGTGATATGATGATAGCTGACTGTGATATGCTTATAGCTGACTGTGATATGCTGATAACTGACTGTGATATGCCTATAGCTGACTGTGATATGCTGATAGCGAACTGTGTTATGTTTATAGCTGACTGCGATATGCTTTTAGCTGACTGTGATATGCCGATAACTGACTGTGATATGCTGATAGCTGACTGTGATATGCTTATAGCTAACTGTGATATGCTGATAACTGACTGTGATATGCTTATAGCCAACTGTGATATGCTGATAGCTAACTGTGATATGCTTATAGTTGACTATGATATGCTGATAGCTGACTGTGATATGCTGATAACTGACTGTGATATGCCTATAGCTGACTGTGATATGCTGATAGCTGACTGTGATATGCTTATAACTGACTGTGATATGCTGATAGCTGATTGTGATATGCTGATAGCTAACTGTGATATGTTGATAGCTGACTGTGATATGCCTATGGCCAACTGCGATATGCTGATAGCTGACTGTGATATGCTGATAGCTTACTGTGATATGCTGATAGCTGACTGTGATATGCTGATAGCTGACTGTGATATGCCTATAGTTAACTGTGATATGCTTATAGTTGACTATGATATGCTGATAGCCGCTATAACTGTGATATGCTTATAGCTAACTGTGATATGCTTATAGCTAACTGTGATATGTTTATAGCTGACTGTGATATGCTGATAGCTGACTGTGATATGCTTATAGCTAACTGTGATATGCTTATAGCTGACTGTGATATGCTGATAGCTGACTGTGATATGCTTATGACTGACTGTGGCTGGTATTTGTGGAGCTCTTTTTGCCAGGCTTTCTGGAATGGAGGGCTTGCTTTCTGGCAGGTCTCTGATGGTCTCAGCTTCCAGAAGGTCCCCAGTGATAGCTTCTGCCTGTAGCCGTCCAGGATAGTCCTATATCAACAAAACACAGCATTACAGTATAAAATTATAAAACACGTCCATCCGTGACACCACTGTGACGCCAACACGACAAGGCCAACGACGACGGTCGGGTTATAAAAACTCAGATTCATCATGGCAAAGAAACACAACCCGTGGGTTGAGCGCTTGATTCAAAAGTAAAGCGCGCACCACACACTGGCCGACGTTCGTCCTTTTGTATGCACTTACATAATCATATCTAATCATAATTACAACATGGATTCAACATCTAATCATCTATAATCAAAATCCCGACATTGTTTTAACATACATTTCCTGGCGACGTTACCAGTGACTCACTCTGTGAGTCAGCCTCTCTTGATGGCTCCCATCCCAGACAGTCCGGTAATGACTGAATCCAATCATATGCCAATCCGTGATGGATTGTTGTTTGACAGTGTCCGATTCTGGCCAGGTCAACAGTCACATAATATCTGCGTTTTTATCCGCATAACTTTACATAGGCCCATCCCACAAAGTTAAACAAGGCCCGTCGGCGACGGAAAAAGGCCTCAGCCTCTAATCATCGTTTAAAAGTGAAAATCATTTAAAACAAGAGCACATTCGACAATAGCCCGCCGCAATTATTGAAATCGTCGGTCGGCCATTTTGGATTTGATCAAGTTTAATTTTTTATGGTATATCTCTACCTGAAACTGCACATTTTGTTCTATGGTAATGGTCTAGCTATCTGGTCCGATTTTCCAGATATTACGCATATTAAAAAAATAATTGCCGATATTAAGCCATTTTGGCCACCTTGACCTAGTTACTGTTCAAATCTTGCCAAATTTCACACTTATTCGAGCTATTAGTGAAATGGATATATGGTATAAATTTTGGAGCGAAACATAAAAAAATATTGAGTGAATCGCGTTAACGAGATAATTTGACGATCGGAAGTGGCCGCAGGTCGGCCATTTTTAATTTTATCATGTTGAAATTTTTCATGGTATATCCCTACCACATTTTCTTCTATAGTAATGGTGTAGCTATCTGGTCCGGTTTTCCAGATATTACGCATATTAAAAAAATAATGGCCGATAATTGGCCATTTATGGCGCCATGACCTAGTTTCTGTCCGAATCTTGCCCAATTTCAAACTCATCTGAGCTATTAGTGAAATGGATATCTGGTATAAATTTTAGAGCGAAACATAAAAAAATATTAATTGAATCACCTTAACGAGAAAATTTGACGCTCTGAAGTGGCCGCAGGTCGGCCATTTTGAATTTTTTCATGTTGAAATTTTTCATGGTATATCCCTACCTGGAACTGCACATTTTGTTCTATAGTAATGGTCTAGCTATCTGGTCCGGTTTTCCAGATATTACGCATATTAAAAAATAATAGTCGATAATCAGCCATTTTGGCCGCCATGACCTAGTTTCTGTCCGAATCTTGCCAAATTTCGTCCCCATCCGAACTATTAGTGAAATGGACATCTGGTATAAATTTTGGGGCGAAACATAAAAAAATGTTGAGTGAATCGCGTTAACAAGAAAAATTGTCGATGGGAAAAAAGTCAAGGTCATAGGGGTCACAGAAAGGTCAAATATGAAATTAGTTAAGCTTTAATCATGATTAACCTATATGTGAAGTTTAATGTGCATTCCAGTCATGTGAAACAAGTTATAGTTTTAAAAAGTGGCGGACGGACGGACGCGCCTGATGACGACAATAGGCATCCGTCAAAATTTTGGCTGAGGCCTAAAAACGGATTAACGTTCTTTTAACTCCAGATAACACATATTATACTTAGACAGACAACAGAAATTAAAGTTATGTGTGTAAGACAAACATTTCTTAAGTAACAACAAATCTGCGCAACACTGCAGAGAACATCAGTGATATTACAGTTCCATAAGTCGTTATTTCACATACTCGTGACAACGGTGATTGGTCACCTCGATGCTAGTATACAACTATGATACAATCAGATACAACATAAAGACACAACAATGATACAATACTTAGATACTCATCACACAATGTCACGTTATTGCGATCCAACGGTCTCCAGCTGTTTTAGGAGTGGGAGGTTTGACTGCCTCTTTTAGCCGGACACTTCCACCATGGCAAGAACGCACAACCGATGACTAGAGCAACCGGCGACAGCAAAGACAACGGCAATGCCCAGCGAAAAGAGGAACGCCAGCCGGATGTGTCCAATGTCCAGCTGGGCAACTGAGCATTTAATTTTTCAAGGGTTATGTCTTCAATTTGTGGTAATGCTTGCTAGTCCGGGGTGCTCGAGGTGTGTTTGTAAGAGCTCTTGCTGTACAAGGGTGGATATATTCAATGGCAGATGAGTGAGAATAGCTGGTGTTATCGCTAACTGAGCCTGCAGATGGGCCACCTCGACACTGCACTCGACAGTCAGCAGCCACTCATAATATAAATATGCTTATTTCCATATTTTGTCGTATTTCAGGTTTTCCACAA
Source organism: Flabesymbios commensalis (assembly GCA_964017125.1). Lineage (NCBI taxonomy): Eukaryota > Metazoa > Annelida > Polychaeta > Terebellida > Flabelligeridae > Flabesymbios > Flabesymbios commensalis. The sequence goes on from OZ024913.1 coordinate 5,121,448, forward strand.
CAATGTATGGAATATCCCTCTCCGTAGGTACTGATTGCATACATGGCAGGCGCCACTTCCTCTGCATAACCTTCAGGATTTGTCTCCCGAGCAGCGGTAAACAAACAACTGGCACGTTGGGTGACGTCACCATTCAGTATACCTCTCGTGCAGAGAAGACGCCCCTGCCGAAATGGGACCTGAGCAACAGATTGCCGGCTAGTTGCCTGCACAGTCGTGGGGTTCTAAGGCTCTAAGGCTGACAAAATCCGATCAATCTGTGTCCTTTCTTCCAGACCAATTAAACTGCCCACCAACCCATCTAGTACTCTACGGTGAGCTACTAATTCAGTGTAAAGCTTCTTGGCGAATTGTTCAACAACAACGAGGTGTTGGCGATTGAGACTGACCTCAGCCCTTGTCCGATTGACCACAGATATCAGTTCGTTGGTGGCGTGGACAATACGTCTATTTGTTCTTTGGGCTTTGGTAATGTGACGTTTCAACTGAGCCACCTGGTCGTCAGTGGCTGTGCCAAACAATGTAGATCCAATTTCACCCACAAAATTGAACAGACCTCGTTTAATTCGTGTGTTTAATTCTGCAAGGGAGGTGTCATCATAGCCTTCATGTCGCCGATGCGCTGCTCCCAGACATTTTGAGTCGTACGAAAAATAGTTCTGATGCGTTCTCAGTCTCTCTATGTCCAGTCCTAATCCATTCAGACGCTCCTCCATGTGAGGCTGTCTCCGGGGAGCGTCTATGACCACTAAGCCCGTGTATGTCCCTCGGCGCACGTGTATGTCTGAGGCACGAGTAATCAACAGTCCATCACTCAGCAGGTGTGGAACATTGTCAGTCAGCATGAAGGGCATCTGTGCTGCGTGACATACAGCTAACCAGCAAACGCACACACGTAAACTAGCAATTCGCATTTTGCACGTTTCTGGTGACGGAGGTGAGCAAAATGGTAAGCTTCTTTTGGGTGTGCGACGTAACATGTAACGACTGCGCTGCCGGCGATGGGGAACCTCGGGCGCAGGGCGTTTTATTGAAGCCCGGCCGTCATTTGCCCACCGGCGGTTGCGGCAAGATAATTTCAGAGGGGGGACAGTATCTGGCAAATTAGGCGGCGGGGAATTGCTAGGCTGTTTGACTGCCCATCCTTCTTCTCGGCGAGGTGATGTCAACCGACAGGGAAGGGGTTGTCCTGTGGTAGGGAATCCATAATTACCGAGGAGGGTCCTGATCCCACAGAATTTCCCGAATGAGTGGAAGGGGTTGGAGAACCTGGCAACAGAGGTATGTCGAAGTCTGCTGCTGGTGGCGCATGTGAGTCTCCCTGCAACGGCTCCACTGTTGGCGGCGTCTGTGAAGGTTCTCCCTCCTCCTGACAGGCACGTGCCAGCCCGTTTGGGAGGGGTTTGTGGCGGTCTAAGTATGGGAGCACCACCGATTACTTCACGGGGGCGACGCTGACTACGGTGTGGGCGTGGCGTAATGTCATCCCAGTTGAGGTGGGGGTCCACTAACTTTACTTTTTCGGGATTGACGAGGCGACGCTCTGTTGTTGGCGAAGCCACAGGACAGGACCGCGCACGACCCCCAACTGTGGATCCCAGCGGCTGGTTACTGGTAATCGCTCCTCTGCTTTGAGTAAGACCGTGTCACCAACATGAATATCTTTAGCGTCAGCGCGTTTAGCTAAACGTTGCCTATTGTACTTACGACTGTCTGCTATGGCATGGCGTGCTCTCTGGAGAGCTGATGATAAGTCATCCAGGCGGTTACCAAAATGGTTGGCGGTGCATGGCTGTAGTAACTTTGTCCGCGTGTTCGAACACGGCGCCCATAAAGTAAAAAGAATGGCATGTGTCTCGTGACGGCACTTACGATCACGTGGTATGCCGCAAGAAAATCGCCAAGCTGATCTTCCCAATCTGGGCTGTAATTATTCACAGATTTGGCCAGCAACTCTTTCAACGTGCGATTAAAACGCTCGATTCTGCCATTACTCTGAAGATGAACGGGGGTGGTGGTTCGGTGGTCTACGCCCAATTGCGTCAAATATGTGCGTCAGGCGTTATCCATGATTAGGACTTCCGATGTGCTGTCACGTGGTAAAACGGGGGTCACCCATGCCTGCCAAACGCTTCTACCCACCCAGTGCAATGGTCAATCAATGTCAATACATATCTATTCCCATTATGAGAGGGGACAAACGGTCCTATCAAATCTGCCCCCACTATCTGCATTAGATATGCCGCTAACGGTATCTCACCCGTTGGTACATGATCTGTACGACATGGGTAAACGCGGCAGACTGGGCACAGTTTTAATAGTTCGCCTATCTTACGTCTATCTCCTGACCAAAGTAGGCCTCGCGTAAAAGCACAAGTGTTTCACCGGTGGGCATGTGACCCACTTCCTTATGGGCTCTTTTAATGACTCTTTCCCGTTAAGCCGCAGGTAATACTAGACGTGGGTAACTGGCTGAGTTCAGGGTGGGGAGTGATATGCTGAATAATCGGCCTTTAATTAATGTATAGTCGTCGCTGTCCTCAGTGAGAGACTGTAAAATGTCACGAAACTCTTTCTGTTTTGCTTTGCTGACCTCTTCAGATCAGGGCCATCGTACAGTAATGGCAACACATCAGCTGCGTCCTGCTTGGGGATGGCTGTGGGGTCCACCCAGTCATCACAATCAATAGTATGTATGCCTGTCTCTGGAAGAATGCGGGATAACATGTCTGCGCGAATATTATTTTTACCCTTACGGTATTGTATTGTAGCGCCATATTCTGACAATAGCACAGCCCACCTCTGAATTTTGGTGTTCTACATTTCTTTCGAGAATAAAGAAGTGAGGAGCTTGTTATCGGTATAGACTGTGAAGTCGACGCCATAAAGGTAGGGGCGTAATTTTGATATGGCATAGACTACTGCATATGCCTCTTTCTCAGTGGTAGCCCAGCGACGCTGGACGCTTGAAAGAGAGTGTGATACATATTGGATAACCCTTTCAATCCCACTATCGTCCACTTGCACTAAAATAGATCCCACCGCATAGTCACATGCATCGGTGTACAGTTTATACGGCCTATCAGTGTGTGGAGTGGTCATGACATAGGAGGAAGTTAATAACTGTTTTAATTTTCCAAACGCTTCGCTTTGAGACGGTCCCCACACAAAAAGTGTGTATTTTCATTTTAATTCCTCGAGAGGTTCCGCTATTTGCGCATAATTTGGTGAACATTGCCGGTAAAACCCTGTCATCCCTAGGAATGACCGCACACCCTTTAATTCCCGGGGTGGGGTTAGCTTAGCAATAGCCTTGACTTTTTCTGGGTCAGTATGGATCCCATCCCGATTTACTATATAACCAAGCAGTTTGATCTCCTCTAGGCCAAAGAAACATTTTGTTGGTTTTAACTGTAAGCCAGCCTCACGAAGGCGAGCAAATACGAAACTCTAAATGTTGTACGTGCTCCTCCTCGCTACGGCTCTAAATGACTATGTCATCTAGATAGACCATAACAATGCCACCAATGAGACCAGCTGGTACCTTGTCCATCATTCTATGAAACACAGCGGGTACATTCGTAAGTCTGAATGGCATCCGTAAAAATTCGTAATGGCCAAAGTGACATCGAAATGCTGTTTTTTCAATCGAGCCCTCCCCTACGGTTAATTGCCAGTACCCAGCCTTTAAGTTCAAAGAGCTAAAAATAGTACTGCCTCCTACTTGGTCAAAAATATCTTGAATTTGGGGTAGGGGATACTGATCACGAATGGTGACTGCATTCAACTTACGGTAATCTATGCAAAACCGTGTCAAGCCGTCACGCTTTGGGACTAGCGTGATCGGGCTCGCTTAGGCCCACTGACTCGGCCTGATTACATTTTCAGCCAACATATCAGCGATCGCTTCGCTTCCTCTACAAGTTTACGTCTTGATAGTGGGATGAGATAAGCGGCCTGACTTATGGGAGGGAGGTTTGTTTTAATATGTATGGGATAATTAGAACAAAAACCATTTGGCTCACCTTTTGCTGAAAACAGGTCTGCGTTTTTCTGAATTAACTGGTTGATATGCTCATACCCAGTCTCTGGCAATACCTAACCAAGGCTGGCTTTGAAGGCGTGTTCAATGCGCCGTATTGGCCACTCCCTTCTATGCCATCTCAACACATTTCGACCGAAATTGATTATGCCTTGGCCATCCTGTAAGGCGTCTTCTCCCAGCACCATCTTGCATGGCAGATTGCCCAAAACCTTAACCCGGATTGGCTTTGCCACACTCAGATTTTAATTTCGATCGACCCTCTGGCGTCCAAAGATGCGCCGGAGACTCCTCGCAACGCTGGGGCGTCAGCCAGTAGCCTGTGGCGATGAGCACAATCCGCCAGTTTGTGAAAAATGTCTGGTCTTAGGAGCATACAGGTGGCCCCCGTGTCCACCAATGCCCCAATGGACAGTCCACCATTGGGGTATTTCCGTTTCCTGTCCGGCTTTGGCGGCACTTGCGGCACACGTGGCCGACGCGGCCGCAGCAGAAGCGGCAAGGTTTGCCGTCGGGGGCTCAATTAGCCTCGGGCTCATGCACAGCACCCTGGGGTTGTCCTTGTCAGAAGAGTGGCCGAGTCGCAGGAGCGACAGTGGTCCGGGGTGGCCTGGCCTGGGCTACAAATTTTGCCATCTTCGTCTGGAGCCGCTCCTGGCACTGTATGAGTTTCTTTGATAGGGTGGTGACAGTCTGGTCATCCCGTGCGACCACTGGGCGCGATGGCGCGGGGTTTACTGGCGCGACATCCATCGGCTCTTTATGCCGATTCAGCCCAGCATAGGCGTCTTTCCTGGCACTGTATCCCGCCAGAGTGGTGAAGGCCTCCTCGAGCGTGGTAGGGTTTCCTCCTTCTACCAGCTACCTTGCTAGTTCATCACTGCGCATCCCCCTGGCAAACGCTCTGATCAGACTGTTCTGATCATCATTGCGAGTGTTGAATATTGTGCCTATCACGGCACAATATTGGCCATCGCCTGTGACTGAACAGCCACTGTGACGCTGTCACTCGGGCTGTTCCAACATTGGCTCTGGGTCCTCTGGCGGTGTGAGTGATTGGTTGAAGTTGTGATTTGTTATGAGAACGCTGACGTGCGACTGGCCATGATCGAAGCCTTCCGTTCTGAGTGAGCGGACGGCTTCGAGAACGGCACTCGTACAAGAGACAGCTAAGGAGAAGGTTGTAGAGTCAAGCACGGTATGAATGAGCACTGCACAGAATGTATGTTAAACACAATTGAATTGATCTGACATCACCCTGACGAACCTTGTATGGATATGGAATAAAGAATATTTATGAAACGGCGCTACTAGTTGTTCTTTGTGGGGAGAGGTCCCGCAAAGTTGTGAACTTTTACATGGTACCCAGAAATTACTCGAAGCCTCTCCCTACAAACGGCAGATGAGTGAAATGGACTAGTTGTATGCTGATGGCAGACAGACTGTAACGGCATACGTTGTGCACATTGTTTGTGTCACTGTACGCGGTGGGTGTTACTATTGACAGACTGTGACGACGTGTATTGTACACGGTGTGTGTCGCTGTAGGCCTATGTGGTGAGTGTTATTGTGGTAGTACAGTGAATTACTCGCATTATGCCTTCAAAGGCGCTGTTACAGAGAAGAACGACACTAAGGACATGGCTTACGCTCAGTGCTGGTAAGATTGAATCATTACTGGCCAACACAGAGAACCCTCCCTCGTGCACTGAGGTTCAAGTTGATATAAAATCCTGTGTCACTGTTAATGTCATTGAAATTGAACAAATTTGTGCTCCCGTGCGCTCAACAGCCATTCCACATTGTTTGATTGAACAGCTATCTCATGTACCTCTCGTAACCACACCTGTTGACAACAATTTGACAATCGATTAGTTAGTAGGTCTAGATTATTACTGGTCTATTGTGCTCCCAGGCGTCATGTCTTTAGGACCAGGCCTGGTAGCTCAGGAAACTGTGTTTGGTTGGTTAATATCTGGATGCTGCTGATGGCGAAAGGGAAAATCTTCCCGTTGGCCATCAGTTGCTGTGTCATTCGCGTTTTCCTAATGCTATATTCAATGATAATTTGATCGAGTCCCTATGGGATCTGGACCCAGTTGGTTTGGCCTCAAATGAGGTTAATGTGGATGACAAGATTTTGAACAAATTTTATGATTCCATTCTCTTTTCCGAAGGCCGTTATGTAGTCTCACTGCCTTGGAAGGAGGGTGGGGTCAAAGATACTCTACTTTGTAATTATAGACAAGCACATAAACGTCTATTGAGTTTAAATAGGCGCCTTTCAATGACACCTGATCTTACTGTTCAATATCACTCTGTTTTCACTGAATTACGAGATTTCAATATTATAGCTGAGGTTACCTCTTTCGCCTCTGACGTACCATCGGTATCTACCTCCCTCAGCACCCCGTGATTCGCGAGAGTAGCGAGATAGTAGAGAGATTTGCCCAGTATTTGATGCATTGGCTAAGGGATATAATGGAGTAGCTTTAAATGATTGCCTTGAAATGGGACCTAACCTTGTTCCAAATTTAGCTGCTATACTCATTAGGTTTAGACGTTGACGTTTTGCTGTTACAGCTGATATTACCAAAGCCTTTTTGCAAATTGCCATGACAGAATCGGACCAAGATGTCCATCGGTTTCTGTGGGATGACCAGGGTACCATTCGGGTTATAAGTATCTTAGAGTTCCATTTGGTAATCGCCGCAGCCCTTTTTTGCTAAATGCCACTATACGTTATCACTTATCAACGTACCCAGGTTCCCCTACTATCACAGAACTTCAGTCCAATCTTTATGTAGACGATTAGCTCAATGGTTGTGACTCTGAGCATGAGGTTTATATAAGAGCGACTGAAGCCCTAGGCGGTGTGAGTGATTGGTTGAAGTTGTTATTTGTTACGAGAACGCTGACGTGCGATTGGCCGTGATCGAAGCCTTCCGTTCTGAGTGAGCGGACGGCTTCAAGACCGGCACTTGTACAAGAGACAGCTAAGGAGAAGGTTGTAGAGTCAATCACGGTATGAATGAGCACTGCACAGAATGTATGTTAAACCAAGGAATATAGAAGAACAGGAATAACAGCTAGCCCGAAAATCGTGTCACCATGTTCTTTGTAGGATGCCTGCATTGACGGTGATCCTCACCCCTAATTTTTATTGGTCATGGTCCCTTCCCCAAACGGGACGGTCCAGCATGGGTGATAAATAATAATAATAATGTATTTCTATTCGTACTGTAGTACATAAACATGCACACATACTATACATAATTATTTTTATAATTAAAACTGATAAAATCTCAAGTATGCCAGCGCGGTACACAGCAACACGAGACGTTCAGCCAATGCTTGGCCAGTGTCGTAGAACCAACATTAATCAGTGTTGGGTCAACGTCTCGTGCTTGTTGGGTAAAGCTGATCAACGCCATGACTGGCGTGCTTATTTTAAAACGAATTTCGCTTCGGAAAAAAATGCAGTAGTATAGCCTCTCCAGCTTATCTTTAATCTGTGCAGTAATATTTTTAAGTCATTATTTGTTTTTCAGTCAGCCCCCCTGGGCTCACTTGCCTTTTTCAATTTTAGCGTAATTCGTTTGGAATAGGGTTATTTGTCGGGGAAGGGGGTGTTATTAAAACAATAATTTGAACCTTTATTTTAAAGTGGTTTAATTGTTTCAGCCGTTTTAAATTTTTGGCATTTTGGAGGTGATAGGGGTAACTTTTATATTAAATTACTCCAGCTGTTTTAAATTTGGGATGGGAGATTTTTTGGTGTTGGGTCTATCCGAATGTTCGGGATAAATAATAAAATAAAACATTTTAGGCCTATAGAAGGCCCTATTTTCAAATATGGCAATAATTTTCTCCAGTTTGTTTTTAAAATATTAGCCTAGAGAATTTTGGGCTGGGATGTAAACTAGTTTATTAACAGTCGGACAATTCTCTGGAATTGAAAAAAATAATAATGAAAAATGGAGCTCAGCATGATAAGTGCGGCGATAATAGGAATACCCCCCAGAAAACGTATAGTGAGACATGACGGGGGGGGGGACGGCTACGGTCAAATAAAGCACCTGGGGGATATTTTCCTCAATCCAAAGTATCATTAGAATTTCACATAATCATATCAATACATGTATCTTTCTCTTGTTAAATTTTAGTTTTACTTTGGCCTGCGGAAAGTTACTTTATTTACGGATATAATGCCTTAGTTACAGAAACATACTCGAAGTCATTTAGAAGTATTAGCCGTAACTTAACCGTCACATATCCTAGGAAAATAATATTGGCATCAAAATGTCCGTCATACCACGTGGTCTCTCACTGTAATGAGTGCGCAGAGAATTCCCCCGTGATGACGACATCGTGACGTTTGCGCATATTTGACCGGATTCCCCTTTTCCCTTAGTAACCGGGCAGATGCAATCCTGATATCAGCCCTGAAGCCAGGGATGGCGTAAAGAACATGGTCCCACGCGATTGGAGCTAACTGGACACGCTCATATACGCCGCCTGAAACAAAGGGCTTCTACTGTACATCATCAATGGCTCTATTCATGCGTCCAACCACAATCCTTTGATCCCAGTCGGAGGGCCCAGTTGTCATTCCTGTTCTCCTATATTCCTTGGTTAAACACAATTGAATTGATCTGACAGCACCCTGACGAACCTTGTATGGATATGGAATAAAGAATATTTATGAAACGGCGCTACTAGTTGTTCTTTGTGGGGAGAGGTTCCGTGAAGTTGTGAATTTTTACAGCGAGCGTCAATCGGGAAGCCGCGTCAGCGACTTCCATGAACCGTCCGCTGAAACTAGCCTCTGGCTCATACGGACTTTGTCGGGTTTTCTCCACTTCATCGCGGAGAGCACTACTTTCGTCCACATTAAGAAAAAATGTCCGCATGTGGGCCTTCACATCTGCCCACGGCACATTAAACCTGGCTTTGATATCGTTGTTGGTGGCCAGGACGCCAGTGATGAGGCGCCCCAGCTCCCAGAGCAATGAGCTGGCCGCAGTCCTAGCAGCAATCTCTATCTGATTCTCGGCGCCCACCTCGCTGCCAACCAATTTTATGTCTTTAAACCAGGCCCTGATGCACACCGTGCTGGTCCCGTCACACGGCGTCGTTTAACGTATCACCGCCTGCATGCATTGTTCGTGATGTAGGGTTTTGGTTGTTTCCATGACTGCCTTTAAACTGGGCAGGATCCATGCTTAATATGACAGTTAAGGCTTTAAAAAAAGTTTTATGTGGACCCTGTCGTTAGTTTACTCACAGTTTATACCGAATCTGGCCTGTGGATCAGAGTCTAACACCGCTCTGCCATTGCTGCCTTCATCTGCTCTTCTTGCAGCTCCTCGTCCCTGGTGAGCTCTGGGAAGGTTGCTAGCTCTTCGCAGATCCGTAGAATCTCTTTCTTCTCCGCCGGTGTCATGGGCGTCCACGGTGTCGGGGGTAGAAGCTTGATCTCTCTGGGCTTGTCCTGTGTAGTAACAGTGACACTACCACCTGCAACAGCCTGTGCTTTTTTGTCCGCACATGTCTGGTTTGGCTGTGGTGTATGGCTTGCTGCCGGCAGTGTTTTTCATTTGGCCTGCGCCTGCTGCCACAGTGCGTTACGTAGTGTCTGTCTGAGACATTTTCCCATTTAAAATTTAAATTGTCTACACAGATGCTGGCTATAAGCTCTCCAATTATAAAATACGTCCATCCGTGAAGCCATTGTGACGACAACACAACAAGGCCAACGGCGACGGAAGGGTTAGGAAAACTCAGATTCCAGGTTCACTAAACAGAACTCCTCTGTGTAGAGCACATATAAGATAAAATACAGTTACATAGTCAAATGACTCTGCTTCATCATAGCAGAGAAACACAACCGGTGGGTTGAGCGCTTAATTCAGAAGTAAAGCGCGCACCACACACTGGTCGCCGACGTTCGTCCTTTTGTATGCACTTACATAATCATATTTAATCATAATCACAACATGGATTCAACACCTAATCATCTATAATCATAATCCCGACATTGGTTTAACATACATTTCCAGGCGACGCTACCAGTGACTCACTCTGTGACAATGCTCTTGATAGCTCTGCTGACCTTTGGGCAGAACATCCCGGACAGTCCGGTAATGACTGAATCCAATCATACGCCAATCCGTAATGGATTGTTCTTTGACGGTGTCCGATTCCGGCCAGGTCAACAGTCACATAATATCTGCGTTTTCCTTCGCATAACTTTACACAATGATAACGACCTGCCCAAACAAAACGTCAACTTCTACTTTTATCTGTATTCGCCGTGTACGCAAAATATATCACATTAACAAATACCTGTAATCACTGGCAATTATACACTAGATTTCAGCCATGGGAACCACAAAGAGCTCTAAGACTTTTGATATTAGCTCAACTCAGCTTTGGCTTTATAGCAGGAACTGAGCCGGCCAGATAGCAAACATAGCAGAAACTGAGCCGGCCAGATTGCAAACATAGCTGGAACTGAGCCAGCCAGATAGCAAACATAGCAGGAACCGAGTCGGCCAGATAGCAAACATGACAGGAACTGAGCCGGCCAGATAGCAAACATAGCAGATAGCAAACGTACTATTGTGTAATATTGGATAAAAAGGATATATAGCGATTGCACTGGACTGAAGTAGTGGTTGGTAAATGGGTAAGTACTGGTAGGTAAAGGGGTAAGTTACTTGTTTGTGTTATTTTACATTGTATCAGAAATGCATAAGATATCTTACGCATATATCTTATATATCGTGTACAATTGCATTGCATTCCATTGCATTTGATTGCTCTGTCATTGCCTTACTATTTACATCTGAATGTGAATAAAAAGAAGAACGAACAGCTCGGTAAAAATAAAAACATTTGTGTTAGGTTTATACTCCCACCTGTTCATCCACCAAAAACTCAATCTTTGTAGACATGACACAGACAGCTCTGGACAGTCGCCCTGCAGACAGACAACACAAATAGAGATTAAGTGAGACACATGCATAATATGTAGACAGCGAAAATGGAATGATTAAAAATAAAAAAAATAGCTCCAGGTGGTCTCCCTATATAATAGACAGATAACACCAATATCCTTAAGATAAGAATAAGTAAGTAACATTTTAACTCAACTTCAGTTTTTGAGCGGGGACAGTCAGTAACCATTTCAGTGCATGGTCCGACGTCTATGGACGTGAGATTCACACATCTAAAGAAACTCCCCACAATGAAAGGGTTATTTTTTATAATGGCCGTCGACCTATGACATAGGTATTCAAATGAGCTAACTAAGACATTTTAGTGAGTTCAAACGGGAAAAAACTTGCATTTTTTCTCTTTGTTTATGATGAACATATTTCAGCCCTCTAAGAGTTAAATGATTTTGTATTACATTGTGAGTGTGAGCTGTAGATGAGAAATTATTATAACAATAACATGATGTTTAGGGCGATAGACACTTCTTATTGGCCCAACGCAGATGCCAGCAGCCTGAGACGGAGTCGAGGGCCACTGGCATCTGCAGAGGGACAATAACAATGTCTATCGCCCTGAAAAATCATGTTATTACTATTATTACAACTTATCAACTTGAAAACATATTTATTATTTATCTACAATTACAGCATATGGCCTACATGTCTACTCAGAAACCACCTTGCTAAATATCACTGCTGACCCACCTCAGCCAGGTGTCAACCCTCATGATAGCAAACGTAATAGTAACGATACTAAACGGGCGACCCCCCGCCTCTCCCCCCGCCCCTCCCCCATAAGGTCTACGCATGCGCCACCATCATAGAAGAGTCGTACGTCACCTGTACTTCACCAGCAGACACAAGACGTTGAATCAATGTTGGGTAAACGTTGGTCCACTGCCTACGACGCTAGTCCAATGTTTACCCAACATTGATTCAACGTCTTGTGTCTTCTTGGTCCGTGGCAGTTCCCGAACACAATATGAGCAGCTGACCAGACAGACAACTGCGCATTCACACAGAGAGTCTAGTAGCCCTTCGAGTAGGGCGAATAGCCAAATATTACGCTCAGCTCTCGGGTAGGATAGTCCACAGAGTAACAGAAAAGCAGGGAAAACTCTATTTATCCCAAGTGTTTGACCCAATGTCAAACACTCCGAGTCCCTTTACCGCGGCCAGATCAGTTGTGGCTCGGCAGGCCAGAGTGTTTGTCTATTAATGTCAAACACTCCCTATCGCTAATGTAAGAGATGAATTAACTCTGCTGTTGAAATGTTGAGCAGAAGAACCCAGGTACAACACTCATGGAGATTAGCCAGCTTTAAGAGGCTGCAGCTTCTCTTGGATAGTTGTTGTAGAGTAGTGATTCCGCACCATACAGTAGGCCTACAGCAAGCAACAGATGCAACATATCCCCCAATGAGCTGGCTAAATGTGGACATGATGTAATACTGCTTATAACCCAGTTTAAAATGAGAAAACTGGTCACTCCATATAAAAGGGATGAAACAAGGAGATAACAGGACATGCACCTTTTGTCTATATGCCGGGACAACAGGTGAGTTACCATCAATGAATAGAAAATAGTGACAGCTGACATGAGACGTTGATCAACTGTTGGAGTAATGTCGGCCCACAGTCTGCGATGTTGGGCCAATATCACTCTAATAATTCGCACACAAACTTAAGCATTATAGTTAGAGGTTTCTACACATATGCCCTGTACTTACTGGTTCCACGCGGACTGGTTCAGCGAAACAGAACAAGATGAAGGCTACACAGGCCAAGAGGAGTCGTACAGTGACAAGAACCAGCGAGAGGTGTGACAGAGAGTCCTGAAACACAGCAAACACATCAATCAATCAATCAATCAATCAATCAATCAATCAATCAATCAATCAATCAATCAATCAATCAATCAATCAATCAATCAACAAAATCATTCAATCAATCAACAAAATCAATCAATCAATCAATCAATCAATCAATCAATCAATCAATCAATCAATCAATCAATCAATCAATCAATCAATCAATCAATCAATCAATCAATCAAATCATTCAATCAATCAATCAAATCAAACAATTAATCAATCAAATCAAACAGTTAGTGTATCAATCAATCAAATGCAGTCTATAAATTAATAAGATTTGATTGATTTATGGTTTGATTAAATGAATAAATAAATAAATAACTGAATGAATGAATGAAATGAGTGAATGATTTTAACTGTACTCTATTTCCATCATGCGACTGTACGCACCTGATCGCCCCAGACGATGGTCTCTGTTAAAGAAGAAGCCAGGGAAATCACGAGCAGCAAGAAAAACGTGAACAGGACACCTGATGTGACCAAATGCTTTCTCCTCTCAACCTCAACCAGAACCAGACAAATAACCTGAAGAATACAAAGGCGATATGCACTAGTGGTCAGCTCTGTCACGCAATATGCACTAGTGGTCAGCTCTGTCACGGTTTCTCAACTGTCCAGTAAAAGTAAGCTGCTGTTTGAAATGACTGTGAGACTTCAGTAATATTCAATAATCAAATGATCAGCTCTGTGTCCAGTGAGTTGCACCTTATTCACCCACATTTACCCTGCGTCCTGTATAACCTGCGTCCTGTATAATACACATTGTCTAAACTACATCACATTCAACCTGCGCCCTGCATAACCTGCGTCCTGTATAACCTTTTACTGGTCGGGGATAAAAATAATCCAGCGTTGTAGGAGTTAAAACTGAAATGTATAGTTGAGGGTAATTGCATTCATCCACGTGAGAGACCTAATGTCAAACACTCTATTGCCGGTAGTTTACACTACCCTCAGTTATCACCCATGCGAGAGCTGCATTAGTTCTGCTGAGCTGAGGAACCAGGTCACCAGTTATGGTACATAGCTGGCAATCCCCCGGAAGAATATGATCACACTCGTGGATGCTGCAGCTTCTCTTGACTGTTTGTTCATGTTATTGTAGACAAGTTGATCACGTAGCATACAAATTTATTGAGTAATAAATGTATAAGAACAAGCTACAATAAGCTAGTGTAAAAGCTAGTATTCGGACTTACCAATATCAAGGTCGTTACACCATGAAAGGCTGTAATACCATTGCGTATTCCTGACGATATGTCTTTAATGAAGGCCACAGCAAATATGGCCGCCAAGCAAGAAGTGACTACCTAAAAAGGTAATTTAAATATAAAACAGTGTAGCAAAATCATTAAAATAAAACATCAAATATTATATATTCAATAGAACGTGGTATAATGCATCAGAATATGGACGCTATATGAACTTTAATGTTATATTACACTTGTTATGGTTCTATCTGTTTACCATTTTTCACTAACCTTCATGTTGGAATAGCGGAGGGGGATTAACCCTTACAGCCCCTTCAGCGCTAAGCACGAAGTCGTTTTTAATGATTTTCTTTAGCCGTTTAAATCACAGTTATCGGGAACGAAATGTGTGTTTGAACATCAAGATTTCCAAATGTTTCGTCTCAAAATAAAACAATATGCGTATTTTTAACCCACTTGAAGTTGTGGGTCGTGGTAGCGAGACATAGCTTAAAGTGGGTGAAAATTTAGAAGATTTAATTTAGCGGGCTGAGGATTGAAATACCTGGGTGTCTCTTTCAACTCTTACAGTGTGGGATAGACTTTAGTCGTCAGAATCTGACGTCTGTAGACGGTCACGTCAGATTCTGACGCCTATCTCCGCACCGTAAGAGTAAAACTATTTATAATGGCCGTAGACCCTTAACCCTGATGACATAGGTATTCAAATGAATCAGAAAGAGCTAACAAAGACATTTATGATGATTTCAAATTGGAAAAGCCCTTTAACCTCCATGGTTTAAACAAAAATAATTAGCGCTTTAAGGGTTAATGCTCATTGTGTGACTGACCATTTTGAGGTAGTATAGTTTGCTGCGGTTGAGTGTTTCCCCTGTCTGGTGGTAGAGGTGATAGGCGTAGGGCAGACACGTGATACACATCATGACGTCAGGCAACCACGTGATCATGGTAAGGTCAATACTCCCGTATTCCTGGTCAGAGGTCAAGGTGACGTCCTCCATTGTCCTTGTGACCTCAGATGTCATGCCGTCCATTGTAGTCCTGATCTTAGAGGTCACAGCAGCTATTGTAGTCGTCATCTGGAAAAAAATTCAATTCATTACTTTTTTTTTTTCATTTTATTTATTGAGACACATTTATACAGGGTGGACTATATTAGCAGCCAGGCTATTTTTCATATGTGCCTTGTATTGATTTTGTTGAATAAAAGCAAATAGTAAATTATATAATATATAATACAGATGAAATATATAATACAGATGAAATATATGATACAGATAAAAAACGTATCAAAGTTTAAACACATGACATAGATATATTGTCCGCGCCTACCGTTATAAACACATTATTATGCCGTGTTTGCTCCTGTACACTATCACGACTATAGTCAACTAAAACGTTATTATCACCGCTTCACGGGATACATTTTAATTTCACGACAATGTGGGGCGTAAGTTTTAAGAGACAACTGATGGTAGAGAAATTTCAGCTACTACTGTATATAGAAGGGTCCACAGTCATGATTCCGTGACCAGCCCTCGCCAAAAAAGGTGTGACAACTACTGTATATAAAAGGGTCCAAAGCCATGATTCCGTGACCAGCCGTCGCCAAATAAGGTTTGATAACTACTGTATATAGAAGGGTCCACAGTCATGATTCCGTGACCAGCCCTCGCCAGCCATGATTCCGTGACCAGCCCCCGCCAAATAAGGTTTGACAACTAATGTATATAGAAGGGTCCACAGTCATGATTCCGTGACCAGCCCTCTCCAAATAAGGTTTGACAACTACTGTATATAAAAGGGTCCACACCCATGATTCCGTGACCAGCCCTCTCCAAATAAGGTTTGACAACTACTGTATATAGAAGGATCCACAGTCAATAAAGGACGAACCACTCGTTCTGCATAACACTTCTTGGCGGCAGTAGTATTATGACACGATGATCTAACAAGTTTTGCGGTAATATTAAACCAGCGTCGCAGAGTTTAGGCCAACGTTAAATTAACATTGTGTCAATATATCAAGTTTACTGGGTCAATGCAAATTACGTCTCCCACGTTGAAACAATATTAACTCATACTTAGCAAAACGTTTAATTTCGTGTAGCTGTTTGTTGAGTCTATAAAAATTAATAAATTTGACCTTCAATATGCCTGGGGTCGGGTGCATAAAAATTGTGCGGACGTATCGCAGATTTGCGATCTGCGATGACTCAGCGTTGTCGCACACTCAGCGATTGCGTGCGGTGCATAAACCTCATCGCGAGCGTGCAAAAATGAGCGACAGCGATGCCCCCCCCCCTTTCCCCCTTTTCTGCTCACATAAATCATTTAAACCCTCAAAATGACGAGTGTAGACCCTGTGATAAGGTGAAAAAAATAGATTGGATAAAGTTAAAGGTCATAAGAGGTCAAGATGTGGCATTATGATCCCCGATCAAATTTCAGCACCCCTGAGAATTAAAACGTCTCCAATTTTCAGGAGAATTATAATTTACTCATCAAGTATCCCATTCTATTAAAGTATATCTTAAAAAAATTGTTTTAGAAAAAATAGGAATGATCATATGATGATGATATTTTTACGGAATTTTGAATGTTTGATAATAAATTATAATGTTATATACCACTATAAACAGCAGTGTGGTAATTAAAAAGTCAAAATAACGCGAGCCAATAACATTGAAGACATGTCCTTTAACCCCCCCCCCCCCCATCCAGCCCCTCCCCCTTCCCCCACTCCCCATTTTTTATTATTTTTTAGTGACTTGTGTCTGGTGCATGCTTAGTTGGAGCGTAGTGCAGATTGAATTATCTTTTTTATACAGAAAATTACTGGTCGGTAACATAGGTTAATTGTCGCAAAAAATAAATGCTAAAACAACAAAGCAGCCTCACACTAAGGATACAGTATTACCTTTCAGGTCTTACTTGTAACAAAAAGTGCGAAAATGTTGTCACCCTCATTAGACCCTTCAGTTGAACCTGAGGCAATTGTCGGTGATATATTTTGCTATTGGCTACTTCACTTTTGCTACGCAATTTTTTTGGACACCCCTTGAGTTGATCTATGGCTAAAATGTCCCAAAACTCACTAGCCATGTACTATATTTTGCCCTGATCAAATTCAATGGAGACGCATTCATTACATGCAAATGTATTGTTACCTCATACAATGTGCTGAAAGTTGGTTTAATTTCTCTGCAGTTTAATACAATTTTGCATAATTTGACAACCTATTACCTTCCTCTGTGACCAACGTGACTATTGGACATATTTGGTTTACTATTCCCTGATATCCTAATTGAGTTGTCCAGCATTGGAGTAGAGATGGTGTCGTGAATGCCTTCAATGGCAGATAATTTGGGGATACAGCTTTTTGTGCTTTTAATGTCTGATAATGAAATGCAATCAATCGGGCATTAGGTCACTTTTGTGCACATACAGGCTAAATTGGGCCAGGATAAACTCCTGAGGATGGTGAGATGACACTGCTCTCCAGACACAGGATTCGAAATTCAAACCCTGGAGGTCTGAAGCCGAGCACGCTACGTCACGGTCACGGAGGCTCCCCACAATACTGAGCTTCACGAGTGGATGGGGAGGAAAACATTTTTGTTTCTTTCAAACCGCCGAGACCGGGAAACGAGCCCCGAACCACTACCATAGGCCCCCGCCCTTTAACATGTTTAATGTCTTGTAGCGGCCTTACTACGCATTTATTTGTGTGATAATCAATGTTACTGGCCAGTAATTTTAGAAAAAAAAATCATTTAATCGGCAATAAAAAATATTCAAGCTTAACCAGAGCAGGCAACAATACTTAATGAGCTGAGCTTCAATGCAACCAACGGGTAGCAAACGCGAAGCGTTAGCACGTTGACACAAAATTGTTTTGATGTTGGGACAGCGTTGTGGATGGCGGACAAACTTTAGGTAAGCATTAATGTTGCATTTTTTGCTGGGAGGCTAATTGTGGCAATCGTGATGAGCAGAGGTTGCAGCCTGTGTACTTGTGGAGGAGGTGTTGAAGGACAGACATTCAAGGTAATTTGCTAGCGTTATTTGGAATTTTGGAACTACCACGTTACTGTTTATAGGGGTATAAAACATTATCTTTAACTATCAAATTTTCAAAACTCCGTATAAATGTGAAATTATGACGGTTTTCTAGAAACTATGTTTAAAGTCTACTAATATTCTAAATATATTTATTTAGACTGGTGATACAAATGAAATATTGTTTCTAAAAAACGCTAATAAGATAAACTTTAATAGAATGCAACACTTAATGAGTAAATTGTAATTCCTCTGAAAATATGAGGCGTTTTAATTCTTAGGGTTGCTGAAATTTGTTCAGGGAACATGTTATGCCACATACTGACCTCTTGTGACCTCTTGAACTTTATCCAATGTAATTGATTTTTGCTATTTTGAGCGTCTAAATGATGTTGTCATTACATGTATCATTAAATGTGAAATATTCCAAAAATCCTGAAAAAAATGAAATTATGTCGGTTTTCTTTGTAAGTTTACTAATTACTAGTATTCAATGTGTCTCTGATTGTACCAATAAACGATTTGATCACCCCTGATATTTCTAAAAAAAACTTTTGTATATATAAAAAACTTCATTAGAAGAAAACGTTCACTAAATTAAGTAAATTGCAATTCCTTTAACAATTGGAGACGTTTTAATTATTGGGGGCGCTTAATTTTGGGCAAGGGTCATATTATTCCACATCTTGACCTCTGGTGACCTTCAACTTTATTCAATCATATTGGTTTGCCATCATCCGGTCACATGGTCTACCTCGTCATTTTGAGGGCTTTTCAGTGCTGATATGCCATTTTGAAGGCATAAGATCGTTAATTTTAGGCAGGGTTTTCCATTTTATTTTTGTATACAAAATCTTGAATATCTCACTTACTGCCGGATTGCAGAATGTCCACCGCGAGATACAAAGCCATTTTGGTCGTTTGTCGCGAGCGTACATGACACAAACAAAATGCGTGGAGCTCTAAACATGCTAAAGTTAATATTTTTTGCGTCTGCGGCAGCCTTGCTCTCGCCGCAGAATTAGACCGTTTCGGTCGCATATTCAGCGATGAAAACTGGCCGCAAATCTTTATGCACACGACTTTTTTGTAAACTAGCGATCAGCGACGAAAATCAGCCCGTTGCGACAGCGATAACGCTTTATGCACCCGACCCCTGTTGCACCAGAATGTTTGATCTCGTATGTAATAAATTATTTTTAAAATCGATGAACTAAATCTAAGTATCTAACAATTCCTAAATGTATCTGACCTCTGTGAACAGATCGTAAATATTCATGCCGTCAACAGTGTTGAACACATCCATTTCATAGAGTATGCTCTACACGTGAATACCTTTTGTTTCGGTTATCACGAAGTGTCCACACCTATCTGAGCGTTGAATTGTTTTACCATTGTAAAAAGACCAGTATGTGAAGCCCTACAATACCAGGAAGACAATCGTCGCTCGTCCGGCAACATGAAAGTTGGGGCAATAAGCCACCCGCGCAATTAATGCAAGCTATAGGTCTACACAGAATGGTTAGATTTGATCAAAACCTGTCAAAACCTGAGTTGAGTCATATTGCTTGGAGTCATTTCAATTACAATATGGAAACATCATAGATTCGCTTAAATTAACAGTTGAAGCAGATTTAAAAAATTAATAATTCATTTGTCATTTTACTGTGATAAACAGATTAAGTGTAAAAGACACAGTTTGTATATGGTAGTCATCCAGTTTCACCATGTCTTACTGACATTTTTCATAGATAAAGTCAAAATGTTGAAACATTATGAAAAAAGTATCCTGTAAATATATTCGAAATGATAAAATTATATTTTTATCACATTTATGTTGTATTTAACTAACACATGTATGCCTACTAATATAAGAATATTACAGCGTGAATTATTTCCAATAACATCGCTTGGAGGGGGTGGGGAAACTCTGCCATATTCGAAGTTCCGTCATATTTATTGGGAACATATGATGACGGAACATCAAGGTCTCTCTGTAATAGTGTTGATATTTGTAAAATCATGTTAATGGTGCTTACCATTTCTGATTTGTGATTCTATTATTTGCAAGAACATGTTAAGTGAGTTTATCGGTAGGATTTGCTACTACTCTGCTGGTACTCATCATGCTCATTGCGGGACATCAGATCTCCAACACGCACCGCACAAGGATCATGCCTAGCTGAGGCTGGCTAGAGTAACTCGCGATGATACTGATCGGAAGCACCTGTGTGGATGGCTCAGATCCCATGATCCATTAGAGTATAATGACACGCCGGTATACTCATTAATCGGAGTTGAAGCAGATAGCAGGATAGAGTGTGATAATGCTGTCTCAGTTGGGTCACAACAACCCAAAACTTTGGAGACTTAAAACTACAAAGAAATGGAAGTGTTTCCCACTATTAGCCATGCCATGAACGACTAGCTGATTGTCAATGAGCAGCAGGTGTTCAACAAGATTCATGTTGTTCTTTGAACAAGCAATGACTTGCGACAATATGGATTTGTCATTCTCGTGCCCCTTCCCTCTTCAATGCTGTTTCCATGAGTAAAACAGCAAGGGCAGCTTTAAATCGCATCCTTGATTTGATTCCAATTTAGTTACCTCATCCAGGCACTGTTCCTACAGTCATCGACGAGGTCACATCTTCTGTAAGCTGTTGTGTGGAATACACCTTGTTCGTATTCAAATTTGCTAGAGGGGTATGTGCTATACATTAAAAAAACATTTCCCAAATTGCTTTGTCATTGTTGTCTTTGATGGATACGGTTCTCAGAAGCTCAGTACCAGGTAATCGAATAATCCAAGAGAGCCCATAGAGCTACGTCTGCATACATAGCTGTATCACCATTGAATAACACATCTACCACTCAAGAGGAGGTTATTGGGAATGGACATAACAAGACGTCACTAATCACGCTGCTTTCAGTTGAATGCAGTTGGAATTATGACCCACCAAGCTGAGGCTGATGCTGATAATCTAATCATTAGCACGCCACTTGAGTATATCGATCCTGGTGCTAAAGTTTGCAAGGATGTATATGTTATAATATATTTTGATAAAATACCACCTAGAGACCAAATCACACTAATTCGTCCTCAACATGTGGATTAGGGCCAAAATGTAGATATTGGCAAGCTGCAAGCTTCTCTGGGCATGTTAAAGGATCTCATTATTTTTGCTCATGCATTCACTGGAACAAACACAGCACCTGCAGCATATCATCGAGGTGATAAAGAGACCTGATCCCAGAGCAGAGGCAGCAATATTTTACAACAAAGATGTATCAGAAAAAGAAATTGCTGCTGCAAATCGATGTAAATGTAACTGGATTAGATCACTACGCAATACACCATTAAGTTATATGGTGTGGTAAATCGGTCCGTCTGTGTACAATATGTACGTAATACTAATAGTGGTTAATTGTGGGCCAATATAATGTTACATTAGACCAACATCAAACCCCTTAATAACAAACACGAGACGTTGAGCCGCATTGGTCTAAGATGGCTCCAGGACATTTCGCACCATAGACGTTTCGCCCCCCAAGAAGTTTCGCACCCATCTTCTAGACGTTTCGTCCCCGTCGCCGTGACGACTTGTCCCAGTTTAAGACGTTTCGCCCCCCTGTGAGACGTTTCGCACCCACAGAAGACGTTTCGCTCCCAATGTGAGACGATTCGCCCCCTATGTGAGACGTTTCGCCCCCTATTGAGACGTTTCGCCCCCTATTGAGACGTTTCGCGGCCAAGAAAACATTTCCACATACCACAAAACATAATATTTAGACCATCGACATCATCACAATTAATTGCAGATTATTATTATTTTTACTAATAAATAGTAGTATTTCCATCTATGAAACTTGCGTTTATATTTAGGACTACCGTATTCTATTTTGTAAAATTGATATTGTATAACATACAGAGTCATATAAATATATACGTTCATAGAGTAGAGTAAGAATTGCATACTTGCATTAGGTTGCATGTACCAGGAGAGCGAATCTAAAGGGTCGGGGGGGGGGTTATTAGGCTGATCCTGCTCAATTGCAATTAACACGGCGTGATCTACGCTATATTGTTGTGCTGTATTACAAATAATTATTTTTTCTCTATCCAAGTAGGCCTATATTTTCGTTCGTTTTAGCCGAGACGTTGAACAAATTTGGGCATGTAATCTTCACGAATATTATACAGATTTTAAGAGTAGGGTGCAGAACGTCTTTCGTAAATATAAAGAGAGGGCGAAACTTTTTTCCGAATAATACATGGGACGGCAATCTTATGCTGTTTTATAATTAGGGTGCTAAACGTCTTTCTTAAAAATGAATATCATGCTGATTGATGAATAGCAGGCGAAACATCTTTCCTAATTATGAAAAAGGTGCGAAACTTCTTTCCAAATTATAACTATAGGGGGCAAAACAGCTTTCTGATTAGAGGGCGAAACGTCCTACCAAAATAATAAGAGGGGGCGAAACGTCTCTCCTAATAATGAAATGGGTGCGAAACGTCTTTCCTAAATATGACTTGGGGGCGAAACGTCTTTCTGAAATCTGGTTTGGTTGGGTGCGAAATGTCTTTCTGAAATATGGTTTGGGTGCGAAACGTCTTTCCAAAATATGGTTTGGGTGCGAAACGTCTTCCTGAACTATGAAAACGGGGGAGAAACGTCTTTCCTATTTATGGGGTGGGGGCGAAACGTCTTTCCTAAGTATGAGTTGGGGGCGAAACGTCTCACTAAAATATGGTGCGAACTGACTATGGGGCGAAAAGTCTGTGTACCTCCTAAGATTAGGTCAGCCCGTATGAAAACTCAGCAGGCCCGAGTCACTGACCCGTACAACATTGGCCCATCAATGGTTGAATTCCTCTTGTTTGCTGGGAACTCAGCTACCGGTACCGTAAAGGCTGTTTTTTTACAATTATTTTATTTTACCGCATTTCGCTATTTATATAACTGTATGTGATGACCAACGATGAAATAAAAATAAAGTCTGATATTTTCGAATAGCATTGTCACTATAGATCGTGTTTCTCTTGTCATACAAAAATTCACTTTGAATTCACTCATAGCATTGTCACTAAAAGATGATTTACATCACTAAATTGGTGTAATTCCGACTGCAATTTCTCACGGTAGGGGGGTGTGCGTCTTAATGGCGGGCCAAAGGCTCAGATGCTGGCCCACACTTAAAAGCACAATACTGAAACAGGGTCCTATTTTTCAAATGAGTGACATTCTCTATACCGGTACCGAAATTAAACATGACATTATATGTAGATATGACTCATGCCACACAAAGACAATACACTTTGTACTGTGAAATGTATCTATGATCACTTAAAAAATAAGAATAATTTTAAAAGTCTTCCACTCTTTTTTCAATGATGACCGTTATCTGCCACTTGGTACTTTTAATGTCCTGGTTATACAGACAATGTGTCTTACTCCGCTGTGATCAGGTCTGTTATGGTGGGGCAACAATATTAAAAAACAACAAACTTGAATCCTTAATAACTCAGTAACCGGAGCAGTAAAATAAAAAAATAAGACACCATTCTCCATGGATTAATCTTTTGATTAAAATGAACAAAACAGTTATGCAGCTTTAACAGTTTTTTATAGTGAAATTTGTCCCACTAACAGCCAGAAACATGCAGGCCTACTTGCTTCTGAGAAAAGTTCTTTATAATGGTCGTAGAGCTAAGATTTTTTTACACAATAATCTTCCCCACCTCAGCACCTCAAATCCGTTATCAGCAAGAACCTGTTAATGGCGCTTAACAGGTTTTTGCACGGAGCCCTTCAGTTGTTGCCTGTACAGAAACTGTACAAGATAAAATGAGCCTGACAGCATAGGGCGATCAAAACCTGATTCATAAATCAGCGACTACAGCCCTATCTTATATTATAGCTGAGGGGGGGGAGGGGGGTTGTGGACCCACATGTAGGCATATGGACATTTATGTAGGCTTAATATATATATATATGAATACTTGCTTTACGTCGCTTTCTTTACGTTTACCTTCTGAAACGCTACAGAAGGTGTAGGCTTAAAATACTACGAAGCATATTATATAGATAGCTACTAGGAATGATGGGAAATATGAAAAAAAAGGCTTCACTAATTCACTGTGAGCGATAATATATGCAACTGAATAACGAAGGGTTAAAATACGAGCTCTTTTCACAAACCAGGTTAATTTCACGAAAACATGCTAGAGCATATTCCCCAAAATCACGAGAATTGGTCGCAACGTAACCTTTCACATGTTTCAGAAAGGGTAAAATATTTTATAATGACCGTAACCCTGACAACGTTAGAGCTATAACAGGTATAAAGAAGTGGAAATAGTTAAGACATTTAGGCCTATGATGATTTTAATTTATTTAAAACCATTTGGTCTCTTGGTTTATATACAAATATTTCAGCGCTTTAAGAGTCCCAGTAAACAGGATAGGCTACATTGGCCCAATGCTGGTTTCATGTTGGGCCAGCGTCGCAGATGCTGGACCAACGTCTATGTATTATCCAGCATTGCCATTCAGGGGCGTCCGCAGCTTTCCGATATTCAAGAGGTAAAATTTAGAAAAATATGGGGGTTCCGGGGAACTCCGCAAAATGTTTTGAAAATCTGCATCTCAAGGGGGGAGGGGGTCAAGACCCTTCAAACCCCCCCCCCCCCCCACTGTGCGGTCACCCCTGCACGTCTCCTGTTTACTGGGTTCTGCTTACCTGGGTTTCCATGGTGACTGGACTGGGCAGCTGACTAGTCAGAGAAGCCGGAAGCCTGTGCCTACTCTACTCCTGTCCACGATGTACTGGGGGTATTATTCAACTGGAGCTACCCACCACAACACACCCCCGAGTATTGGCTGCTGATAGCCATTATAGACCTAACTGTATTAACTGCCATATGCATAAAGCCATGGTCATGTACACGCGTCCGGGGAGGGTCTAAAGGGTTAGCGCGCCTCAAAATATGGCCGACAAATGTTTATTTCCCTTTAACCCTTTAGACCCTTACGATCCTTTAAAGCATCATTTTACATCCCTGAAACACACTTAAGTTTCCTACAACTAGGGATTTTAAAATGAAAATTGCCATGAAATTGGTTTACGGATACATGGTAATTTTCTTTAATTTTTCACCCACTTCAAATCATCTTCATCCACTACAAGTCGAGAATTGCGACAGCAATTCGCGGCTTGTAGTGGATGAAGATGACAATGGTGAATTCAGGCCTGTAAGGGTTAAATCAATTACAAATGTATAAACCCTATAATAATTGAACATGTTTCCACAGGTAAACATAGTGGAAATAGAAATACATAGTGGAAATAAATGGATTATATTTTAAAAACGTTGATTTTAAAATGTGGCAATGGTCATGTGATGTGTGTTTGGCCCCCTCGCCGGCAGACACAGTTCAGTTGGGGGGCGCCCTGTGGATGACCGCGTGACTTCTTTGTGGTGTGTGTATAGTCAACAACACGCTAATATAATGCTGGGCCAGGTTACCTGAGTCTGCCCAGCATTACTCAACTTATATCGCATCTGTCATTCCGTAAACAAGGATGTTCAAAGAAGAGTTACGTTATTCACCACTCGTGATTGCCTGGTATCTGAGTAGCCTATTGCTTATCTGTGGAGTGTAGGCTTACATAACATTGTTTATGATATAACGCTAAGGGGGCAGTGGGGCAGCATTCAATCCCCAGGGGGGGGGGGGGGGCTGCAGTATTTTTGAAATAAATATTTTGAGACTGATTTTTCATGAAATAAATAATTGTCTGAGGGACCCCCAAAAAATCGTTTTTCCCGCTTCGCTGGGCAACAATTAGGCGTCACGCTTTAATTTGTTTGGCCCTGTTTCCCTCGTCTTCTAAACCCCCACATCAATGTCATCAATACTAAGCCCAGTTAGGGATGCAACTTTGCAGACAGTAAACATACATTTTAACAAAGTGAAATACATATTTTGTTTGAGGCAGAGTGTGAAATAAAAAAAATATTGCAGACAGGAGGTGAAATAAATAATTTGTCCAGTTCAAAAACTCCAGTCCGCCCCCCCCCCCCCCAGTAATTGAATGGTGGCCCCTTAGTCCTCAGACTTTTTGGCTACATTTATTCTTTTTGTGTGATACTTAATGAGCCAATCAATAAAGAAATATGTTAACTATATAAATATTTGATTAATTATTTCACCGTTGGATTATTTGTATATTATTTTTCATTCTTAGTCAATGTATTAATTGTATGCCCCCTATTATGTGACATCATTATACTGTATCGGAGCATTTAACAGGCGTCATACATTTCAAAAGCTAACAAACAAACGAGTGTAGTCGTCATCAATAGGCTACCTTAAACAGTTAAAAAATAAAACTGCTGCAATAAGATTAACTCCGAATCAATAACACAGCGTCGTGCATGAAAAAAAATATTTAAAAAAAAATAACAAGCTGATCCCTCAAACCAGAACCTCAGCTGATCCCTCAAGCCGGAACCAGAACTTATCCCTCAAACCAGAACCTCAGCTGATCCCTCAAACCAGGGCCTCAGCTGATCCCTCAGACCAGAACCAGAACTGATCCCTCAAACCAGAACCTCAGCTGATCCCTCAAACCAGAACCTCAGCTGATCCCGCAAACCAGGGCCTCAGCTGATCCCTCAAACCAGGACCTCAGCTGATCCCTCAAAGCAGGGCCTCAGCTGATCCATCAAACCAGAACCTCAGCTTATCCCTCAAACAAGGGCCTCAGTTGATTCTTCAAACCAGAACCTCAGCTGATCCCTCAAACCAAAACCTCAGCTGATCCTTCAAACCAGAACCTCAGCTGATCTCTCAAACCAGGGCCTCAGCTGATCCCTCAAACCAGGACCTCAACTGATCTCTCAAAGCAGGGCCTCAGCTGATCCCTCAAACCAGGGCCTCAGCTGATCCCTCAAACCAGCAACAAAGCTGATTCCTCAAACCAGAATCAGAGCTGATCCCGCAAACCAGGGCCTCAGCTGATCCCTCAAACCAGGACCTCAGCTGATCCCGCAAAGCAGGGCCTCAGCTGATCCCTCAAACCAGAACCTCAGCTTATCCCTCAAACAAGGGCCTCAGTTGATTCCTCAAACCAGAACCTCAGCTGATCCCTCAAGCCAAAACCTCAGCTGATCCCTCAAACCAGAACCTCAGCTGATCTCTCAAACCAGGGCCTCAGCTGATCCCTCAAACCAGGACCTCAACTGATCTCTCAAAGCAGGGCCTCAGCTGATCCCTCAAACCAGGGCCTCAGCTGATCCCTCAAACCAGCAACAAAGCTGATTCCTCAAACCAGAATCAGAGCTGATCCCACAAACCAGGACCTTAGCTGATCCCTCAAACCAGGGCCTCATCTGGTCCCTCAAAGCAGGACTTTAGCTGATCCCTCAAACCAGGGCCTCAGCTGGTCCCTCAAACCAGGAACAGAATTGATAACTCAAACCAGAACCTCAGCTGATCCCTCAAACCAGGGCCTCAGCTGATCCCACAAACCAGTGCCTCAGCTTATCCCTCAAACAAGGACCTCAACTGATCCCTCAAGCCAGGGCCTCAGCTGATCCCTAAAACCAGAACCTCAGCTGATCCCTCAAACCAGAACCTCAGCTGATCCCTCAAACCAGAATCTCGATCAGCTGATCCCTCAAACCAGGGCCTCAGCTGATCCCTCAAACCAGAACCAGAACTGATCCCTCAAACCAGAATCTCAGCTGATCCCTCAAGCCAGAACCTCAGCTGATCCCTCAAACCAGAACCATAAGTGGTCACTCAAACCATGGCCTCAGCTGATCCCTCAAACCAGAACCATAAGTGGTCAATCAAACCAGGGCCTCAGTTGGTCCCTCAAACCAGAACCTCAGTTGATCCCTCAAACCAGGGCCTCAGCTGATCCCTCAAGCCAGAACGTTAGCTGATCCCTCAAACCAGAATCTCGATCAGCTGATTCCTCAAACCAGGGCCTCGGCTGATCCCTAAAACCAGAACCTCAGCTGATCCCTCAAACAAGGGCCTCGGCTGATCCCTCAAACCAGAACCTCAGCTGATCTCTCAAACCAGCCATCAGCTGATCCCTCAAACCAGAACCTCAGCTGATCCCTCGAACCAGAATCTCAGCTGATCCCTCAAACCAGAACCATAAGTGGTCACTCAAACCAGGGCCTCAGCTGATCCCTCAAACCATAACCTCAGCTGATCCCTCAAACCAGAACCTCAGCTGATTTCCAAACCAGAACCAGAGCTAATCCCTCAAACCAGAGCCTCAGCTGATCCCTCAAACCAGAACCTCAGCTGATCCCTCAAACCAGAACCTTAGCTGATCCCTCAAACCAGAACCTCAGCTGATCCCTCAAACCAGGTCCTTAGCTGATCCCTCAAACCAGAACCTCAGCTGATCCCTCAAACCAGAACCTCAACTGATCCCTCAAACCAGAGCCTCAGCTGATCCCTCAAACCAGGACCTCAACTGATCTCTCAAAGCAGGGCCTCAGCTGATCCCTCAAACCAGGGCCTCAGATGATCCCTCAAAGCAGAACCAGAGCTGATCCCTCAAACCAGAGCCTCAGCTGATTCCTCAAACAAAGGTCTCAGCTTTACTTGCCATTTAGTTGTTTTAACTGCTAGTGACGCATGTATCTTTTATGTGCGCACCAAAAATCATATTAACAAATAGTTATAAGTTTACATGAAATAGTTCTGAAAATGTTGACTCAGATACCAGTGCGGTTGATAATTAATATTGTACGCGTTGGTAAAGAAAGCAGAAACAAGTCGATCGCTTCAGAAATCGGCGAGAAGTAGATCAGCCAAAAACTGCCGTAGAATAATAATAATAATCCAAAAATTAATAAAGTATCTGGAGAAAAACAGCAGCTTGCACGTAGTCCAAACTAACAAGGTGCAGGTTTGAAGTTTGATAGCAAATCTGGAGACCTATCATCTGATCTTTTCACATTTACCGCCTGGTCACTGACCTGCTCATTCATGTGCCAAGTTAACTCCACGGGAAGCATACAGCTACCCGGCATCACCGAGCCGACTAACTTTGCCGTAGGCCCAGTAACACTGACCACCATTTTATATCCACAGCCAGCTGTGGATATACGTTACTCGCGCCGCCTACCGAAAAAGCATGAGGTTGAAACAAATATTTCGAGGGCCATTTTCAGCAGATGCAAACTTGTTATCTTTTTGAACTATTACATTTTAAAAAGTCTCTGTGTCATAGCTTGCGAAGTCATCAAGATAGCGTACAGCCATTTCGTTTTTGGAACTTATTGTACACATTGTCACCTCTGCCCTACCAGGTACTGATTTACACCTGGATAAAGTGAAGCATATGAGGGTGAAGTGCCTTGCCTCAATGTCCCAACGTTGAGGGGGAAAAACATGATATTTATCTGAAAACCTGCCTCAAGCAGGGATTGAACCCACCAGACAAGCAGCGGCTATTGCACAAGACCACACTCTAGCCAATGTGACACCCTTGGTATTCCATTGATATAAAATATACAATTAATGTAAAATATTCATAGTCAGAAAGGTTATCAGCAATATTTAGCTTTGTAAATATTATAAAATGTAGACGTTCTCCAGCTGCCCCGTCAAGTATTACAATCTGTTTGTCATTATTAAATGTACAAGTTATCAAGCTATTACAAGCGCTTTGTCATTATTAAATGTACAAGTTATCAAGCTATTACAAGCGCTTTGTCATTATTATAAATGTACAAGTTATGAAGCTATTACAAGCGCTTTGTCATTATTATAAATGTACAAGTTATCAAGCTATTACAAGCGCTATGTCATTATTATAAATGTACAAGTTATCAAGCTATTACAAGCGCTATGTCATTATTATAAATGTACAAGTTATCAAGCTATTACAAGCGCTTTGTCATTATTATAAATGTACAAGTTATCAAGCTATTACAAGCGCTATGTCATTATTATAAATGTACAAGTTATCAAGCTATTACAAGCGCTATGTCATTATTATAAATGTACAAGTTATCAAGCTATTACAAGCGCTATGTCATTATTATAATTGTACAAGTTATCAAGCTATTACAAGCGCTTTGTCATTATTATAAATTTACAAGTTATCAAGCTATTACAAGCGCTATGTCATTATTATAAATGTACAAGTTATCAAGCTATTACAAGCGCTATGTCATTATTAAAAATGTACAAGTTATCAAGCTATTACAAGCGCTTTGTCATTATTATAAATGTACAAGTTATCAAGCTATTACAAGCGCTATGTCATTATTAAATGTACAAGTTATCAAGCTATTACAAGCGCTTTGTCATTATTATAAATGTACAAGTTATCAAGCTATTACAAGCGCTTTGTCAATATTAAATGTACAAGTTATCAAGCTATTACAAGCGCTTTGTCATTATTATAAATGTACAAGTTATCAAGCTATTACAAGCGCTATGTCATTATTAAATGTACAAGTTATCAAGCTATTACAAGCGCTTTGTCAATATTAAATGTACAAGTTATAAAGCTATTACAAGCGCTATGTCATTATTATAAATGTACAAGTTATCAAGCTATTACAAGCGCTTTGTCATTATTATAAATGTACAAGTTATCAAGCTATTACAAGCGCTATGTCATTATTATAAATGTACAAGTTATCAAGCTATTACAAGCGCTTTGTCATTATTATAAATGTACAAGTTATCAAGCTATTACAAGCGCTTTGTCAATATTAAATGTACAAGTTATCAAGCTATTACAAGCGCTATGTCATTATTATAAATGTACGAGTTATCAAGCTATTACAAGCGCTTTGTCATTATTATAAATTTACAAGTTATCAAGCTATTACAAGCGCTATGTCATTATTATAAATGTACAAGTTATCAAGCTATTACAAGCGCTATGTCATTATTATAAATGTACAAGTTATCAAGCTATTACAAGCGCTTTGTCATTATTATAAATGTACAAGTTATCAAGCTATTACAAGCGCTTTGTCAATATTAAATGTACAAGTTATCAAGCTATTACAAGCGCTATGTCATTATTATAAATGTACAAGTTATCAAGCTATTACAAGCGCTATGTCATTATTAAATGTACAAGTTATCAAGCTATTACAAGCGCTATGTCATTATTATAAATGTACAAGTTATCAAGCTATTACAAGCGCTATGTCATTATTATAAATGTACAAGTTATCAAGCTATTACAAGCGCTTTGTCATTATTATAAATGTACAAGTTATCAAGCTATTACAAGCGCTTTGTCAATATTAAATGTACAAGTTATCAAGCTATTACAAGCGCTATGTCATTATTATAAATGTACAAGTTATCAAGCTATTACAAGCGCTATGTCATTATTAAATGTACAAGTTATCAAGCTATTACAAGCGCTTTGTCAATATTAAATGTACAAGTTATAAAGCTATTACAAGCGCTATGTCATTATTATAAATGTACAAGTTATCAAGCTATTACAAGCGCTTTGTCATTATTATAAATGTACAAGTTATCAAGCTATTACAAGCGCTATGTCATTATTATAAATGTACAAGTTATCAAGCTATTACAAGCGCTATGTCATTATTATAAATGTACAAGTTATCAAGCTATTACAAGCGCTATGTCATTATTAAATGTACAAGTTATCAAGCTATTACAAGCGCTATGTCATTATTATAAATGTACGAGTTATCAAGCTATTACAAGCGCTTTGTCATTATTATAAATGTACAAGTTATCAATCTATTACAAGCGCTTTGTCATTATTGTAAATGTACAAGTTATCAAGCTATTACAAGCGCTATGTCATTATTATAAATGTACAAGTTATCAAGCTATTACAAGCGCTATGTCATTATTATAAATGTACAAGTTATCAAGCTATTACAAGCGCTATGTCATTATTATAATTGTACAAGTTATCAAGCTATTACAAGCGCTATGTCATTATTTTAAATGTACAAGTTATCAAGCTATTACAAGCGCTTTGTCATTATTATAAATGTACAAGTTATCAAGCTATTACAAGCGCTATGTCATTATTTTAAATGTACAAGTTATCAAGCTGCTCTGGCAAGTATTACAAGCTCTTTGCCAAATAAACTAATATATTAATAATATGGAGCTTGTCGCTAATTTTTAAAGTTTGTGAAAATGATTATTCATGTCGTTACGGTTACCAACTGGATACTGGTGGGAAATTTGAAAACAATCGCTATCTATCACCAATCAATCCATAAAAAAATATTGTACCCGTTCTCTTCATCAACATATTTTACTAAAAAAAATATGTTTTCCAACAATAATTGTACTGTATTGTAACGAAACAGCGTAGTTTTCAGAATAATGGTAATTATTGTAAGAACTACTCTGCTGCTTTGAACACCTCTTTTTTTTATTAAAATCGCTTGAAATATCCGGGGTTTTTCTAAATCGACTTTAAATCGACCATGCTGTGTTTTTACAGCCAAAATAATAGCTGTAATCGACTCCTGGTGGCCAAAAACAAAAATTACGATACCTATATTTTGAAAAACGACTTCTAAAAAAGTCAATTTTCGCTAGCGATCTTGATATTAGAAAATACTTTTTAATTTTCTCAGAATTGAATAGGAGTTTTGCTTGTAACTTTTCAGAAATGCTTATTGAGACATATATTTACCATGATAAATCACAAAACCTTTCTTGGTAATTTGTCCATTTTATTTTACCAGAATGACTACTCTACTGTACACGGTGTATTTATAAAATTAGATAAAAACTTCATTGTTGTGATCTATATAAAGATAACTACTGTTACCCGGGGGGGGGGGGGCAGACTGGTTTACCAGACATGGTCTGCTGTAAAAGGTTTGCTATATGTGCCCAGGATCACAACCTAGGTGGACGACCCCGTGAACAAGCTGCTGAAAACTTTTGAAATAAATATCTTATCTTATCATGCAATACCTTATTTTTGACTAAATCAAGGACGACAAATTCATTAGGATTGTTATTTTTAAGTTTCAAGGGTCTAATCAAAGATGGCCGCCATTTTTCGATCTTTTTTTCTTAACTATATTCTTGATATATTTTCTCATGTAACACCCCCTTTTAACCAATATACACTGCTGTAAAAGGAATTATTATCTACATGTGTTCAGGAACACAAGCTAGAGGGGCCGAAAATTTCGTTTGCATTGGTTCACGATATGTCAGATTATTAGATGAAGTGTTTTATCAATCCAAATTAACTTTGGTGGTTCCGAACCATTTTTTATATAATTTTTCAGGTGGGTGTGTGAAAGTGGCAAGTTGGATGGAGTGATTTAAAATAAAATGGTATTTGTCATTTGTTTTTCTTTGTACAGTTAGCGTGGAAAGTGAGTTACTAGGTGGAGATTCTCTCATTTCAGGTATCTAGCTTGTAAAGCAAATGTAACAGGACCATTTCCATTGAATCAGCGGAAGAGAAATATAGTTGTAGACTATAGGCCTAATAAATGTGTCGTTTGCCAAGATATGCATGAGAAAGGTCTACTAAACATTAAGCTCGCACCTCTAGGCCTATTAAACATGCTAAAACTTAGTCAACCTATTTGTTGTCGACAATATCCAGTGTACACTTAGACGTCCCTCCAGAGTGTAAACCAGATCCAGTGTACACTTAGACGTCCCTCCAGAATATAAACCAGCTTAACTTACATGTGTATGGACTATGTGATGGCCCGACCAGTGTGTGTGGACTATGTGATGGCCCGACCAGTGTGTGTGGACTATGTGATGCCCGACCAGTGTGTGTGGACTATGTGATGGCCCGACCAGTGTGTGTGGACTATGTGATGGCCCGATCAGTGTGTGTGTGGACTATGTGGTGGCCCGACCAGTGTGTGTGGACTATGTGATGGCCCGACCAGTGTGTGTGTGGACTATGTGATGCCCGACCAGTGTGTGTATGGACTATGTGATGGCCCGACCAGTGTGTGTGGACTATGTGATGACCCGATCAGTGTGTGTGGACTATGTAGTGGCCGACCAGTGTGTGTGTGGACTATGTGATGGCCCGACCAGTGTCTGTATGGACTATGTGGTGGCCCGATCAGTGTGTGTATGGACTATGTGATGGCCCGACCAGTGTGTGTATGCACTATGTGATGGACCGACCAGTGTGTGTGGACTATGTGATGGCCCGACCAGTGTGTGTATGCACTATGTGATGGACCGACCAGTGTGTGTGGACTATGTGATGGCCCGACCAGTGTGTGTATGCACTATGTGATGGCCCGATCAGTGTGTGTGTGGACTATGTGATGGCCCGACCAGTGTGTGTATGGACTATGTGATGGCCCGACCAGTGTTTGTGGACTATGTGATGCCCGACCAGTGTGTGTGGACTATGTGGTGGCCCGACCAGTGTGTGTATGGACTATGTGATGGCCCGACCAGTGTGTGTGGACTATGTGATGCCCGACCAGTGTGTGTGGACTATGTGATGGCCCGACCAGTGTGTGTGGACTATGTGATGCCCGACCAGTGTGTGTATGGACTATGTGATGGCCCGACCAGTGTGTGTGGACTATGTGATGGCCCGATCAGTGTGTGTGTGGACTATGTGGTGGCCCGACCAGTGTGTGTGTGGACTATGTGATGGCCCGACCAGTGTGTGTGTGGACTATGTGATGCCCGACCAGTGTGTGTATGGACTATGTGATGGCCCGACCGGGGTGTGTGGACTATGTGATGGCCCGACCAGTGTGTGTGGACTATGTGATGGCCCGACCAGTGTGTGTGTGGACTATGTGATGCCCGACCAGTGTGTGTGTGGACTATGTGATGGCCCGACCAGTGTGTGTGTGGACTATGTGATGCCCGACCAGTGTGTGTGTGGACTATGTGATGGCCCGACCAGTGTGTGTGTGGACTATGTGATGCCCGACCAGTGTGTGTATGGACTATGTGATGGCCCGACCGGGGTGTGTGGACTATGTGATGGCCCGATCAGTGTGTGTGGACTATGTAGTGGCCGACCAGTGTGTGTGTGGACTATGTGATGGCCCGACCAGTGTCTGTATGGACTATGTGGTGGCCCGATCAATGTGTGTATGGACTATGTGGTGGCCCGACCAGTGTGTGTATGGACTATGTGGTGGCCCGATCAGCGTGTGTGGACTATGTGATGGCCCGACCAGTGTGTGTGTGTGGACTATGTGATGCCCGACCAGTGTGTGTATGGACTATGTGATGGCCCGACCAGTGTGTGTGGACTATGTGATGGCCCGACCAGTGCGTGTGTGAACTATGTGATGGCCCGACGAGTGTGTGTATGGATTATGTGGTAGCTCGACCAGCGTGTGTGTGGACTATGTGATGGCCCGATCAGTGTGTGTGTGTGGACTATGTGATGGCCCGACCAGTGTGTGTGTGGACTATGTGGAGGCCCGACCAGTGTGTGTGTGGACTATGTGGTAGCCCGATCAGCGTGTGTGTGGACTATGTGGTGGCCCGACCAGTGTGTGTGGCACTATGTGATGGCCCGACCATACAGTAGCATCTATGTTAGTTATATTTAGATTGTTAAATTATTATCAGAGTATCCATTTCTAAATAAACTATGACCAACCTCCATTTCTAAATAAACATTTGATACAGTCCATATGGAGCAGAATAACTCTATAACAAATTCTTAACAAATAGATCAAATGATAATTGGGAGGCTTACAGAAAACAAAGAAACTTCTGTGCTGATATCAGACGAAAATCCATAAGATCATATTTCAAAAACAAATTTACAGATGGAAAGCCACTTTCTGGAAAACGGACTAAAATTATAAGATTTCTAAATCCCAAAAAAGCAACAGGCCCTGACCTCATTCCACCTAAAGTAGTTAAAATAGCTGGACCTGAAATTTCGAAATCTATCACTGACATGATCAATGAATCCATTGATGGAGGAATATTTCCAGACTTTCTAAAAATGGCTGAGGTTATACCAGTCTATAAGAAAGCTGATAACCTTAAAAAAGAAAATTATCGACCTGTCAGTATACTACCTTGCTTGTCGAAGATTTTTGAAAGGGTAATGGCTAATCAGCTGAATACTTATTTTAGAGACATTTTTGACGAAGCCTTATCCGCATTCAGAACCGGGTACAGCTGCCAAGATACACTATTAGCTCTAACTGAAATATTTAAAAAAAACAATCACAGCACATCAGTCAGTTGGGGCCTTTTTGATGGACCTCAGCAAGGCATTTGATTGCATGCCACATAAATTATTAATTGCAAAATTCAAAGCGTATGGTCTAGAAGACCTCAGTATTCAGCTGGTCACCTCTTACCTTGAAGGAAGAAAGCAGAGGGTAAGGGTCGGCAACGAGCGAAGCGAGTGGTCTGATATTATCAAGGGGGTACCTCAGGGATCTATCTTGGGGCCCATTTTCTTTAATATTTTTATAAATGACATGTTTTATTCTATCAAAAAAGCTGAACTTATAAATTATGCAGACGACAACACAGTGACTCCTATACAGCCAACCCAGAAACTCGCTGTAGACCTTCTCCAAGCTGAATCCCGAGTAGCCATAGCATGGTTCACACTAAATCAGATGCTGGTCAACCCTGAGAAATTCCAGGCAATATTCATAAATTGTGTCGAAAATGATATAAAAATTGAAATAGACGGAATCAAATTATCTTCAGAAGACCACGTAGAACTGCTCGGGGTCAATTTGGACTCTAAACTAAATTTTGAAATTCATATTCAACAAATTTGTTTTAAAGCCGGAAATCACTTGATTGTATTGAAGAGACTATCACCTTTTATAAATTGTAAAGACAGAATGGCCATATTTAGAAGTTTTATCCTCTGCCATTTTGAATTTTGTTCAGTTGTATGGCACTTCTGTGGGAAGACCAGCATCCGAAGAATGGAAAAAATACAGGAGAGAGCTCTACGCTTTGTGTACGGAGATTATGATACAACATACCATGATCTCCTACACAAGGCCAGACTGCCGACCTTGGAACTGGGCAGGGAGAGGAGCATTGCTATTCTCACTTACAAAATTCTCCATGATCAAGCACCGAACTACTTGAAAGATCTGATCAATTGCAATAGAAATTCAAAAATATACTTACCATCATGCAAAAGCACCAAACATGGAATAAATTCTTTTTCGTATCGCGCCCCACGCATTTGGAACAGTCTTCCGTAAACAACTAGGAATGCTCCCTCTCTCTCTCTAGTTTCAAGACTCGCATAAAGGGATGGAATAGGCTACCAGGAAACAGGTGTGGTTGTTGCTCGGGGGACCAGTAGAAAACGGCTTTGATAATCTGTGATAATTTTATATATATAGATATGCTGTGATAACTTATTCTAAGTCTTAAATACTTTAATCTATATCATGTTTTAATCTACTATATTTTATAATTATTCAACGTAAATGCAAATGAAGCATAATATTTTATCTACTCATTTAAATCAATTATTTTACGATAGCTTCCTTTACTATATTTTAAAAATGCATGTATAAATACTTGAATGTCTGTTATTGTTATAAAATTGTTGATTTTTACCTTACAGTATGTGTACAGTATGTGTAATATCATTATCTATAAACTGACAGGAACAAAGTAAGCCTAATCGTCAGTAACGATTACATAACTGATAGAGACAAAGTAAGCGTAATAGTCAGTAACGATTACATAACTGATAGAGACAAAGTAAGCCTAATCGTCTGTAACGATTACATAACTGATAGAGACAAAGTAAGCGTGATCGTCAGTAACGATTACATAACTGATAGAGAAAAAGTAAGCCTAATCGTCAGTAACGATTACATAACTGATAGAGACAAAGTAAGCCTAATCGTCAGTAACGATTACATAACTGATAGAGACAAAGTAAGCCTAATCGTCAGTAACGATTACATAACTGATAGAGACAAAGTAAGCCTAATCGTCAGTAACGATTACATAACTGATAGAGACAAAGTAAGCCTAATCGTCAGTAACGATTACATAACTGATAGAGACAAAGTAAGCCTAATCGTCAGTAACGATTACATAACTGACAGAGACAAAGTAAGCCTAGTCGTCAGTAACGATTACATAACTGATAGAGACAAAGTAAGCCTAATCGTCAGTAACGATTACATAACTGACAGAGACAAAGTAAGCCTAGTCGTCAGTAACGATTACATAACTGATAGAGACAAAGTAAGCCTAATCGTCAGTAACGATTACATAACTGATAGAGACAATGTAAGCCTAATCGTCAGTAACGATTACATAACTGATAGAGACAAAGTAAGCCTAATCGTCAGTAACGATTACATAACTGATAGAGACAAAGTAAGCCTAGTCGTCAGTAACGATTACATAACTGATAGAGACAAAGTAAGCCTAATCGTCAGTAACGATTACATAACTGATAGAGACAAAGTAAGCCTAATCGTCAGTAACGATTACATAACTGATTGAGACAAAGTAAGCCTAGTTGTCAGTAACGATTACATAACTGACAGAGACAAAGTAAGCCTAATCGTCAGTAACGATTACATAACTGATAGAGACAAAGTAAGCCTAATCGTCAGTAACGATTCCATAACTGATAGAGACAAAGTAAGCCTAATCGTCAGTAACGATTCCATAACTGACAGAGACAAAGTAAGCGTAATCGTCAGTAACGATTACATAACTGATAGAGACAAAGTAAGCCTAATCGTCAGTAACGATTACATAACTGATAGAGACAAAGTAAGCGTAATCGTCAGTAACGATTACATAACTGATAGAGACAAAGTAAGCGTAATCGTCAGTAACGATTACATAACTGATAGAGACAAAGTAAGCCTAATCGTCAGTAACGATTACATAACTGATAGAGACAAAGTAAGCGTAATCGTCAGTAACGATTACATAACTGATAGAGACAAAGTAAGCGTAATCGTCAGTAACGATTACATAACTGATAGAGACAAAGTAAGCCTAATCGTCTGTAACGATTACATAACTGATAGAGACAAAGTAAGCGTAATCGTCAGTAACGATTACATAACTGATAGAGACAAAGTAAGCCTAATCGTCAGTAACGATTACATAACTAGAATCTCAAATTCTAGTGCAACATTAATAGATAATTTTTTATGTAAAATAACTAAACATTCAAGTAACTCTATTGCAGGTATATTATTAACCTCACTTTGCGATCATTTTCCATATTTTATATCGCTAGCGTACTCAAAATCTGGTAAACGCACTGACAAATACATTGAGGTGAAACAGATTTCCCATGTTTCGATTAATAACTTCAAAAGTGAAATAGCTAACTCTGATATTTATTTAAAAATGAATAAAGACAAGGATTCTGACCCCAATATTAACTATGACATAATTCACAATATATTAAAATCAGCCACTAAACAACATCTGGCCCCTAAAATTGTCAAATTTAATAAACGCCGCCATCAAAAATCACAATGGATAACTCAAGGTATTGTAAAATCAATTTCTTATCGAGATAAATTATATAAGCAATACAGAACAACACCTACAAATACAGATGCATGCGATAGAATTAAAATTAACTTAAATACGTATAACAAAATATTAAAATCAAACATTCGGCTGGCAAAGCGAAATCACTACTACTCAGTATTTGAAAAATATAAATATAATATTAAAAATACATGGACTAATATAAAGGATTTATTACAACAATCTAAAGTCAAAAGAGACTTTCCTAATCATTTTACGATCAATTGGGAAGAAATCACCGATTCTAACATCATAGCTAATAAATTTTGTAAATATTTCATTGACATTGGACCTAGCCTCGCCAAAAACATAAAAATGCCCAAAAACATTAACGTTAAAGATTTTCTAACTGGCACGCATAGTTGTACATTTCAATTTAAACAAATTGACGACATTTTGATACTTAGAATAATTAATGATCTACCAAATAAATCTAGTACAGGTTTTGATGATATCTCTATGAGAATAATAAAGGCAATTAAAACAGAAATAATACCAGCTCTCACATGTATTTTTAATCAGTCTTTAAATACCGGTATATTCCCAGAAAAACTAAAGATAGCTAAAGTAATACCTATTCATAAGAAAGGGTCTTTGAACGATATATCAAACTACCGTCCAATCTCACTCTTTCCCTCAATTTCTAAAATTTTGGAGGAACAAATTTTCAAACAATTGAGTACATATTTAAATGAACATAAACTTTTATATGACAGTCAGTATGGTTTCAGGGCTGATCATTCTACTGAGTTAGCATCGATTGAACTAATTGAAAGAATCACTCAAGATCTTGACAAAGGCAAAATACCGATATCCATTTTCTTAGATCTCTCAACGGCATTCGACACTCTTGATCACGTTATTTTACTTCAGAAATTAAACTATTATGGTATAAAGTCAGTAGAGTTAAAACTTTTTCAAGACTATTTACAAAATAGTGCCCAATATGTTTCTTATGATAAAACTAATTCTGATATGTATCGTATATCCACTGGTGTGCCTCAAGGGTCTATATTGGGCCCTCTTCTATTTATCATATATATTAATGATTTATGCAACGCCAGTAAACTGTTTAAGATGATTATTTATGCTGATGATACTACTTTATACTCCACATTAGATGTTTTTGGTAATTAATATTTCCAAAAAATTAAATTTAGAATTGACAAAAGTTGCAGACTGGTTAGAGTTGAACAAATTATCAATCAATATAAAAAAATCAAAATTCATGGTATTTCATATGCCTCAAAAACAAGTGAATATACCAAATATAGAGATTGAAAATATCAAAATAGAATTTGCTGACGAATTTAATTTTTTAAGGTTAACTATACACAAGCATTTAAAATGGGATTCACACATAAACAAAATAGCTTCTAAAATTTTAAATATTATAGGAATTATGTACCGGCTCAGACACATGGTTCCTTCTGAAATTCTTTTAACCATATATAATGGGCTGATTAAACCACATATACTGTGCTGGGGTTTCAACCAGGAAAGAATTTTAAAATTACAGAAGAAAGCCATGCGAATTATATGTTCAAGTGGTTACCTCTCTCACAGCGAGCCCCTCTTTAAGAAGCTAAATGTGCTTAAAATTGATGGTATGTTTAAGCTTCAACTGTTAACGTTTTGTTTTGACCTGATAAATAACAATTTACCTGCATATTTCATTAACATGTCTTCACTTTTACAACCAGTAAAACGAGTAAAACATGTATTTGCTCAAAAATGTATGCGTTTTTGTATTCCGGTTATTTAAAATAAATCAAGCAGCCTTATAACAGATAAAATAAAAACTCATAGTCGAAAAGGATTTTCAGTATATCTTAAAGGTTTTCTTGTAAATGCATACAACTCAATATGTTTAATACCAAGCTGCTATATCTGTTCAAAAATTGCTGTTTCGTAATACACGGTGCACTTTGGACGCTGTCCCTCTTTGGCCCTATTTTTGGCCAAGGTGAAGGTTGTTATATAAGATCGTATTATTTTATTTTATATCCATGCAGTCCGCTAATTTTAACGTTCTTAATATATTTAATTTGTGTCTCTGTTTTTGCGTTCATACATAGACTTCACTCGTATTTGTCTGCTTCTCCCTCAACATTAATGTTACTATTTTATTATTGGCCGTCTTTTTTTCTCTCCGTCTTCCCCGCGACGTATGCAGTTTTTCAGAAACTATATATATTACTTTATTGAAGGGTGGCCTGCATGGAAGCGGCTTATCAAAAGCCTTTTGCAGGTCTCCTTTGCATTTTTATAATTATTTGCATGTATGTATGTTTCAAGCATAAATAAACAAACTGAATTAACTGATAGAGACAAAGTAAGCCTAATCGTCAGTAACGATTACATAACTGATAGAGACAAAGTAAGCCTAATCGTCAGTAACGATTACATAACTGATAGAGACAAAGTAAGCCTAATCGTCAGTAACGATTACATAACTGATAGAGACAAAGTAAGCCTAATCGTCAGTAGCGATTACATAACTGATAGAGACAAAGTAAGCCTAATCGTCAGTAACGATTACATAACTGATAGAGACAAAGTAAGCCTAATCGTCAGTAACGATTACATAACTGATAGAGACAAAGTAAGCCTAATCGTCTGTAACGATTACATAACTGATAGAGACAAAGTAAGCCTAATCGTCTGTAACGATTACATAACTGATAGAGACAAAGTAAGCCTAATCGTCAGTAACGATTACATAACTGATAGAGACAAAGTAAGCCTAATCGTCAGTAGCGATTACATAACTGATAGAGACAAAGTAAGCCTAATCGTCAGTAGCCCTTAAAGCGCTGAAATATTTTTATATAAACCAACAGACCAGATGATTTTTTAATTTGAAATCATCGTAAATGTCTTAGTTAGCTCCTTCCACTTCATTTAAATATCTATGATGTGAGTCTACGATCATTCTAAATAGTTTACTCTTTCAGTGCGAGGATCGACCTTAGACGTAAGAATCTGACGTCTAAAGTCGGTCAACGCTCTGAAATTTCAATTATTTATTCAACTATTGCTTTTTAACAATATGAAAACAAGGCACTTGTCCTGCTAAATAAATTGTTTGCTTGTATTTTTCATTCATTTAAAGCTAGAATTGCCTACACAATTTCCA
Source organism: Flabesymbios commensalis (assembly GCA_964017125.1). Lineage (NCBI taxonomy): Eukaryota > Metazoa > Annelida > Polychaeta > Terebellida > Flabelligeridae > Flabesymbios > Flabesymbios commensalis. The sequence goes on from OZ024913.1 coordinate 5,164,340, forward strand.
GCTTTAAATGACGAAAAATATTTATAATCATGAAAAATAAACACCTCCAATATTGAAATATTGGATTAACTAAACATCTATCAAAAATTATTTTATGATATTTTGTAATATTTCTATTATTGTAAAACATGCTTGAAACCGTATATAGACGGGCCTAGCAGGACAAGAGACTTTTATGTGAAGCGAGTTGTGGACACCCTGGCAGTCCTAGTGTGAGTGGTGTGATGGCGAAATGAATGGCTAAAATAAGCCACATATATCGCACTCTACTTTTAGTCGCCATTTATAGCAGTTGCAATGGTTGAACCAAAAAATACCTTACCAAGTGCAATAATACATTCAATCATTTATTTTTGACAATATAAAAACAAAATATAAATATAAAAAGATGATTTATTTTCACAATTATAGGAGAAATAAATACATCTCACATATAGTATTTTAATAGCTAGTATGACTTCGTTCTTTTCTCATGTGACAACTACAAAAAAAATACTCTAATAAATGTCAGTACAGATTATAGAGAAAAAAGAAACTAAAATATATGATATTTACAAATAAAACTGTAGCCATTTCAACACAATGTTGTCATTTTTAGTTTCAGTTCAAACAAAATGTAAAAACGATTTTCTTTTTGTTCACAGATTTAACAATATTTCAATCCATTGCGTCAGCAACGACAGCTTCTGTTGAATGTAAAATGTAACCAAATCGGCACAACATTTAGAAAAAGTCAATCTGTCAATTTTTACACTATAAATACAAAGAAACAATAAATATGTTGCAGATCTGCATTTTGTTTATATTATTGTAGCCAGTACAAATATCATAATGTGTCAAACAATACAAAATTGGTTCAAAGATTATATTACATTAATTACCAAACGTTTATATGAGATAACTACAATGTTAGAAAGGACTACAGACTAAACGTTTTCAAAGTCACACCTACATGCGAAGGAGGCATGGTATATACAAGATAAATGCATGCGATTGTCTATACAGAGCTTTTGAAAATAATATATGGCTATACAAATGACATGAATGCACGATTGATAATATTGCTAAACATGATGTGAAGTGTCAATATAGCCTACACCGTTAACCACATCCTCGTGGACGCGTCCCTAAATGTTGATGATTAGCTTGAAATGAGAGTAAATATGAGGTTGTGTGAAGGATATTGTGTTTTGTAAAACTGCTACGGTTGTGCAGTGTTGTTGTGTGATTGGGCAGTAGGTGTGTTATCAGTGAATTAGGCCTACGCCGTGAAAGTAACACACACAGTGAGTGACAGATGGAGACAGTGCATGGAGATTGTCATTTCACCTGGTTAGAAATGCTACTAAATGTCTGTACGTTTTTCGCTTGTATGTGGAATCATCCAGATTTACAATCCTCTAAATCGTAAGCTAATATGTGTCATGTAATTGAATCTTGGAATAATGGAAAAAGATTAATAATAGACATCTCCAAGAAATGTTGCTGATAACAACTGAATACTTGTGCCCACTAAGAAATGACAATGCTGGAAGTCAAGGATGACATAGATCTTGGGATCAGCTCCAACATGACCTAGATCTTGGGGTCAGCTCCAACATGACCTAGAACCCGGGGTCAGCTCCTGCGGTGTCTGGCCTCTCCTTCCACGCCGGTCTCACCAGATTGTCTTGATTTTGAAGGAAGTCGAGGGAGAGGTTGACGACCTGTTCAGTTGTGGAGGCTTTGTGACAAGCTGTGGCCATGAGGGAGAGGCGCAGGTTCTCTATCACCTCATCTCTCTGGGCAGAGTCCCGCTCCTTATCACTCACTGTAACCACATAATCAGACATCAGTGTAATACACACAAACATCATATCAACCACTGTAACCACATAATCAGGCATCAGTGGAATACACAAACATCATATCAACCACTGTGATCACATAATCAGGCATCAGTGTAATACACACAAACATCATATCAACCACTGTAACCACATAATCAGGCATCAGTGCAATACACACAAACATCATATCAACCACTGTGATCACATAATCAGGCATCAGTGTAATACACACAAACATCATATCAACTACTGTAACCACATAATCAGGCATCAGTGTAATACACATAAACATCATATCAACCACTGTCACCACATAATCAGGCATCAGTGTAATACACATAAACATCATATCAACCACTGTAACCACATAATCAGGCATCAGTGTAATACACACAAACATCATATCAACCACTGTAACCACATAATCAGGCATCAGTGTAAAAAACACAAACATCATATCAACCACTTTAACCACACAAACTTTATATCAACCACTGTAACCACATAATCAGGCATCAGTGTAATACACACAAACATCATATCAACCACTGTAACCACGTAAACAGGCATCAGTGTAATACACATAAACATCATATCAAATATTGTAACCACATGATCAGGCAACAGTGTAATACACAAACATCATAACATCCTCTGTAACCACATAATCAGGCATCAATGTAATACACTAAACATCATATCAACCACTGTAACCACATAATCAGGCATCAGTGTAAAAAACACAAACATCATATCAACCACTTTAACCACACAGACTTTATATCAACCACTGTAACCACATAATCAGGCATCAGTGTAATACACACACACATCATATCAACCATTGTCACCACATAATCAGGCATCAGTGGAATACACACAAACATCATATCAACCACTGTAACCACATAATCAGGCATCAGTGTAAAAAACACAGACATCATATCAACCACTTTAACCACATAATCAGGCATCAGTGTAATACACACAAACATCATATCACCCACTGTAACCACATAATCAGGCATCAGTGTAATACACAAACATCATATCAACCACTGTGACCACATAATCAGGCATCAGTGTAATAAACACAAACATCATATCAACCACTGTGATCACATAATCAGGCATCAGTGTAATAAACACAAACATACTATCAACCACTGTAACCACATAATCAAGCATCAGTGTAATATACACAAACATCATATCAACCACTGTGATCACATAATCAGGCATCAGTGTAATAAACACAAACATCATATCAACCACTGTAACAACATAATCAGGCATCAGTGTAATACACACAAACATCATATCAACCTCTGTAACCACATAATCAGGCATCAGTATAATACACACAAACATCATATCAACCACTGTAACCACGTGAACAGGCATCAGTGTAATACACATAAACATCATATCAACTATTGTAACCACATGATCAGGCATCAGTGTAACATACAAACAAACATCATATCAACCAATGTAACCACATAATCGGGCATCAGTGTAATACACAAACATCATATCAACCACTGTGATCACATAATCAGGCATCAGTGTAATAAACACAAACATCACATCAACCACAGCAACAACATAATCAGGCATCAGTGTAATACACACAAACATCATATCAACCACTGTAACCACATAATCAGGCATCAGTGTAATACACATAAACATCATATCAAATATTGTAACCACATGATCAGGCAACAGTGTAATACACAAACATCATACCAACCACTGTAACCACATAATCAGGCATTAGTGTTATACACAAACATCATAACAACCACTGTAACCACATAATCAGGCATCAGTGTAATACACACAAACAGCATATCAACCACTGTAACCACATAATCAGGCATCAGTGTAATACACACAAACATCATATCAACCACCGTAACCACCTAAACGGGCATCAGTGTAATACACATAAACATCATATCAACCATTGTAACCACATGATCAGGCAGCAGTGTAATACACAAACATCATATCAACTACTGTAACCACGTAAACAGGCATCAGTGTAATACACATAAACATCATATCAAATATCGTAACCACATGATCAGGCAACAGTGTAATACACAAACATCATACCAACCACTGTAACCACATAATCAGGCATCAGTGTAATACACACAAACATCATAATAACCACTTCAGCCACATAATCAAACATCAGTGTAATAAACACAAACATCATATCAACCACTGTAACGACATAATCAGGCATCAGTGTAATATACAAACAAACATCATATCAACCACTGTAACCACATAATCAGGCATCAGTGTAATACACACAAACATCATATCAACCACTGTAACCACATAATCAGGCATCAGTGTAATAAACACAAACATCATAGCAACCACTTTAACCACATAATCAGGCACCAGTGTAATACACACAAACATCATATCAACCACTGTAACCACATAATCAGGCATCAGTGTAATACACACAAACATCATATCAACCACTGTAACCACATAATCAGGCATCAGTGTTTTACACAAACATCATATCAACCACTGTGACCACATAATCAGGCATCAGTGTAATAAACACAAACATCATATCAACCACTGTGACCACATAATCAGGCATCAGTGTAATACACGCAAACATCATATCAACAACTGTAACCATATAATCAGGCATCAGTGTAATAAACACAAACATCATATCAACCACTGTGACCACATAATCAGGCATCAGTGTAATACACACAAACATCATATCACTCACTGAGAATAGGCCTACATGTAATGATTTAAATATCAGAACAAAAAACTGGGTCTTTTCATGTGTTTCATTTCAGCTTATTAAAAAAAAGAGCAAAAATTTTTAAATGAACAAAAAGTTGTTTAAATGCAGTGGGCCTATTACAAAGTCACATTTGGCCTTGAAATCAGTAGCCCTGAATACAAGGCTATTCCGCCCGAGCCAAAATAGACTCGTATTCAGGGCTATGAAATCAGTGGCCATCTCTATTTGTTACCTCGCATGGCATTCAGGAATTTGTTGATGGCGGTTGTCATGGAGTTCATCTGGATGTGGTGGTGTGACGTGCCGTCCACCATTGTGTGCGTACCATGTGACGTCACAGACGTGATAGACGTACCCTTCTCACTGCTCTCCATCGTCATCTCTCCCTCAGAACCGTACACCTAATGGGAACATCACAAATAACCGTAACTAAAGGGAACATCACAAATAACCGTAACCGTAGGGAATATCACAAATAACCGTAACTAAAGGGAACATCACAAATAACCGTACAACTAAAGGGAACATCACAAATAACCTTAACTGTAGGGAATATCACAAATAACCGTTCACCTAAAGGGAACATCACAAATAACGGTAACCTAAAGGGAACATCACAAATAACCGTACATCTAAAGGGGAGATCACAAATAACCGTACACCTGAAGGGAACATCACAAATAATATAAACATCAAGAGAACATCACAAATAACCGTAACCTAAAGGGAATATCACAAATAACCGTAAACCCACAGGGAAAATCATAAATAACCATACACCTGAAGGGAACATCACAAATAACCGTAACTAAAGGGAACATCACAAATAACTGTACACCTAAAGGAAACATCACAAACAATATACACATCAAGGGAACATCACAAATAACCATACACCTAAAGGAAACATCACAAATAACTGTAACCTAAAGGGAACATCACAAATAACCGTAACCTAAAGGGAACATCACAAATAACCGTGACTAAAGGGAACATCACAAATAACCAAACACATAAAGAGAACATCACAAATAACTGTAGCCTAAAGGGAACATCACAAATAACTGTAGCCTAAAGGGAACATCACAAATAACCTTAACCAAAGGGAACATCACAAATAACCATAACCTAAAGGGAACATCATGTATAACCGTAAACCCACAGGGAAAATCACAAATAACCATACACCTAAAGGGAACATCACAAATAACCGTACGCCTAAAGGGAACATCACACATAACTGTACGCCTAGCATAACAGTAACATTACAATCAACCGTACACCTATTATCGTCTCATGTTATTTTTTTTGTGTACGAACTTGCCCACCTTTACCCTTGATTAGTGTATGAAATTGTCCATTTATACCTTGTTTTTTATCCACCCCTATACAGTAGTTGTTTATGTAAGAGCCCCTATTTACAATACCCCTTCGGCCAACCTCGCCATAGTATGTCATTAGAGTAATGTATCCCCGCTCATAAACGTGCATGCATTTATATTTAAAGATGCACTTAGTTTTCGAAAACCAGTGCATGCAATTATATTCTAACACAATGCATCAATAGTAGTAGGCCATATAGTTTCAGCAATACGTTACCTTGCTATGATATCATGCATCACATAACAAAAATATCATCTCACCACCCTTAATAACCATAGTATCATCACACAAATTATTTCTGTGCCGCTTGTAGGGCTTACCTCTCGTGATTTCAACAAAATACAGAGAAATTATCATTATTATTATTATTATTTTAGTATTTGTATTATTTTTGTTAAAATTTTAAGCACGCATGAGGATATCAAATATAACTATTGTTTTAGGAGACTTGCGGAGTGGCACAGTGGGTAAAAAGATTGCGTGTATTTTCTGGTAATTCAGGACGGGAGTGACATCGGCACCCACCAGAGGGCGTAACACGAAAACAAAAATTGTGAAATCGACCCTTAGACTGGTGACATTATATATGCGTTTTAATTAGATTGGCATTTGGGGTGGTGAGCTAGTGACGTAGCCTACTTGTCCAGTTCAGTCACAGTGATTCACTCACCAACACTCTGGTGCGACGCTTCCCTCCTCGCCCCACCCTTCACAATCAGACAAAGAGTGTCTCTTTAACATATTCATATTTGATATTATCCAATCTGCATGAAATAGACTTTCCAAGTTCTGTTTAAGAATTAGAATAATTTCTTCTGGAATCAGCTAGCGGAATTTCATTATTAGTTTCTTCATGTGATTTTCTCTCATATTAAATACACGCACGTTTATGTGTGGGGATAAGGTATGAACTTTCTCACCTCTACCCTGTAGCCTCCCGGAAACTGGTTATACCTGACGTCACATGTTGCTATGGTACCGCTGGGGTAGTGCAGAATGATGGACGCGCCACCTAGCGTGCGTGAGAGACCGTGTTTGGACGGGGTGGCTCCAGAGAAAACAGCGACGGGATCCTCCTGGAGCAGGCAGCGAGCCAGACTGAGCTCATTCACCGCACACTCATGGAACAATCCGGCTGACAACAAAAAAACAAACTATATCAGGGAGTGCACACTGCAGCAAGTATTGGCTCCGATGGTCTAAGCTTTTGTTGACTGGTGTCAAATTTACAAATACTATAGATCTGGTAATTTTCGTGAGGTAAAATTTTCACGATTTTTTTATTTTGTGACTTTTAGTTTAAAATTCGCGAATTTTAATAATCATTTTCGCGTGATTCTTGAATTCACGAATTTGTCCTACTCGCAAAATTTGCGAAAATGAAATCCTCGCGAATATTACCAGATCTACAGTATTGGAACAGAGAGGATGGTAAATGAGGTAGGTGCACTGAATGGAGAGGATGATAAATGAGGTAGGTGCACTGAATGGAGAGGATGATAAATGAGGTAGGTGCACTAAATGGAGAGGATGATAAATGAGGTAGGTGCACTGAATGGAGAGGATGGTAAATGAGGTAGGTCCACTGCACGGAGAGGATGGTGAATGAGGTAGGTGCACTGAATGGAGAGGATGATAAATGAGGTAGGTGCACCGAATGGAGAGGATGGTAAATAAGGTAGGTGCACTGAATGGAGAGGGGGTAAATGAGGTAGGTGCACTGAATGGAGGGGATGGTAAATGAGGTAGGTGCACTGAATGGAGAGGATGGTAAATGAGGTAGATGCACTGAATGGAGAGAGGGTAAATGAGGTAGGTGCACTGAATGGAGAGGATGGGATAAATGAGGTAGGTGCACTGAATAGAGAGGGGGTAAATGAGGTAGGTGCACTGAATGGAGAGGATGGTAAATGAGGTAGGTGCACTGAATAGAGAGGAGAGTACATGAGGTAGGTGCACTGAATGGAGAGACGGTGAATGAGGTAGGTGCACTGAATGGAGGGGATGGTAAATGAGGTAGGTGCACTAAATGAAGAGGATGGTAAATGAGGTAGGTGCACTGAATAAAGAGGGGTTGAATGAGGTAGGTGCACTGAATGGAGAGGATGGTAAATGAAGTAGGTGGATTGAATGGAGAAAGGGGTAAATGAGGTAGGTGTACTGAATGAACGGGATGGTAAATGAGGTAGGTGCACTGAATAAAGGGGATTGTAAATGAGGTAGGTGCACTGAATGGAGAGGCGGTAAATGAGGTAGTTGGTAAATGAGGTAGGTGCACTGAATAGAGAGGAGAGTAAAAAAGGTAGGTGCACTGAATGGAGAGGATGGTAAATGAGGAAGTTGCACTGAATGGAGGGGATGTTAAATGAGGTAGGTGCACTAAATGGATAGGGTGGTAAATGAGGTAGGTACACTGAATGGATAGGGTGGTAAATGAGGTAGGTACACTGAATGGAGGAGATAGTAAATGAGGTAGTTGCACTGAATAGAGGGGATTGTAAATGAGGTAGGTGTACTGAATTGATAGGGTGGTAAATGAGGTAGGTACACTAAATGGAGGAGATAGTAAATGAGGTAGTTGCACTGAATGGAGGGGATTGTAAATGAGGTAGGTGCACTGAATTGATAGGGTGGTAAATGAGGTAGGTACACTAAATGGAGGAGATAGTAAATGAGGTAGTTGCACTAAATGGAGGAGATGGTAAATGATGTAGGTGCACTGAATTGATAGGGTGGTAAATGAGGTAGGTACACTAAATGGAGGAGATAGTAAATGAGGTAGTTGCACTAAATGGAGGAGATAGTAAATGATGTAGGTGAACTGAATGGAGAGGGGAGTAAATGAGCTAGGTGCACTGCAACGAGCAAAGCTGATGATGTTAGCGAGGATAGAACGCAGATCAATGGGAGAAACCATGAGTAAAACGTCTTAAGAAGCACCCCCCACCCCAATCACACAGAAGAACTCCCCCAACCCCAATCACACAGAAGAACTCCCCCAACCCTAATCACACAGAAGCACCCCCCCCCCCAACCCCAATCACACAGAAGCACCCCCCCCCACCCCAATCACACAGAAGCACCCCCCCCCCCCCAACCCCAATCACACAGAAGCACCCCCCACCCCAATCACACAGAAGCATCATCCCCCCCCCCCCAGCGGAGAGGGAGCGGTAGGAGGGAGTAGATGTATAGAAGGGTAAGGGGGAACCGGTAGGATAAAGTGAATTAACAGAAGGGGTGAGGACGTCTTCAGGTGGTATGGGGGGTGGTGGGTGGAAGGAGTAAGGGGTGGGGGATGGGGGGTGGTCTTACCTGATAATCTCTGGACGTCTTCTGATGGTATCGGGCCGTAAGAGGAGCTCATGTGAATGGATTCAACAGATCCTAGATTCATCTGACTCAACCTCTCTTTCAGCTGTGACGTCATACTGTCTGTCCGCCTGAAAAATCATCTCACGCTATACTGTGTGAAGACCTGCAGTTTGTACTGTGTAAACATCTGCAGTTTGTACTGTGTGATCATCAGTTTGTACTGTGTCAACATTTGCAGTTTGTACTGTGTGAACATCTGTAGTTTGTACTGTGTCAACATCTGCAGCTAATACTTTTCACGCACCTTGAGGTGACAACATAGTGAGGTCTAAAAATAGGGTTCCCGTGCACCCTCGTAAATAACTTCTAATTAGTGTATCTAGCTTGGAAAAAAAACCCATAGAAGACTATTAGCTATGTTAAGAAGCTGAAAAAATGTCGCTAGTGCCATTTTTATGCAAATTTGTGCCGCCGTTACCGAAAAATTTCTATTAAGTTATAGCTTGGTCAATAACACAGATAACGACACAATAAGGGTGTCTACACCCATGTTTTGAGGGTCATAAAATACAATAAAACCATTTTTATAGTGATCTGGTGTGTTTTAAAAAAGTCAGTATGCAAATTAGCGCCGCCATTACCGAAAAATGTTTATTTAGTTATAACTCGGGCAATATCACAGATAACGGCACACTAAGGGTTTCCACCCCATTGTTTTGAGAGTCACAGAAGACAATCAAACCATTTTTAGAGTGATCTGGTGTCTTTCAAAAAAGTCAGTATGCAAATTAGCGCCGCCATTACTGAAAAATGTTTATTTAGTTATAGCTCGGTCAATATCACAGATAACGGCACAATAAGGGTCTGTACACCCATGTTTTGAGGGTCGCAGAGAACAATAAAACCATTTTTAGAATGATCTGGTGTGTTTAAAAAAAATCAGTATGCAAATTAGCGCGGCCATCATAGCAAAATGTATATCTATTTATAGCTCAGTCAATATCTAAGATTACGGCACAAAAAGGGTGACTACACCCATGTTTTGAGGGTCGATGAAGACGGTAAAATCATTTTCGGACTGATCTGGTGTTTGTTGCAGATAGAGAAATACTATACAAATTAGTGCAGTCGTTACTGAAGAAATTGCTTTCACTTCATATATGTCACTCAATAGGCCTATATTTAATAACTGAAACAGTCCTACCCTAGGTTCTGAGGGTTGGTAAACGCACTTAAAATATCATATGATTGATCAATTATATGTTTGAAAAACATCAAATGACCAGAAACATTTTTAAAATTACCGTAAAGTTAGGTTAGAAGATAACACAGGATAGGCCTATCATAGCTCAAACCAGCCTTGATAGCCTAATTGAACTGGTCCAAGATACATGCATGACATGGATGGATATGATTATTTCTAAAAAGAAAAGTAGATTAACATGATTAAGGCTAGTCAAGCATTTCACATCTAAACGATAAAGCCTAGGCTGTAATAGGCTGGTATCCTAATTTAATACTAAAAGGCTGAAGAATTGTCATTTTACATTAAAAAAAAATATATATAATATAGACATGATGATATATTAAAATTGAATAAGTTAGATAATTTAGATAAGTTAAGTAATTAAAAAATAAATTCCGAGAAACACATGATTTGCAGGCACAATGACTGGGTTAAAATAATATATACATTAACCATTATTTAATAGTAGTAGTAGTAAATCATTGCTTTACGTCACTTTTCGGCACAAAAGGTCTTTTAAGTGACATTATAATACGATAAAAACGTTGTAGTCAATTGATGAGATGAATGATCTGCAGATGATGATGTGAGGGTGGGGGTGATAGGGCATGGTGGGTTATTGAGAGCGTTTTCCTTCGCTCGCCCGATAAGGGGTTCTGGGCATGTCTAGGGGATATACCCCCAGACATGCCCAGACGGCCGGAGACTTGAGTTTCGCTGTACAATTTAATGATGAAACTCTTTGGCATTTCGCGCAGCTCCGCTATCCTCGGGTCGGATAGTCCCCTGAGTAACAATAGGAAGGATCACTCCCTCTGGGTAACTCCATTCATCCCACGTGAGAGACCTAATGTCAAACACGCTATTGCCGGTTATTTAAGGCTACCACAGCCTACATCAGCGCCAGCACTGATGCGGGTGCTGCATTGGCTCCGCTGTTGAGCGGAGGAACCAGGGTACGCCACTGGCAATCCGCCCAAAGATTATAGCCAGATACGAAGAGGCTGCAGCTGCCCTTGGAATATTGCTGTAGACTAGTGCTTCCGTACAATGCCGTACACAGCATCCAACAGACGAAACAGATCCCCAATGACCCTCCCCAGATGGGGGCAAAAAGTACTACTACTAGCAATTATCCCAGTACCCCACCATTATTTAATAATTTAATAAAACACATGATCGGACTAGAGCTGAAACGACCAGACTTGGTGGGCATAGTGAACCGATTGTTGTTGTTACGTAAGTTGTGAGGATGACACTTGCCCCTGCGAGGTGGTAACCAGAGTTGGGGTCAATTCCGTAATTTAATGGGAATTGAGTTCAATTCCTGACTCAATTCCAGGAATTGGACTAGGGATTGGAATTGAAAAAAAAAGAATTGGAATTGAATTGGAATTGACATAAAAATGCCCGGAATTGACTTTTTTTTATCCATGTTTATTTTTTAAGCGCTATTAAACGCATGAGTGATCATCACTTTTGTCATTGCAGTAGAATTTTACCTGATCAATGTTGATTGATATGTGTATTATAATAATAATAATAAACTTATATTAAAAGGTTTTTTTAAGTGATGTAAAAAAACTCATTTAAATAACTTATGGCCATCAAGATTAAATAAGACTGTGATGTGTAATCTAAATAATAGTTGTAACAAGATTGTCCTTGCTAAGTTGGAGCAATTCAATCTAACTATCAAAGATCGGTGTGTGCGTATATACTTGTTATTTGTTACTTGTTGCTACTATACACCCTTGATTTACTCCTGCGGACTGATGTAACCAGCCGGTAACAGTTTTGCCGAGAAGTGCGACTCATGACAACTCATCTAGTGTCAACACCTACTGTATAGTGTTAGAGAATCACCATCGAGTGGCTGAATTATCATTAAAATGAGACGCCAAGCCGGCGTTGGTTTAATCCTGGGCCGTCATCGGAAACGACGGGCCAACATTATATCAACATTGGGTCAATGTTTCGTGTTTGCTGGCTTAAAGTTCTGGAAATAATTGTACTATTTTTTTATTAATGCTTTCCTTATATATTCGCGCAAGGATGATCAAACTGTTTAACTATCACTTTTGTGTCACTTAACAGCATTTTTTAACATTTGTATTTAAAAAGTAATGCTTGTCTCATGGGCATAATTTAAGTTCTTGTATTTGTTATATTTTTGTCATTTGGACGTCTACAGTTTATAGAACAATCACGAGTCATGATTAGACTTAGGTGAATGAATGGCTTAGAACATAACTTTCTGATTTAATATTAGGAAAGCGCTGAAGACGGTGGAGCAACATTAAAGCAGCATTGGGTTAACATCCAGTGTTAGTAGGAAGGAAGTTATGCAACGTAGACAAGCGCTCTAATTGACCCTTTGATTACGTCGCAAATATGCCTTTTGTGCCCTAGAGGTTATCCTGATATATTTTCTTAGGGTATATTTATTCGCCACACGCTAGAATTAAATATTAAAAAATAGTATAATCGGAAAATAAATAATGTGAATAATTGCATCAATTGAAATACAGCAATATATCCTACGTTGGTTTATTTTTAATACGAGTTTATTTGAGTGAGGTGTGGGTCGACACGCCGTAGCCTCCACAGAGTCAGACTTATCAGAGTTTCGTGTAGCACGGCTTGTCGCGAGACATTGTATTAATTACACTGCCGTGTTGATGGCAATTGTGGCGTAAGTTAACAGCTAGTCTATAGAAATAACACGCTCACATCCGCGTCCACTCGAGTACAACTCCGTCATCAGGTATTAAAGATGTACTCCACCCTACTAATATTGAAGTTTAGTGAATGTAACATGTTTAAATATGTTTACGAGATAATAAATAAAATTTATTTAATTTTATATCAGGTGTTATTATTTTATTTTATATCAAGTTATTATACAGCTGTTCTATGTGTATCAGAAGTCTCATTCTTGGGTGGAATTGATAAGGAATTGACTTTTTAGGAATTGGAATTGAATTGGAATTGACTTTTCTCAAAACCAAAGGAATTGGAATTGACTCAGGAATTGATAAAAAGGAATTGGAATGGAATTTGGAATTGATAAAAAGGAATTGACCCCAACTCTGGTGGTAACCAGTGGTTAAACTCGGTGCTTCTGGCAAGTCCACTAGCAAAGTTTAAACACAGTTTTGTGCGTCGCTCAGACAGGGTTGGTAGTCCTGATATTTGTCTGGCTTCGTTGTAACTGGAGTCAGGCAATAGCACTTTGAAGACCTGCCTCTGTACCTGCTCCAGGACATCAGACTGCTGGATGGTGAGTCCGGGGTGCCAAACCGGCGCAGCATACTCTGGCAAAGGCTGCACAAACGTACAATACCATCTCACCAAATCGTCGAACTGAACACCAGTGTGCTTAAGGATAGTGATGAAATACTTGCGCGTGTTCGATTTGGCCACCATACTGTCTATCTGTCGGTCCCACTTCAAATTATGCTGTATCACTACACCAAGAAGTTTCAGGGCTGTCACATGGGGTATGATCTCTGTGTTCCTCGCAGTGATGTTGGTGAAGTCTTGTGTGTTGCTGCGAGCAGTAACATGCATCGTGCTGCATTTGGTGCTATTGATGAGCATGTGGTCGTTGTTAGCAGTGTCACATATTTCACTCATTGCCTGTTGCAGAGCCGGATTGTTATTGGTTGTGGGCTTACGACGGGATGCAACTGTAATGACCCTGTAATGTCGTCCACGAATTTCCGGCGATTAGGTTGCAGTTCAGCTACGGTGTTAACCATGGCCAAGAATACAACTGGGACAACCTTAGTACCCTGAGGTACTCCACACGTGACTTCATACCAGTCTGACGTGGCTCCGTTGACTCTGACACGTTGTTTCCGGCCAGACAGGAGGCTGCCGATCCATTGTAATATCTCCCTTCGCACATTCATATCCAATAGTTTAGTGAGGGCCACAGTAATGTCAACACGATCAAATGCCTTGCTGTAGTCAATGGCGAGAAAGTCTGCACTTTGACCATCCTGTAACGCCTGGTGAGCGTACTGTACAAGCTGCACAAGGTAATGGTTGGTGGATCTGCCTTTACGGTTACCAAACTGGCTGTGGTCAAGGCTCGACTCCATGTCAGCCATCATCCACCTGGTGATGAAGCTTTCAGCAACCTTGGCTAGTGTCGGTGTGAGGGACACAGGACGCAGTTTATCCATGGATGGTGTGGGTGTAACTTTAGGTACAGGAACCACTGTGGCCTGTTTCCATTCCACAGGGACCACTCCCTCCCGCAGCGACGCATTCATGATGTCACAGAACGGTTCGCTGATCTCAAAAGCAAACCGCTTACGCAATTGATTGGGCAGGTTGTCTGGGCCTGGCACTTTATGGGCCGTCACTTGTGACAGTTCTTTCCACACCTGTGATAGTGTAATGGTTGGTGGTGGGGCAGCGATGGGTAGGTATGCAGGTGGCTTGTCGGTGCTTAGAGAGGGCAAAGCAGAACAGATGGCACCAAAGTGGTTGTTTACTGTAGGCCTACTTGCCAGTTCGTCTGCAGTGCTTTCCTCGTGTCCAGGTATGGATATACTGCTTGTCTTTTTATCAATGCCTGCTATCTGCTTGATGGTTGTGAACCATGATCTCGGATTTTGTTGTGACTGGGATAATTTTTAAGGAGGGTGTGATAACTTCTTCACAGATTATGTGTGATCTAATCTAAAATATAGAGCTAGATAGCACATACTTTCTTTTACATAGTGGGGAGCCTAAGCTTAAGGCGTGATCACAGCCACTACAAAAGTGATCTTAGCCACTGAAGAAGTGAGCACATCCACTTTAAAAGTTATCGCAGCCACTACAAAAGATGATCTTGGTCACTAACCAACTCATTTCAGCTACTAAAAAGTGATCTTGGTCGGTAAAAAAATTATCCTGGCCACTGAAGAAGTGATCACAGCCACTTTAAAAGTTATCTTATCCACTACGAGAATGATCTTGACCCCTGAAGAAGTGATCAAAGTTGTCTCGACCACTACAAAAGTGATATTAGCCACTGAAGAAGTGATCACAACCATTCAAAAAGTTATTTCAGCAACAACAAAAGTGAACTTGGCCACTCAAGAAGTGATCACAGCTACTCTAAAAGTTTTCGCAACCACTACAAAAGATGATCTTGGTCACTAACCAACTCATTTCAGCTACTAAAAAGTGATCTTGGTCAGTAAAAAAATGATCCTGGCCACTGAAGAAGTGATCACAGCCACTTTAAAAGTTATCTTATCCACTACGAAAATGATCTTGACCCCTGAAGAAGTGATCAAAGTTGTCTCGACCACTACAAAAGTGATATTAGCCACTGAAGAAGTGATCACAACCATTCAAAAAGTTATTTCAGCCACAACAAAAGTGAACTTGGCCACTCAAGAAGTGATCACAGTTACTCTAAAAGTTTTCGCAACCAATTCCAGTCACAACAAAGGTGATCTTGATCACTAGCAAACTGATATCAGCCACTAAAAAGGTGATCTCGGTCACTACAAAGATGATCTTGACAACTGAAGAAGTGATTACAACCACTTTAAACGTTATCTCAGCCACCACAAGAGTGATCTTGGCAACCGACAAACTGATGGCAGCCACTAGAAAGTGATCTTGGCCACTACAACAAAGATATCTTGGCTACTGATCACAGCCACATTAAACGTTATCTCAGCCACTACAAAATTGATTTTGGTTACTACAAAAAAGATATCTTGGCTAGTGATCACAGCCACATTAAAAGTTATCTTAATCACTACAAAAGTTATCTTGACCACTAAAGAAGTGATTACACTTACTCTAAAGGTTGTCGCAGCCACTACAAAAGTGATCTTAGTCACTATAAAAATGTTTTGACCACTGAAGCGGTGACCACAGCCACATTAAAATGTATCTCAGCCACTAGGAAAATGATATTAACCATTGGAGAAGTGATAAAAGTTGTCTTAACCACTACAAACATGATCTCGGTGACTGAAGAAGTGATCACAGCCACTTTAACGGTTATCTCAGCCACTACAGGAATGATCTTGCCCACTGAAGATGTGATTAAAGTTGTCTCAACCAATACAAAAGTGACCTCGGAGACTGAAGAAGTGATCAAGGCCACTTTAAAAGTTATCCCAGGAACCACAAAAGTGATCTTGACCACTGAAGAAGTGATCACATCCACTTTAAAAGTTATCTCAGCCACCGAAAGTGATCACAGTTACTTTAACAATTATCGAAGCCACTACAAAAGTGATCTCAACCACTACAAAAGTGATCTTGGCGACTGAAGAAATTTTTTGTCCACTGAGGAAGTGATGACAGCCACGTCAAAAGTCCACGTTAAAATGTATCTCAGCCACTAGGAAAATGATATTAACCATTGGAGAAGTGATAAAAGTTGTCTTAACCACTACAAACATGATCTCGGTGACTGAAGAAGTGATCACAGCCACTTTAACGGTTTTCTCAGCCACTACAGGAATGATCTTGCCCACTGAAGATGTGATTAAAGTTGTCTCAACCAATGCAAAAGTGACCTCGGAGACTGAAGAAGTGATCAAGGCCACTTTAAAAGTTATCCCAGGAACCACAAAAGTGATCTTGATCACTGAAGAAGTGATCACATCCACTTTAAAAGTTATCTCAGCCACCGAAAGTGATCACAGTTACTTTAACAATTATCGAAGCCACTACAAAAGTGATCTCAACCACTACAAAAGTGATCTTGGCGACTGAAGAAATTTTTTGTCCACTGAGGAAGTGATGACAGCCACGTCAAAAGTTATCTCAGCCACTATATAAGTGATCTTGGTGATCTTGGCCACTACCAAACTCATGTCAGCCACTAAAAAGTGATCTCGGTGACCACAAAAGCGATCTTGGCCACTGAAGAGTTATCACATCCACTTTAAAAGTTATCTCAGCCATCAAAAGTGATAACAGTTACTTTAACAATTATCGAAGCCACTACAAAAGTGATCTTAGCCTTTACAAAAATAATCTTGGCCACTGAAGAAGTGATTAAATTTGTCTCAGCCACAACAAAAGTGATCTTGGCCACTGAAGGAGTGATCACTGCCACTTTAAAAGTGATCACAGTTACTTTTAACAGTTATCACAGCCACTACAAAAGTGATCTTAGTCATTACAAAAGTGATCTTGGCCACTGGAGAAGTGATTACAGCCACGTTAAATGTTATCTCGGCCACTATATAAGTGATTTTAGCCAGTGAAGTGATCACATGGTCCTTTAAAATTATCTCAGCCACTACAAAGGTGATTTTGGCCACTAACAGACTGATGTCAGCCACTTAAAAAGTGATATCAGTCACTACTAGAGTGATGTTGACCATTGAAAAAGTATATAATCACAGCTACTTTAAAAGTTATCACAGCCACTACAATGGTGATCTTGGCCACTGCCAAACTCATGTGAGCCACTTTAAAAGTTATCTCAGCCACTACGCAAAAGATCTTGGCCACTAAAGAAGTGATCACAGCCAGTTTAAAAGTTATCTAAGCCACTACAAAAGTGATCACAGTTACATTAACAGTTATCGCAGCCACTACAAAAGTGATCTTGATCACTACAGAAGTGATCGTGTCAACTGAAGAAGTGATTACAGCCACTTTAAAGGTTATCTCAGCCATTACAAAAGTGATCTTGGCCACCGAAGAAGTGACCACAGCCACGTCAAAAGTTATAACAGCCACTATATAAATGATCAGAGCTACTGAAGAAGTGATTACAGCCTTCTTAAAAATATCTCAGCCATTACAAAGGTGATCTTGGCACTACCAAACTGATGCCACTTACATGATGATCTCGGTCCCCGGTCCCCAAAAGTGATCTTGATCACTGAAGAAGTGATCACAGCCACTTTAAAAAATTGGGTTATCTTGACCAAAAAAGTGATCTTGAACAAGAAGAAGTCATAACATCTCATCCACCACAAAACTGATCGTTACTACTGAAGTATTCACAGGCTCGTTAAAAATGATCTCAGCCACCAAAAAAGTAAAAACTGGTGTCAGCCAACAAAAAAAATGATCTACAAATGTCACTAAAAATATGGTATTGGCCAGTGAAGAAATGATC